>VWZN01015889.1:237245-250195 GCA_013396955.1 Regulus satrapa
ATATGCACTATATCTGGGGCAGCCCAGCCCATTCAATTTGCCTGAAAAGTGACTGTGCCACTGTGACCACTGTGAGATCTGTGCAAGGAGTCAGCATGTGGCAGCTCTGCCATGTGCACAGAGAGGGGGTCAGGACGGCAGCCTGGCTTTGCTGTGCCCTCTCCAAAGGGATTTATTGAGGTAGAGGCAGTCCAGGCTCTGTGGGAGATACCAGTGCTGCCCAATCCACCTGCCTGGAGTGGACAGGAACTCATCCACATGGCTCAGAAATCACAAGGAGCACAGGAGTCACTCAGACAGAGAGAGGAAGAGCACGAGCTTTCACATAAATCACTGTTTTCACAGGTGAATGTGCTGATTTCAGGGAGTTTTTGCACTGAAAACAAGGTTTCAGCCCTGTGCTCCTTGCTGCCACACAGAGGGGATTCAGAGCTCTCTGGCGTCCTGCTGAGAACACCAAGAGAAAATTCAGAGGAAAAGTTCTTGTCCTAAAGTACCATAGGTAGGGGAAAAAACGCCCCAAGGTGTGACTAATTTGCAGCTGCTTAGTTAGAAGCAGGGCTGGTTTGAGGTGAGGAATGAGGATATCCAGCACTGTGGATCTCTGAAACCATCCAGCTTTGAGGAGCATTCAGCACGGGCGCCCTGCAAATCTGGTGGGATGGTTATGGCCACACAGCTCACAGCTATGGGATGCAGTGACAGCTCCCACCTTGGGCTGGAGGTGCAGAGTATTCTTTTTGCCATTATGATTTTGTTTTGCTGGTTGTCTTGCTGGGAATTTTCCCCTCTCCAAGGCAGTGGTGCTGGAATTGCTGTTTCTAGGGAAGAAGCTGCCTATCCCACTCTGGATATTTTCCAAATCTCTGGGTATCATCTTGCCTTCAAATACAGCTTACAGCAGTTCAAAAAGGAGCTGCAAACTGAACTCAAGGATGAATTCCACCAATTTTACTACAGATCAGTTGATCTACTGGGGGTGTGTGCATATAAATACGCAACCACGTATTTGTCGGTAACCTCGCGGAGGGTAGGATGAACAGACAATGCATTAATATTTGGTATTGTCCCCTTTAAATGCAGTCCACCTGTTATTAAGCAGCATCTGCAATGAAAGCAGACTGTTCTCCACCATTCCATGGTGAAGCCATTGCAGGTGGTTGTTGCCTGATGCCACGACTGACGTTCTTGTTTCTGTTGGATGTCGCGCAGCGTGCGAGAGCGTTGTCTCGAGGAGCAGAGGAGACGGAGGCAGCGGGCAACGAAGAAAATCAGCACCTTTATTGGCACTTTCATACTGTGCTTTGCACCCTATGTAATCACGAGGTGAGTGTGAACCTCCACCCTGGAAAAGGCACTCCCAGCTCAGGGGAGTGGGGCACTAGTCGCCAGAGCAGGATTCCGGTCCCCTGCGAAACTCTGACGCCCCTTGCCGCTCCTGCCACACTGGTTGCATCTGCTGAGCTAAAAAATGATGCCAAATGTCTCAGTGCTCAGTCCTGATGCAGTCAGGGCCAGACTCTGCTCGCTCAGCCCAGTCAATGTGCTGCTTGCATGGGAGGGATTTAGGGAGTCAGCCCATAAGGTTTTGCAGACATTTTTTGTTGTTGTTGTTGTCACCTACTGCTCTTATTGGCTTCCCAGCCCAGGGCTTGATCTCCAGGGAAACTCTTGCCTGGATAGCTCAGACTGTAAAAACTTGGGCAACAAGATTCTCCTGAGGTGAGAACATGGTCCACAGACTTAAACAACAGTTTTGTCTGATTGGGTAGGGTTTATTAGTCATAAATATCAAATATCAAAGCTGTGCTGGCTCATAACTGAAAAATCTTCTCATGATTTATGGGAGATGTCTATTCACCAGCTTATCTTTGGAAATGGCTCCTGTGGGAAACACTAAATTACTCCTATGAAATAAAAAGTGTTAGAAAGTGAGTACATCCAGGAAAAAAGATATCTAGCTGTTGAAGGAAATTTACAGCTTGCATTCCTTATTATAAAATTTTGGAAAAACTGAGATGCTGCAATGCCCAATAGAGAAAGAAAAAAAAAATTTTTTTAAAAAAAAGGTATCTCCTATTCCAGCACTATTAAGTAGAAATTAGTGCGTGGATTCAGATCCACCTTGAAAAAAATCATTGAAAATCTGGATTAAGAGTCAATATAATTGAACATTTGGCCAGCCTTGAGTTTTTCCAATTTAGTGTAATACCCTGAATTTCCAGAATTCGAAAATTAAAGTAGTTTACTAAAATGACCTTCACTTTCACTTAGTGGCCATAAGACACCACTGCAAGCCACACACTTAAATGGTATGAAAGGACTTGTAATTAAGGACATTTAGCCTTAATTCTCAAGCTGTAAGATATTAAAGCATTTTTATGTCTGCAAATGGTTAATTTTCATTTCATGTTGGGTCTCTGAACTTAAAGAAAATCCTCCCAGTCCCAGAATTGCTGGCGGCTCATCCTGAGTGACACTGAGTGCTCTAACCAGAGCTGTCAGGAGTATTTTTGTGCTCCTCCAAAAGCATCTCAGCACCCAGGCACCACCTCCCCACCTCCTCTTCCCTCCGTGGCAATCCCAATTTGTGTCCCAGTAGCCTTAAGGTACAGAAGAGGGGGGTAGAAAAATCCTGAGCCTCCTCCCTTTAGTCTGCACAAGGAGGAATTTGATGTTCTCCTGCTGAGGAACAGCTTCTCCACAGAGGGTGATGGTGAGGAGAGGAAAAATGCAGGGCCCTGGATGCACGAGGGCATTTTGGGGTAGGGTGGGAGCTGGTCAGGCGTGCCAGGAGGGGGACGTGCCCCACCTTCCTGGCCTTTTAGGCTCTGGCATGTGCAGAAGGCTCACTGCACAGCAGGCTGAAGGGAGGATTGGATTTTCACTGTGGGAGCAGGTATTTTCTGGACTACGTCCAGTGCTTTGCATTCTCAAGAGAGACACAATCAATCACAGTTCAGGCTGTGGACAGAAGTCAGGAGAGGGAGTACCTTGCTCAGCCTCTCCTAATCAGCAATATATCTCAATTAAACATGCTTTTAAGTACTCCCTGAACTGGGGGCTGACAGCAGCAAATCACAAGGTTTTACTATAACTACCTCCTGTTTCCACACTCAAAATATTCCATGAACGAGTGAAGGAGTTGTGCTCATGACCCCAGACACATAAATGCTTCTCTGGGTAAACCGGGGTTTTTCAGATCACACTGAGGTAAAAATCAGATTAGGTACTTCATTTATCAAGAAAACGCTAATTAGTTCAGTGGATGACCTTAAGTAGTGTGTCAGAATCTGATTGTCTTTGATCCAGTGTTTCCACTTTACCAGCATGACAGGTGTAATCCCCCACATTATCTATTTCTAGGCATAGCTTTTTTCTTGTTTTGTAAAATAATCTACATTTCTTCCTTTGCTATATTTATCATTACGCAATTAAATATACATGTTCCAAACCCCTTACTTCCAAGGAACTTTTTCATAAGAAAAATGAAGATAAGTCATACAAGTTTCTAATTCTCATTTCCAACTCCAGGCATTTCATACTGAAATACAGAACTTTGCTCATGTAAGTCAATAAGTACTGTCAATGTGTGAGGAAATTGGCCTTAAATTAAAAATCCTGAAGTGATAGCAGGCAGAAGTTCACAGTCCCAAGCCCTCAGGTTACAGAGAAGGATGGTAGACAGGCAGAAGATGATTAAAATTCTGTTGTACCATCTCTGGGGGATAGGGGGTAAGCAAACCCTGTTTTTTAGCTGTTTGCCTTCTGCATATGCAGATCCTGCTTGGGCACAGAAGAAGCTCAGAATTCCTCTGCAATTTGTCTTCTTCAGCATCCCAGCTGGGTGGGCACAAGTTCAGGGAAATATTTTAGTGTAGTGATTAACTGCACACGTAAATAAAGGATTTCCAGTGTGCATTATGTGTGTAGAGATCAAGGTCACACTCTCCAATGTGGCGTTCTCGTTTGTTTACTGAAGGGGAAATAAAATAATTGGATAGCCATGTGAAATGACACACTCTACAGAGTTACAAGTTTCTAAATTCCGAACAAAATGTCACAGAAAAAGAGCTTACTGCTTTGAAATAAAAAGGGTTTGAAGACCAGACAGTAGAAGAAGAGGCTTATGAAAGCAAGCCAGGGAATTATGTAGTTGATACTGTAAAATTTAATTTACAGGTAGCACTGAAATATTAATGTTCCTTCACTGAAAATGTCTTCTTTTAGGCTGAAACGTTTCATGAAAATGGAAGCTGTGCATATAATTTCCCTCACAAATGAGAAACAAAACCTTTCAAAGGCAATAAATTCTGTGATATGCCTTGAAAGGCTGACATTTAATTGTTTGTACATGAAATGGAAATGCATAGCTCAGGGTTTGGCTACATTTCTGTGTTTGCTGCTTGATAACAGCAAATGTAATTCACTATAAAAAATAATACATGAGAATTGAAAAATGTGTAAATGTCAAGGGAGCTTACAGGACGCAAGGAAAATATTTAAGATTTTGTTAATAAAAGTGTAGGCTTTTCATTTGATCAGTCAATGGAGGTAAAATTAGCAAGTCTAGGCTTGCAACCCTGAAGTGTCTGCTTGACGTGCTTTAAATGGAGATAGTTAATGTCTCATAGAACTGACTGACAGAGCCTCAGACACAAATTTGTCATATTTCGGTTATTCAAGGCACCCGCTGAATTTAATTAAACATAATCAAATTCACATCTGTAAAGCACTCAGTAAAAATAAATCATCCAAATGAAATTCAACATAATGAAACTCAAAACGTGAAGTAGGCATCAAATAAATGAAGTGGAGAACAACAAGGATGGCTCACAATAGATTACAAAGCAAATATGACCCAGTAGATGATTAATTTCCAAATTGTCAATTCTCATTTTAGAACACATTAACACGGATGCCATAAGTTGCATTTTATTAAAGAAGAGAATACACCAAATGAGACCACCTGGAAACTCTAGCAGATGAAAATTATGTCTCAGTTCTGATCTTTGCAGGAAAGAAAACAACCATGAATTACAAGGAGAGGCTGGAAGAACATTTGTTTATTTGAGATGAGAGAGAAACGGGACAAATGAAGGGTCTTTGGGACCTCAGAGCTGCTGAGCCAAGCAGCACCAGTGGAGGGGCACAAACAATTCCCAAGTATTTTCATGTGACATTCCCCAGTCACCTGAAACGTCTCTCACATTGACTGGACTGTGACACCTGACAGCATTATTTTAAATAATATATTGCAGTGAAAGTTTATGAAATGGGAATAAAATTACTGAGGGGAAAAAAAAAAAATTAAAAAAAAAACAAAAACCAAAACCAAAAAACCTTCAGAATGCTGTTCGGAAATGGTGCTGTGTCTGGAGAAACGTGAGCAACTGAAGTATTTCCCAGGCAGATTTAAGGACACCTGCTGCTGCTGGCAGGTTCAGCAAGGATCTGATCTGCCATGTGGGCCTCTGTAACAGCACACGTGGCTCTTTGACCTCTGTAAAAATCAATTGTTTCTAACAGCTATAGAGGCATATTGAACACAGCTGCCCTTTGATGTTGCTCAAAGACATGGGGAGTTATCAATATTTCCCTGCCCAAAATGCTCTCTCTCAGTACATGGTGAATTATCTGGGCTAGTGTAGGTATGAGCAGCATATGAAGCTCTTCCCTCTTCCCCTCCCTAATGATTTTAAAGTTTTTTCTTGCTGATTTTGTTGCAAATATGAATCCTTGCTCTCTGAACTGGCCAGTTTTTTAATTCCAGGTGTGATGCTCCATCTCTCAGTGATGAATTTTCCTTGTGTGTTTCTACCACTCAGACAAACTCTTTAAAGGCATCAAACTCTCTCTAGGAGCTGGGCTGGCCAAGAGAGCTGGGTAGCCCTGCTGAGGTGACTCTAGAGGGGACCTAGAACCATGAATTCAAACTGATGCTGGGTTTTGAGGTTGCTCATAGTAGAGGAATTTGACTCCCATGAGACCAAGCAATGGCACTTTGTCAAACAGGCCTCAAGTTTATATTTGCAGTCTAAAATTTATAAGAGGAGGACAACATACACATTTTAATGAGCAGGGCTTTCTTTTCCTTAGTTTTGTTGCGATTGCCCAGCAATAATTTGAGGGTTTGGGGTGGGTTAATGTAATTTTTAATGTTCACTCTTTCACCCTCTCTCTCTCCCCAGACTTGTTGAATTATCCTCTGTGGTCCACATCAACTCCCACTGGGGGATCATTTCCAAGTGCTTAGCTTACAGCAAAGCTGTTTCAGACCCTTTTGTGTACTCTTTGCTGCGGCACCAGTACAAGAAGACGTGGAAGGACATCCTAAACAAGATGCTCAAGAGAAGCTCCATCAACTCCTCGGCGCTGGCGGGCGAGTCGCACGGCCGGAACATTCCTCCGGAATGAGGAGCCTGGTACGGGACCCACAAAGTGGTATTTGTGAAACAACAGGAACTGGCCCATCCCCAGTAGCTCTCCTCAGCTGTCCAGGTTTTGGGAGGCAGCTGTGGGCAGGGTGAAGCCCAGACCGTGTCCCTCCAGTAGCCCATGAAACATCCAGGCTGCTCTGGATCTCCTCCCTCTGACTGGAAGAGCGCTATTGATCTGTGGTCCTGCAGGCTCCACAAATACAAATCTCCCATTGATTTCCATCAGCAGCTGCATCTATAGATAAAAAACTAATCCTCAGCAGAGGGATTCATGAAAGTAATGGGAGCAAACCGCTGCTGGCGTTAGGAGTATTCCAAAAAGCTGCACAGGGATATTTGTGCTGTGTTTGTCATTGGATGGAGGTGAAGCTCCCTCTGATGTAGCTGCCAATGTGGTTTTACAAAAAACACCCTACCCTAGTGGCTTGAGAAGGTTGTGTGTAGAAAATATTTTAATGGGAAAAAAAAAAAATTAGTCCAGTGCCCAATGCAGTTCAGCCTTTTTGATATAAATTTTAGGAAGAATCCATAGGATTGAAGGAAGAGAAAAAACACTTTTGGAATGTGCTGGATTCAGCCATGTCTTCTGTAAATTTCTAAAGTAATTTGCATAGAATTCCGCTAATAAACTCCCCATTAAATTTCAGGAAAATACAAATGGTAGACAGGGTGGAAAGGTCAGGATGCCTCCTGCCTACCTTCCATATATCTGAGCTCTGAATAGCTGGGTTTCACCCAAAGCTGCAGATCTGGGCCCTGTGCCCAGGAGGAAAAATAACAAATCTCTTTTTCTGAGGAGTTATTAATCATGGGCTTTTTTGGTTTTTTTTTTTCCTGCTTAAAGGAAAGATGAGCCTAAATCTGAGTTTCAAGTATAATTTCCAAAGCAAGTGGAGCATAAATAATAGCTCCCCCTCTCCACCATGGAAGTGGAGCCAATAATCTGAATCCACATCTGAATGTGCAAATCTCTGGAGGTGTCAGTACAGATCTTTATAGCTCTGGGTTGCAGTTCTGCATAGGAACATTATTAACATTTACCATGCACTCAGATGCCTGCCCAGATTTTTAAATAGGCTTGGTTAATTAGGCTTCATGAATGCAACGGCAGCTTCAACAACAGCTGACACAACTGGCTGTGCTGCCATCTATCCCTGCCCATATTCCAACTGGCAATGCCATTCTGAAGAAATAAAGCCTCCAGGTGTAAAAAATGTGGGATTACTTTTTAGTCCCCACCTCCTCTTATGCAAGAAAAGGGTTTGGTATGCTGCAAAAAATGTCCACTGTTGAATTTTCTGGCCTCTGATTCAGAACCCCGACTGGGGACTCAGTGAGGGGCTTCACCCCAAAGTCAGTGAATGTGGGGTAACACCTCACTAATTATCTGAAGATTATCAGCTACCATGTAAATTTAAAAAAAAATTTTAAATCTGCTTAATTCTTAATTTCAGTTATAAAAATTACCATAATTTTAATAAAATCTACACGTAATTATAGCCACAGAATTTAAGAAAACTTTTGAAACGCTGCATTCAAATGAGCCCCTAGCCAGATTAAATAGCCTACCTCATTTTAATAATTTTGCTTTTTAGGCTTAACGTAATTTTCTCAGGTGCAATAGATAAAAACACCCAGTTCAATATTTGTTTCTTAGGAAATTCAAGACATGTTGATGATTGGATTGTATTAGAGCACAAAATGTTAGAAAGTTGATTATTACTGATCTTAAAAAGGTAGAAAGCTCTATATTGGGCACATTTTGCTAAGACCACTTTTACTGAATTGCACCAGGAAAGTCCACAGCTGTTGTAAACTTCCTCATGGAGCTGATACCAAAGTCAATGGGAGGTTTGTATGTCAGTAAGGGCAGCTCCAGAAGCATTTAAACTTTCATATTCAAAGAGAGTAAGCTAATTCCCCAGGAGAAGAAAAAAAAAACCCAACCAAACAAAAACCAACCCAGAATCCATTTAGGATGTCTAGTAAAAGATGGAGAATACAGCACTGGACTTGTCTCACTATGCTTGTGTATCACAGTCAGTCACTGGTTGATTTATATCCCACCATGAGCAATAAATCTCTCCCCTTGTATGTGTTTAAAAATTTGTCTCTCTTTCATGGTGCCTTTCTTCTATAATTAATCTTATAACAGAGAATAGATATAATTTCCCCTTTCTTGCATCAGCTCTCTGTCATATTTTGACCATCTGAAGCAAGCAGGAGTTGTAAATGCTGGTGCTTGACAAACTGCCTCAGTACACAGAATAAAAACACCACCCCAACATTTCCTGATGACATTTTATAGGATACTCAAAATATGATACTGTGGCTTGTTAAGTGCTAGATATTCAGCTGAATTCTTATAGGCAACTGGCAAAATTTTCCAAAATCTGTGTCTCAGTGATGAATGTAGATATGAGTAACTATCTGTCTGCTGAGTATTATATGTACTATACAACACTCTGACTCCAGTGAGTTAAAATAATGCTGGTAAATGTAATGCACATTATTTATTATCTCTGCTGGTGAAGCAGAGCTGTTCTCTTGTCTAACACATGTGTGTGCAAGGGGCGGGGGGTAGGTGGGGAAATTTCCATTTGTTACTTCAATATTTTTGAGAAAGTTCGTAAAGTTTGGCTGCAAACTGTGCCCAAAATCTGGAGCTGCATGTGCAAAATCTGGGCAGCTGCTTAGGCAATATGCAGTTTTCTGTTTGTTGTATCTGTGACCCATATGCAATATCTACTCCTCACACGCATGTTCAATTAACGTTTCCTGCATATCTTGTAAATTTGGCAGGCAGAGCACTGGCAGATGATTAAGAGAATGTAGTCCACTACGTAGTTTTGTGGATTCTGAGCTTTTTCCTCTGTTCATTTTAACGGTTTTTACATCATTTCAGAGCCCTAACTGTGAACTGTGGTGCTGGTTTATGTTGTGCTCTTGAGCCAGTTTGAATGGGAAGATCTGGCTAAATGCAATGGGCAAAAAACTGGGGGAGAGTGGTAAGGGTTTGTTGAACAAGTATTAAGTACTGAACCATCTCTTGACACAAATCAGAATGGTGGTTTCACCTGAGGATTTGGTCCATTAGATGACTTTATGCGAGAGTTTGAGATTTCTTCCCTATGTGTAGGGCCCTGTTTTTATGGTATTTACAAACAGAAGGATGTAAACAGGATTTAGCGAGTTCCTCTGATGTGCAAGTGCCCATTTCCAATGTCAGGCAACCCCATAACTAATTAAGTTCTACCCCTGTTCTTAGACTTTGAGTAGATGACCCTAAACACCTCTTTTCAGTAGCCCTAAATCAGACTTTTTAGAACTTCCCTTATGAATAAAAAAACAACAAAAACCCTAGAGATTGAAAGTGCTCCAGACAAATCCTTATGGAGCCTGATGACTGCTGCAGCTGGAGCCACACATATCACAACATCCCAGACCAGCTGAGTTTGGAAGGAACCTCAGAAAGCCTCCAAAAGCCACATCCCTGCCTCTGGCAGTGATTTACCCTTCCCATTTTGCCAGTGCATCTAGAAAATGATCTTGGTCTGCTTCAGGTCAACAGAAAAATCTTCTGGCAAGGCTATATGTATATATATATATTTAATAACTTTAAGAAGACATTTTAGACTAAGCCTCAAAAAACAGCTGTATCAGAACACCTTTAAGAGGTTCCAAAAGTGAGGCAGGAATGGATGTGAATGGGAGGCTGAGGGTCAGGGAGGCTGGGCAGTACAAACTGGTCTTGCTGCAATGATTTGGGATTCCCTTGGCTGCAGATGGCTTTTCCCAGTGCCCTGCTTCCATCCTGAGAGTTCCCTGGGTCTCTCAGGCATTCATTCCTTCCAAAGAAAAAGGTGGGAATCTTGTCAAAGCCCTGCAGCTGTGCCAGAGATTGGGCTGAGGCTGCAAGAGCAGCACAGCTGCCATAGAAGGAACCTTTTGGGTTTGGGAAGACTCTCGTGATTTTCAGGTGGTTTATATGGAAACTATTCACATTGTTTGAGTGACACGGGAGTCTGATTCCTAAAGTCCATGAGGTTTAGATCACTTGCAGAGCGTGAATTTCTCTCTTTCACATCTCCCTCACCCCCCTTAATCCTGAATGGAAAAGCCTCTGAATATCTTGTCCTATACATTTTTGTGTGTACAGTGAATATCTCTGGAGCAGAACTTTGGAAATTGCCTTTCACTGCTCTTAGATCTGTCTTCTCTCCACATTCTGTGTTCTTCTGATTAAACAAAGCTTAAAAGTAAAGACAGAGGCTTCACACCTCTATCAGCTCATTGTTCCTTGACTCTGAAAATCACTGATCAGCACGGAAAGCTGTCAGATCCTGATTCCCAGAGTCACTGTGGGTTTGCTTTGCTGGATTGTGAGGGCTGAGCACAGGCTTTTGTGTCTGCAGAATCAGGGATTATGTCTTGATAACCTCCCCAGACGTTAAACAGTGAGAACAACGACATTGTACCCTTAAATCTATTTATTTTTTATTTGCTTTTTATGCTTTCAGCATTCAATATCGTGAAAATTTTTGATGGGTGAAGGTTTTTTTAGGAAAATCATCCTGCTGCAAAAGGCAGCTGTCCCTGTTGGAAGGGTATAAAAGTTTACATGGAGAAAAGAGCTGCTGCAGTCTTTGTAAAATGTCAGCTTCTTACCTGTACTCCTGGTGTGTTTGGTGTAAATATGTATTTAGGATTGCTGTTTTTTAAGCAAATACTGCTGATCTAATGAGCTGGAGATTTTGCTGTAGTTTATTTTACATGTCTATATTTCTAAGGAGGAGGATTAGCCCTACAGGCTGTAAGTGCCCTTCAGAAATACGTGTGCCAAGAAGCAAAAGCATCAGGGGTGTGACAGCAGGAGTAATCGTGGAGTAAAATAATATTTTTTTTTGTTGAAGAAATGCTATTTCACGTGCTTTCAATATAGCCAAAGGCACGAATCCATATGGGTGATTATTTACACGCAGAGTCACATTAGGAAAAGGATTTCCATTTGGAATTATTACTGAGTCAGGGAATCATAGAGGGGTTTTGGGTTGGAAGGGAGCCTAAAGCTCATCCTGTTCCACCCCCTACCATGGCAGGGCCCCCTCCCACGGGCCCAGGAGCTCCAGCCCCAGGGTCCAGCCTGGCCTTGGGCACTGCAGGGATCCAGGGGCAGCCCCAGCTGCTCTGGGCACCCTGGGCCAGGGCCTGCCCACCCTCCCAGAGAACAATTCCTTCCTAACACCCAATCTAAATCTTCGTCAGTTTGAATCCATTTCCCTTTGTCCTGTCACTCCCTGCTCTTGTCCAAAGTTCTTCTCCATCTTTCTGGCATTAGAAAACAGTTTTCTCGCCACTGTAGCTCAACAATTCGAGCTTTAAAACAAACCTCTTTCAAAAGCTGTGCAAAGAGCAAAAAATATAAAGTCCCCATTCCCCTGGGATTTGGATCCAGTGCTTTTTAATGGAATGCCAGAGAATCCCAGTGAGGTGTCAGTGCAGATGCAGCAGGTCCATGGTGCAGAGCTGGCTGCAGCCTTCCCCTTTCTGCCCATCCCTCTGTCCTGCTCTGGGCTGCACTTGTGTTACTCTGAGCTCTTGAGCAAAAACTTTAAAAAGCCCTGTCAGACACCAAAGTGTTTTAATTTACCTCCTGACCACCAAACCCTTGTGCACAGATAGGTAAATTCTCCTCCTGTTTTGCTAACGGGGTCAATGACCAACAGAGGGAAAAAATTACAAAGGAAGAAATCTCATTAATTGAGTGACTTTTGTGAGGAAAAAGTCAGTAAAATGCTCACTGCCCTCAGGGTCACACAGCCAACGTGGGGACAAGTTCTCTGTGTTTTGTGCCCAGCCTCATTCAAGTAAAATAAAGCTACCTGTATCAGCCAGACTAAAGAATGGGTCTTTTTATAGCAGAAACCATAGGGCTTCCCAGATCAGACATTTGAAAACTATTATCACATATTGCCTTGGAAAATAGAAATAGGTAACTAAGAGGTGCCTTGATTAACTTTATTTATACACAGGGCATTTTTCTAATCCTTAGAATTTTTTTCAGTGTTTTTATTTTCAAGTATTATTTTAGGATTTAAATTTCCATATATTTGGCAATGCAGATTGTTCCCTTCTGAGTTCTTGCAGGAATGTAACCAATCCTTCAAGATACAGTAGGATATAAACATTTGTCCCTAGATTAGCCTATTAGAAGATTGTTTGATTTTTTAAATATTGTTGGGTTTTACAACTCTTTTTTGCAAGGAGAGTGGCGTTGTTTGAGTAAGGACCATTCATATCATGAGAGGTTTAAAAAGTTCAGTCTGTGGATTTAAAGTATTTTGTTTGGTTTTGCAAATATTGAAAATTGAGGGTTTCCTATTTCTGAAAGCACCTAGAGCCAATCTGAAGGAAAATAATTAAGAAATAACATTAATAGCTGCTGTAGATAGGGCATGGTTTATTATATTATTATAAATATTCCACTATAATTTATTGCATTGAACTTTT
>VWZN01015889.1:250250-273064 GCA_013396955.1 Regulus satrapa
TTTTTTTGGTATAACAATGGGGTGTAATTGCAGGGGCTATTTATTTAGGG
Source organism: Regulus satrapa (assembly GCA_013396955.1). NCBI lineage: Eukaryota > Metazoa > Chordata > Aves > Passeriformes > Regulidae > Regulus > Regulus satrapa. Next base: position 250,301 of record VWZN01015889.1, read on the forward strand.
GGAAAATGGGAATATAAATGAAACCTTTCTAAGTTGTATGGATAAAGGGATGCACAGACCTCTTTGCAATGACAACACTCTGAAGAGTGCCATGAGTTAACATGGATTTTAGGGTCCCAGGTAAGCTAAGCTCTGATTCTCCTAAGAGATATTCCAGAGAGACAAATTTATTAATGCGAAGGCAGACCCGTAAAATCCTCCGTGTCTACAGTTAAAAGGAATACAACAAAATAAATATTATTCCTGAGTTCAGATTTTGAATAATGGGGCCTGTGCTGTCTGTTCTGTTTACAATGGCTTGTGCTTTGTGGATACATATCAAATGTTGTAATATATTTTTATTACATAGAGTTAATGGCTATTACAAGGTGACATATATAAATAAATACATCTATAAATCTGTATATTGTGATTTTGTTAACTTTACTGTTAATGCAATGTGATTATGATAAATGACTTGGCATGAGCTATTTTTTCATATAAAATTAATGTTTTAAAAAGTCTGTTTCACTTCATTGTGGTAAAAGTCAAGCCTGTGGTGTCATTGCAATAATATGACCTGGTCAGCCCCCTCCATTTTTTGGAAAACAGCTACAAAGCCCATTTCAATGGAATATTCCCTCGTTCCAATATGAGCAACCCAAGTGGAATAATTGGAGAATCTGAATTCACAAGGCTTGTGTCTAGTCTTGAGTATATGTTTAGCCTTAGCACATGTGATTCTGCATAAAATTATTTATTCCCTAATACCTTGGGCAGGTTTCAGGTGTGAAACCAAGGTTGAGGTGTTTCCTTTTCCTGAACATCCTCCCCCATTTAGAGCTCCCACAGGAAGGTCTCGGGATGAAGACTCTTCCCCAGCCCCACCCAAGAGCAAACCCTGCAAAGGGCAGAACTTCCGGTCCTCCCACAGCAGAGTCTTTCGTTGTCCATGAAAAGTCCACATTCTTGGTCCCCAAATGGGTTTTCTGATTTACAGGGATGAGTCATTAACACTTTAATAATTAATAATGAATTTCATTAATGTAGAATCACAGACTAGCTTGGAGCAGACCATAAAGGTTATCTTGTCCTACACCCCCTGCCGTGAGCAGAGACACCTTCACTCCCTGGAATCAGCAACATTTCCAGCCTTCATTGGAATAATTTCCAGCCTTCTCCCAGTGATCTCCAGACAGAGATTGGAGCTGAAGATTAAATTCCACTCCAGTGCACAGATTAGGCCTCTTAAGGGCTCTTTTGCTTCCTGTACAGGTGTTAAATCTCCACTGTAGAAAAGCAGAAGAAATCCCAGAAGAGCCGAAAATCCTCAGACATCAAACCATTTCTGACGGAACCAACACGATCACTTTGTGCTGCACCTTTTTGTTCCCACTTCCCCCCACCCCGTGATTTTAAATCATTATTTTCCCCACCTTTCTCCGTGCACGGCCCAGCTCCCTGCCAGGCACACACCAACAGGAGTCTCCACAGATTAACACCCTGCTCTCACAAGGGCTGCCAGGGCTGGGTGAGGGAAATCATTTATTCACATTCAGCCCGTAGCCACTTTTCGTTTGCAAAGGCACAAATCGGCCTCCAAGTGCAACAATTCCCCTGCTGTCTTTGAAAGGAGAAGCTGGCTCTGCAAACCTCAGCACAACAGCCGTGTTCTCACATGGGGGGGGAAAGGCATTTCCCAGAATCACAGCTCCATCCTGGGCTCCAGGCTCAGACAAACAGGCAAAGGAAAGCTGCTAACACCGTGTGAGCGATTCTGGGACACTGCTCCCTCTCTGGATCTGTGGGAGGTTTTATTTTGCTCTGGTCTCCATTACAACTTTTTTTTTCCATCCCTTAGGAAGGACCTAAATATTGTCTTTCACAGTACAAAGGCAAATGCAAGGGAATATTAATTCCTGGAAAGTTTCGCCTGGAGATTTAGCAGAGACAGAATAATTACCCTGGAAAATGCAAGGAAGTGTAGTTTCAAAGGATTTGCCATCCATATCATTATATAACTTTTTTCTTTTTCCAGCATCGTGCTAGAACCAAGTTAAAAGCCTCATGCCAACTTCTGCTGGCCTGGCTTTGGGAGGAAAGCAGATGAGATGCCAGCAAGACAGTGGGCACGTTCCCAGCGTGGCAAGGTGCCTCAAACAATGCAAATATTTATTTGAATCCTTTGTACTCAGTAGCACGTGCGGTGTAGAAGAGGAGCCCATTCCAGTGGGTATGCTGGAATATGCTGTGCAAACACCCCAGAAATACCCATTTTGATCAGAGGGATGGAGCCCCTCTGCTCTGGGACAGACTGGGAGAGCTGGGGGTGCTACCTGGAGAGGAGAAGATCCAGGGAGAGCTCAGAGCTCCTGGCAGGGCCTGAAGGGGCTCCAGGAGAGCTGGAGAGGGACTGGGGACAAGGCACAGAGGGACAGAACACAGGGAATGGCTCCCAGTGCCAGAGGGCAGGGCTGGGTGGGATTTTGGGAAGGAATTGTTCCCTGGGAGGGTGGTGTCACTTAAAAACCACTGTCCCTTGTCCTGTCACAGCTGCCTGTATGCAATGTCCCTCTCCCTCGCTCTTATAACCCCCCTTAAACTACAGAATAACCCAGAAACAAACAGTAAAGCTGGCAGGACTCTGAGAGTCAGAATTGATCCTTGCTGAGTTTTTTCTGAACTTGGACAGAAGAGTAGAGCCAGGGTTGAACTTTCCTCCATTAATATTTACAAAGGCCTACACTTTCTCAGGGTTGCAAATTCTTGTTTTACCACTATAGGAAAATCCCCCTGAGATTTAGAGTTTTTAATACATACAAAGTCATCATTTGTTAGTTTTTACAAGGCTACTTTTTCCTTCCCTTTTTTCTGATCTAAGGATTGCCTTCAGTGCTTTGTCATCTGTCCTCATTTAATCCATTTCAAAATTTATCCTTGCAGCATGAAACGTTACTGTTGATCCCATTAAGTGTCTTCTAATAATTGCAGGGTTTAAGAAAGCTAAGGACAAAAACTGACTGAAATTAAGCTTGAAATGAATAAGAACATGAAAAAAAAAAAGAGTAGGAGTATGGTAATTACATGCTTATGACTGTGACATTAGGCAAAAGAAAACAGAGCAGCAGATGGTATCTGAATCTAAAGAAAAATGTAAATGATGATGAACTCACACCATTCCCTAAATAATGGTGTGTTTAGCAGCAGGTAGATATTCCATGTAAAGAAGTGCTGCCCGATAATTCAAGGACATACATCCAATCCAGAAGGGACACACCAGCATCCTTTATTAGATGAGAAATCACTTTATCAGTTTCTGTGCAGTGCAGGGCCTGTACCTGGCTTTCCTGGCCACCTCTGCCATTGTACTTGTCAATAATCTCACATTAGTGTTGATGTTTGTCCCTGGTAGTCACATAAAACATCAACTTCTCCCACGACCTTGGTAGCCTTAACACAGCTATTGCAGCCTGGGTCGGTTTGTTAAAGATATTTTTTCCCATATTTTTTCCCTTCTTTGCAATGCAAAAGAAAGAAGAGGAAGGGAATATATATCTATGCATTTTTTTTTCATATTTATATACTTCTATATTTGTACCACCTATAAATATGTATGTGCTTTATAAACATATTCCTCCAAAGGAATACTACAAAGGCAGTAAAATCTATTATCTGTTAAAAGTTGGTCAATTAGTTTTATAGAAGATATTAGTACTTTGTAATTATAATTTCCACTCCTTCCACGTCAGGAGGACTGAAAGAATATTTCTGCCTAGCAGCAAACAATGAATATACATGGGCAGTGAGATCATCTCAGAATAACTTGTCGTTACTTTGGATTGTCTTCCCCTCTATTTTTTGGCCAGCCTTCACAGATTTCTTCCAGGGACTGAGACATTTTCTTGTTATGCTAAAAACGAGCAGAGTAGATCGAGATACTACTCAGTGCCTTTCTAATTTTACTTTTTCTGCTTCCATATTCCATGTGTGTTCCAAAATCTCCATCGATTTTAGGCGGGAGGCAAATACCCAGCGTGACCCTGCGCGAGCTTCACTACACCATCCCAAGCTGTCTTGCACTGTATTTTCTCTTTTCCTTGTGCACTCCAGTTCCCAGCAGCTCTTCCCATGCCCCACAGATGGGCTGCTGAGTTACAGCTTGTTATTCCCCATGTTTTGCTCCTTTTAATGGATGCAGGTGCACACACTGCTGCACTGCTTTCCCCAGGAGCCCACAGCTCTTAATCATCCCATTAGAGTGATTCCAAACGTGCCATCATTTTCACATTAAGATGATCTGCTTCAACTGCACACACAGAGATGTTCAAATTATCTGTTGCGAGCAGCTGATTGGATTTAGGTCTGTTTGCTTAAAAATTACCCCCTGCCTGCTTGAAGGGTGAGCGAGCTGCTGAGTCACTGAAGTTATCCAAGATATTTCAGATATTTTGGGCTGGGGAGGCACAAGGTTGTTTAGAGAGAACTGGCGTGATAAAGGGTGGCTGAAGTGCCAAGGGGCACTTTGCAGGGAGCACCTCAGCTGGTGGCAATGCCTGATCTTCAGGAGGTTATCAGAGTTCTTATCAGCATTAATTCATGTGTGCACAGAGCCTCCTTCAGCAGCCGTGCAACAGGGACGGCCCCAGTGCTAAGCAGTGGCTCTGTGGACAGAGCACTGAGGCATTAAACCATTAAAAAATTGTATACCTGTCCCTGCTGTGGCCACAGGACCAGAGCAGTGCCTGTCCCCTGTGCTGGGGCTGCTGAGGGACCTCAAATCCTGTGTCCAGTTCTGTGTCCTTCATGACAAAAAGAAGCTGGAGGGGCTGGAGTGTGTCCAGGGCAGGGAACAGAGCTGGAGCCCAGGAGGGGCTGGGGGAGCTGGGCAGGGGCTCAACCTGGAGCAAAGGAGGATCAGGGGGGTCCTTGTGGCTCTGCACAACTCCTGACAGGAGGGGACAGCTGGGGAGGTCGGGCTCTGGGAACAGAGAAGAGGGACAGAAAGAGAGGGAACGGCCCCAGTCTGGGCTCAGAATGGATATTGGGAACAATTTCTGTACAGAAAGGTTTGTCCAGCCCTGGCACAGGAGCCCAGGGAGTGCTGGAGTCCCCATCCCTGGGGGGATTCAGAAGCTCTGTAGCTGTGGTGCTTGGGGACACAGGGACACATGGCCTTGGACTCAGACATCTTAGAGGGCACTTCCAGCCTCAACAATTCTATTACATGAAAGGCTCTATACATTTATGAAGATATCTCAAATTACATGTTTATTAGTAGTTTGTTTCCAGCAGCACCCACAATGTGCTGGACCTTTTATAAACATCCAGATGTGGATGGCTCGTACACTTTGATGTAGAAAATGCTCCTACTTTCCCAGGGGGAATCAGATAAAGAGTAACTCTTGTCGAGCTTTGGGATGCTGATAAGGAGTCTGTCAAATGCAGGGGCTGGGCAGTTTTATCCTGACATCAGCAGCTTTGGGTGGTTTCAGCGGATCATAATTTGTCATTTCCTCTCTAGTCTCTTTACAACTTGGCACAAACTGTGGCCAAATTCCCAAATATTTCAAGGTAACATTTTCAGATACACAAGTCACAGGATCAGGACACTCTGGGGTTTCATCAGCAGGGTGGGGCTTTTGTTTTGTTTGTTTGGGTTTTTTTGTTGTAGAGGTTTTTTGGGGTTTTTTTTTTTTTTTGTTTGTTTTGGTTTGGTTTGGGTTTTTTTGGGTTTTGTTTTGTTTTGTTTTTTGGGTTTTTGGGGGTTTTTTTTGCGTGGTTGGAGGGATGTTATAACCACTCTTTTACATACTGGGTTTTTGTGCTCATCAAAACTCAAGGAGATGCAATCAGGGAAGCTGGCAAACACTGGGCTCCTACACTCTGCTCTGATTGTTACTATTTTAAGGCTGCATTTGTACAGTTTGAGGTTTCTACTGGGGAACAATTGGCAGCTCTGCAATGCTGATGCCCCCTGAGGGCTGCCTGCTCTCCTCATTTCTCGTGTGCCCACACAAACACACCCCACCACACTCCACTGCTGTCATGGGTCACAGAGATTCATTTCTACTTCATTTTTAACACCCTGATTTGCTCCTTCCTCCCCCTCCAGAGTTCATGGGTTTTTTTCTTTCTAATAGCAGGAATTTATTTTATTTTAAATTGGAAATGGGTGATTACAACATCCTCAACCTTTCAATCGACAGTTGATTGTCAAATCACAAACTCATTGAAGGAATGCTGCTGTGACCATCCCATTTCCTACCCTGGGCTTTTATCAGCTTTGAGGTCCTTTAGTGTGAAAAACATGTACTCAGCTTTCTGCCATGATAAACTCGTTATCAGCTTTTGCTGAAATATAATTGGTCACCATCTGTTTCTGAACTCTCTGGCTTGGCCTGGCAATCTTGAAATGCCACCACTTATGATATCCTCTGTTGTTCACCTCAGTGGCTGCTTCAGGAACAAGGACTATTTGAAAATTCAGGATAAAGCAAATTTATTCAGGAAAAATAAAGGGCTAGAAGATTTCAACTGGAACCATCTCCATCCTTGTTTTCCCTCTGTAATAGAGGTTCTGTTTTCTCCCACTTCAATCTCACACCTTTTCTGCTCTCATTTCCCAAAAATCTACCAAGTTCCCTACATAAGTCAGGGATGAGTTCTAGGGAAGCTCTGCTGATTTCTATTTCTATTTCTATTAAGTCAATCATGCAGCAGTCAAGGTCTTAATAATACATCTAAAGACTGTGATAATCTGAAAAGTACCCTCTGGAGACTTGTACTGCTTTAAGAATGATACATGACTTCTGAAGCTGGGATGGAAATCAGCAATTAATTTTTATGGACACTTTCATTAGTGAGAAACTGATTTTAAGATGCTGGATTTTCTCCAAATCAGGTATGTTCTACACACAATGCTGAGGGTGCTTTGACTGAGGGTGTTGTTGGTAGCAGGACCATCAGTACCCAAATTTACTCGGAGTCATCAAACTGGTCCTTGACCAACTTTTCAGGGCAAAAGTCACAGAAAAGCGTGCAGGTAAAACCAGATAAATGTCTCTGAAGAACATCTCTCAAAGTTCTAACAACCAAGGAATTTGTTTTATATTTAAAAATTACCATACAGCAACCACCAGTAGCACAGCCCTTTGGAATAAAACTGAATATGGAGATTTAACAGCTTATGTCTCTCTGGTGGAGCTGTTGATTGATTGTCTTGGTCCTTCAGTGCAATCATTGGGGTTTGAATGTTCCCAGAAATCATTATGTTCATTACAGTGGCTCCAGCTGCCCTTCATTAGCCAAATATAGAAAAATAAGGCAGCTACAGGGTGGATCATAGAATATTTTTCTCTTCACTTCTCCCTCCTCCTGTAAATTTACCTGTTCTGCTAGTGAGGACAGCCTTGGAGATGATCCCTGAGCTGAGCCAGAGCTTGGCCAACCCAAATTAATGTTTTCATTCACGTGTGAGTTCCAGGCTCACAAAGCTGTAATAAATAGCAATGTGATTTTAACACTTTTTACACTGAAGCCATGGAAGCAGACCCAGATCTTTGTGGTAAGAAACAGATCTCAGATTTAAATCCCCCTGCTCTGCTTAAGTGAGATTGTGCTGCCATTGCTCCTTATTAACCCAGGTATTGAATTTCTGTCACATCTAAACCACAAAAAGTAATTCCATTTTTCATATTTTTACTTGCTGACAATAAGGCTGGATGAATATTTAATCTTTAAATGACAGTTTACTCTGAATGTTCTTTTTTGTTGCTTTTGGAACAGCAGAGCTAATAAGAATGATTGGGCTGTTGACATAAGTGATGTATTGAATTTTAGAAAGCAGCTGGTGCAAATTAAGAGAGAGTTAATGACTAGAATAATTAAAATATCAGGTGGCTGAGATTACTTAGCATCATAATAGGTGGGAATTGTTTCTGTTTTCTCTAAACACCACCAGTATTTCAGAATACACAGGGCAATGCTCTTCTGTAGTGCTTTGGTGGAAAAAAAAAATCCCTTTCAAAAGTACTGCTGTAATGTGAAAATCCAGGTGGGATGGTGGCACTACAGTCACGCTGCAGGGACCTTCCCCTGAGAGAGGCAAGTGCTTGAAAGGAGTCTGGCTTAAAGATCAGTTTAGTAAACAGCAGAAGACTGTGGGGTATTGGTTAATCCAGCCTGTGGAAATCACCAAACACCAGCGAGGGGAAGGTGGATTTAACATCTCTGGGTGTGACACCCCAGCAGGTGAACAAAGGCACTCAAGCACCTGAAAAGGCAGATTAAGTATCAAAAACATGCACCTGTAGAGTACCTTTATGTTCACTGCCTGGAGTTTTTTTACAAGTTTTACAAAATCCAATTATTGTAATTTTTTTTTACTGATGAAAACATTAATTTTACATTATTAAGTTGAAACGTCGCACCAGAAAATTGTTGAGTCAATACCTGACTCTGAAATTTGTAAAATGTATAAAAAGATCCTTTATGTGCCTAATGAGAAAAACTGAGATGATAATTAAACTCAAGCATATGAGCAATGTTAATGTTTTAATGGAAATCTTTAATCTCCATCAGAATCAAAACTGACTCTATTGTCAGGTTAGAGGATGGAGAAGCCACAAAAGTGATCAACAAATTGTTCTGCAAATCTGTGTGGACTTGGTGGATTTCTATACCTCACCTAGCTACAAAGCGACCATGGATCCTTCAAAATGTTGATTTTATCAATGGAAGATGGCAGAGAATGGTTATTTAGTGACAAGATTGCATTCACTCTTTTGGCTTCATTGAATGCACATTTTTCTGCTAAAGCACCTTACAATGTTACAGTGAAATACAATAATGTCATCTGAAGTTTAATGACCTTCAAGAAGAAAGTAAAGACCATTAAATACTTCAGATTAAGTGTATAGAAATGATTTAAACTTGGAATATGAAGAAGATATCAGAAGAAAACACTAAAACTTCTAGAATCACCTGAAGCCAGAGGATTCATAGCTGTTTATCAAAGGACTGCAAACAGCAAAAAAACCCCTGCTTGTCTCTAGGATAACACAAAGCAGCACAACCAAAAGGGGTTCTAAAACTATGCATGAAATCAAGTGTAAAAACCAGAGATTCTTTCTCCACGTGTGCAAACTGCAGGAGAGGAAAAGGGCTTTGAGAAGTTGCGTCCTCGGTGAGTGCGAAGCAGCAGAGCTTCCCTGGGCTCTGGAGAGGTTGGAAGGGTGCACGGAGCTGTTTATCCTGCAGCAGGAGGTGATGCCACCACAATTCACACAGTTTGTGCTTTTATACTTTCCCCTCAGGCTTAGGGCTGCTGCCTAAATTCACTCAGAGCCCAGTTACAAGATAAAAGGCAAAAAAAAGCTCCAAACGTGGGCTTTTTCAGACCTACAGCAAAGGAGCCTCATGCCAGGTTTTAAAGGTTAACTAGTGGAAGGCACTGGTGTGAATCCACTTGTGTTCTGTTTCAAGTTCATCTCTGTCTTGGTGTTTGTCAAAAAGGTCAACCACCTGCCACAGATAAAAAGAAAACATAAAAGAGACGAGGAAATCTGGCTGGATCACTGTCACTCACTGCTGAAATCCACACTTTGGGCAGATGTCCCAAATTCTATGAAAATAATGAGCTGAAGTTAGAGGAAAAAACCCACAACTCTACATGGATAAGAGAGGGGAAAGTAGATGGTGACAGAAGCTGAAAATAAGTGACAGGCTTAAAACAGCCAATGAAAAAATGTATTTCTTAACTAGCATAGACAATGATTTCATTCACATTCATTTTCATCAGTGTTTTACCCACACAGAGCTCAACCTCCTGCTGAAAAGCCATAAAAAACCTGTTCTGCTGCCAGCAAATTAGACTTGGATTAGAGATTACCAGATGACGCTACATTTATACCAACCTGTGTAAACATATTTTCATTTCTGTAGGTTCCCAACACGATTCACCCACCCCTGGCCAGGCTGGGCAGAGCTTGAAGCAGCCTGGGATAATGGAAGGCGTCCCTGCCCATGGCAGGGGTGGGATGGGATGGATTTTAAGACCCTTCCCACCCAAATCAGTCTGGGATGTGCAGGTACTGAGAGATGTCTTTGAGAGGTTACTGCACTTGTAGTTATCAGGCTGGATGAGAAAAACCCACATGATAATTAAACCAATAAAAATGAACAGCTGGATAACCTGACAGGGATAATCAAGGAGAAGCCAGGCAGCTCCCACTGTGCTTTATGATTGTCAGGGCTCTGCATGGGAGCAGATGACTGATGGTTGGTATTATCCAGCAGAGTGGAGTATCTCCTGTTTTAACCTTTGATTTGTTTAACTTTTCTTGTGTGGGTGAGGTTGTGCTGCTGAACTTCTTATTACTTGGAAAGGATTGTATTTTTCTCTTTTATATCAGGGATGATCGAGATTTAGCAAAGTTCTCACATAAGAGAACTGCTATAAGCTGTTCAAATGGATCTGTAATTACAAAAGGGCTGAATCCACCCTCAAGATTTATTTCTTGGCATCTCTGCAGGGTTGTCTGTTTCCTTACAACACTAAAAGGAAAAGAGATTTAAAGCACAGCCTTTAGAAAAAATTACCTCTTCTAAAGAGGTAGAAAAGGCAGATAAATAGAAAACACTGCTATCCAGATTTACTGGTTTGTGGTTTGGCTGTGTCTGAAGGTTAATAATGGTGCTGTGTATTTCAAAGGGAAAGAACATTTTAACTCCCAAGTGCATAACTTCAGCAGTAAATAGGGCACACATCAGTTTGCTGTCATTACATCCAGGGCAGGCATAAACATCCCAGTACAAGACATTCACACATCTGATATTCCTGGTAAAATTCCTTGGAGCCTGAGTGTTTTCCAGTTCTGAACAATGAGAAAATAATTGCACAGACAACTCCACTTGACAGCTATTAGGCCATTTATTTAGGAATGCCTGGACTAAAATGGAGTAAGGTCACCTGCATTAGTCCCAGTTCTGCTGTGTCCAAACTCGTGTAAGCACTAGTGACAGCCAGGAAAGAACACCAAAGCCACTGTCCCCAGCACCTGAGGCCTTCAGCAGTCAGAGTCCATCCAGTCTCAGCTGACACATGTCCAAGAATTCCCCATCAAATCCATTTCTTGTTATCAAACAAAAAATAATTTCTCACGGAAAGAACCTCAGTTCTGAGAACAAAGCACAGGAACGTCAAGGTTTGTGAAGTTAAACTCTCACACCATTATCTCAAGGTAGAAAGACCTCACCTTCAGGAGGACTGAAACAGTGATTTCCACCTTTAATCCCATCTAAATTTGCCTATTTTGTTCAACTTTTGCCAGTGCATTCCAACCACCCTGCAAGATGCCTTTGTGGGACTCCGGAAAGAATCCACCCAAAAAACTCCATTCATAACCCAAAAAATCCTGTGAATTCTTGATCTACCATAATGGTCATAAAACCTACACAGGCCAATGAAGAAGCCAAATTTAACTGCAAACAAATTGTCTGCTGTCCTTACTCCATATTCCAAAATTACTTCAGTTGGTTACTTGCACAAAGACATCATTAATCCTGTCTCAACTCTCAAGAAAAAAAATCCCTTCTTGACAAACTGCAGTTATATTTGCTATACAAAAATATGCAGCACACAGGGTGCTGTAAGGGTGGGAAAGAGGGTGAAATTAGTAAAATATAATTCCACATGATGGAACGATTGGATGAGTTGTTTACTTCTGTTACTTAATTGAAATGATACTGACTTGGAAGTGTTCCATAATTTCGGTCACAGAGAATTAAAAGGGCACTCTTCTGTTTTATCGGAGCCTTTGCTGTTACTTAATGGCATCTGCAGAACAAGCCTGGGCTGAAATTCCCTAAGAAATTTAAGAATATGATTATTTACTATTTGAGGGCTTATGATTATGTTTTTCATTCTGCAGTCTTTAACCTTTTATGTGTTTCCTACATTCCTTGACAATAAAAAAATAATTAATACAGATGACACATGGCATTTTTACAGTAACTTTTCTACTCATGCTTTATTTTTTCCTCATTTTTTCAATGATACTTTGCTGAACGTCTTTCCCAAGGATCCTATCAAACTGGCAAAACTGTAAATAGCAATCAAAATGTTTAAAACAGAATTTCATTTGGAAGAGTATGCTGCAGTCTGCTACCAAGCGTGTTAAGAGATGTTTATTTAGCCACAGACTGGCTAAAATCATGCAGCTGACCCTGTTTTTTTAGGTATAATTTAGGTCATAACATTGCGGCTGATGGAGCAAAGTTGTATTTTCATCAGCTGGCACTTTGCCCAGTGTTAATTCTTTCCTACATGTGCTCTGCATCTTTCCTGAACCTCAGTCCTGTCCTGCTGTACAATTTTATTACTGAAAAGCCAACAATAAAGCAGGAATCCTGCTCACAAAGAGGCATAAGGCCAGAAAAGCAGCAGCAAGATGAGCAGGCCTGCAGAGGAACCCAGAACCCCTTGCACGTCATAGAAAACACTGCCACGGGATGTGCAGGGGCACAAAAGGCACTTCGAGTCAGGCCAAAAATTAAGAAAAAAGATTGCATCAGTGGCTCTGTGCATTGAGCACCTCGCAGTGACTGAGCCTCTCCTCTCATTCGTGGTACAACTGGCTGTATCCTCAGGAAAAGCTTTGTTCAGGTCCTTCTCCCACATCGGGGAAGAGCTGCCATGTCAGAGTGGTCCTGATGCCAAAAGCTTTTTGTCAGGTTTAGTTCATGGAATAAAATGGCAACCTTAAAAAGCCAGAGGAGAAAACACTCCTGGCATTAAACTCTGGCAGCACAAAGCATCCTTAGATCTAAACACCCCAAGCATGAAAGCAAAGGTGGGTTTTTCACTGCAGGCTTTTTTCCTGGAATATAGTGCTGATCAAAAGGGGAGCTTTCAGAGAAAGAGAGAAATGTTGACACAAGTTTTAATCAGGTTAAACAGAATCCATCGCCTCCCAGCTTTTCCTCCCATATGAGAATAAAACATAAAGATTATAAAAATTTTTTGAGTTGCAAAAATATACCAATTTTATACTTTAGATACATTTTTCAATTTTCATTCCGAACACTTCTCCATTATATGTATCTCTTTGTTGATGTTGGTTTTTAGCCTTTCTCTTCAATTCTTAAAGAAAACAAATGGACAAAGGATTAAACAACCCAACAAGCAAAACATTTCATTCCAGCTCAACTCAGAACACCTTCTTCCATTCTCCTTGCCTCTCCCCTCAACCAGGGGCTCCTTTTGGTTCGACTTGAACTTCGTTTCTGGTTTTTTTTTCCCCCACCAAAAACGAGAAACACCCCACCCCCCCCTTGCCAGCATCCATCCAACTCCACTAACAGAAAGGCCTCGTGCAGAGAAAAAAGGCATGAAGAGATGGGCTATGTAACTCTCACTACGACTACGGCCAGGCTGAGAGAGGCAGAGCCGGGGCCGAGCTCTACCGCCGCCGCTGCTGCCACTGCCGCGCCCGCTGCCGCAGCCGGCGCGCCGACAGGCTCAGGGGCTGCTTCCCAAACCTCCTCATGATCTCCTTGATCCTGGCCAGGTTGGTCTTGGAGATGGTGAAGTCGCACTGGGTGGCCCCCATGTCGTAGCCGACCTCGCAGGTCTTGGTGGCGGCGGTGTAGCCCTCGGCCCTGACGCCCACCACGTACTCGCCCGGGTTGAGGAGGCGCCAGTAATCCCCGTCAGCTCCTGGGGGGAAGAGAGAGGGATTTCAGCACTTTGGTCCTTTCTCCTCAAGGGAAGTGGTGTTTGGAAAGTCACAGAATCGCTGAGGTGGGAATCTCTAAGGTGCTCATGTCCAACCATCAACCATCCCGTCACGTTCACCCCTAAAGCATGCCCTCGTGAGCTGTGTCTGCAGGTTTTTTGAACACTTAACGAAGATGAGGACTCCACCACACCCCTGGGCAGCCTCCTCCAGCTCCTGAAAATCCTTTTCCACTGAAGCCTTGGGTTTTAGCTTTGATACTTTCAGATTCTCTGCTGCCTGGTACGTAACTTATGTTAGGTGTTAGTAAGTTCTCTTCACAGGGTAGTTAGAGAAAACAATCCCTTCCCAGTCTAGAATCAAGGACATCCTTACCCAAAAAGCAAAAACAATGGCCAAGGGAAGGGGCAAGCCAGGGGGTTGAGACTTCATGACCTGGAGCTGTAATTGGGCAATCAACTCCAATATGTAGATGAACCAAAAGTTACAAAAGTGTAAAACTCGTGACTGGGATCCATCTGGATCCATCCTGGGTGTAGCCCTGGCCAGGCTCTTGCACTGGAGCTCTTGACCTTTGGAGGCCTTTCAATAAATCCCTATTTTGTCCATTTAACTCTGTCTAGTCTCTGCTTCAGATCAGCCTCTCTAAGCATCGCTGTGAAGAAATTCATCCTAACATCACATCTCAATCTTTCCTGGGGCAACCTGAGTCCATTAAATCACAGAGAATCATGGGGGCAAGCTGATTTGGAAGGGACCCACAAGGACCATGGAATCCAGCTCCCAGCCCTGCATCATCCCCAGGAGAAGTCCTTGGCCGTGGGTAAGATGGGTAGAACCCTCCATCCTCACACCAGGAGGGTGTCCAAGGCACTGCCCCCACCACAAGCACCCCTCCTCATCCTTCCAATCCTATAGAAAAACACATGTCAGACGTATTTTCCAAATGGAGAAAAAAGGCTCCAATCCAGCTGTAGATTTTTGGCAGTTGGAAAGGCCTGAAGCAAAAATCTGGTAATTCCCATGGGGTGGAAAAGACCTTTCCCAAACTAATCCTAACTGACAGATCCAGAGGAGCAGCAGTGAAATATCCACATCACACAACCCTGACCAGACTGCCAGGACACAGATTTTGGTGCTATTTATTAGGAAAAGTGTGTGAATAAATAATATCAACTCACTTTGAGGTGTAAGTAAATATTCCCTTCTATAAATCCTTACATTGGGGTTTATTACCCTGATTTTCCTACAAAGTAAATTCACCAGGACATTTAACGACCTGGTTATATGTAAATGCACAAACCAAGCTCCTGTAAGCAACTAAACTACTCATAAAATGTATTTTTACACCTCACTGAATCAGGAGTTTTTGATTTCTTATTTTTCCCCATGAATGATCTCAGATATACCCATTTTATGTACCCATATGTGCATCAGGATCATTTTAGACTTCTTTTAAATATGATTTTAACCACCGAATATTCTTAGCTGTGAATTGAAAAAGGGGAAAAACTATTACCTAAAATTAGTTTTGCACTCTGTCCTGGAGAAACTCCCTGTGAATGAAAGTTCACAAATATGCAATTCCATGTAAAAATAGAAATAGAACATCTCCTGCATGAGGAAGGGTTGGGGTTTTTTAGCACTGATGAGACATGACAGCCTTACTAACACCAGCCTCGACTCACCGGCAGTGCAGAGTGTAGCAAAAACTGAAGATGATTTGCATGAAAATACTATATTTGGGGAAGGAAGGATCAGGCTGGTCAGCTTCTGTTTAAAGAAGCAGCTTTTTAATTTAGGGTTTGGTGAAATAAAAAATATGTTTTCAAACAGCAAGTGTTAACAAATGGCAATATTGACAATACCCTGATAGTGCAGCCTCCAAGTGTGCCAGGTTGTACCTGATCAGATCCATTCTTACATCCCAATATCATCAGGGGTTTTTTTTAAGTCAATTTGACCACATTTGGGGTGATAATAAGGTCCAAATTTCCTGTTTCTCATGACTCGGGCGTTTTTAGGAAAGGCTCTGAGAGAGGCTCTTTATTCAGCTCTCCCTCACCACTGGGTCTGTTGGAAGCTGAATAAAAGGCCAAAGCATAAATCTGCCCAAATTCCTCATATTTCTCCCCAGAGGCTCATTTTCAGCTCTGGCAATACCACTGGGCAGGCAGAGAGCTCTGGGTGCCCCCGTGTGTGGCTGTGATCACATCCCTGCTCCCAGCCTGGCTTTAGCCCCAGGACTGCAAACCTGACCCACATTCTTCTGACACATTTAGCAGTCACTTCATCACAACCCCACACAGGGCCAGGAATAAACCTACACATTCACACCCCAGTGGGAAATTATTGCAAAGCTGGGTATTAAGCCTCCAGCAGGATGCACTTTTCCCTCCTTTCCATTTGCAAGCAAGCAGGCAGGAGTATTTCTGTCAGCTGTCAGTGCCCAGAATTTAATACCAGGCTAAAAGGTTGGGGTTTTTTGTTTGTTTGTTTGTTTGGGNGTTAAAAGGTTGGGGTTTTTTTTTTGTTTTTTTTTTTTTTTGTTTGGGTTTTTTGTTTTGTTTTTTTTTGTTTTGTTTTTGACAATCAAATCAAATGCAGTAGGTAAAAAAAAAAATAAGAGAAAAAGAAAAAAAAAGAAAAAAAAAAGGAAAAAAATCAGAACAGATGGCAAAAAGAAACATAATTAAAAACACAGATAAATTTAGTAAATAATAGGTTTGCTGAAATAATAGGTTCCAGTGGGAGCAGGCTGGAGGCAGACTGCATCCATATCCACCTACTGGGGCTGGAAAAGGATTGCCACGTCTGCTTAGATAAAATAACAATGCATTAAAGGACAAAGATAGCATTGCTATGAATTTAACATGCCAGATTACTCCATAAATTCTACAATTAAGAGAAATGTCCTTTGAGCCTGATAGGACAGACCTTAGTTACAATTAAGTAATTGTAAAAGTGAAAAATAAATTTTTACACTTAAATGTACCAAACTGCACTGATTTAAATACCTTATAAAAATCTTTCTAGTGCTTTTTTACCAACAAAAGACTCTCCAGGATACCTGGTCATAGTGCTGCACACCCAAAGCAGTAACAACTTTAATTGAACTTTTCTCTATGGAGCAGGCAGCCAGGAGTGAGGCTGGAGGGTTGTAATAGCAGAATTAAGTTCAGCTTAGACTAATTAAATAAACATTTGATATAGAAATGTATTTAATAGGATAAATATTCCTCAGTGCTACTTCAAAATCCTTGGGGTTTGGTACATAGGGTATGCTGAATTCACAGCACACTTACCAAAATATTCATTAAAATTTCTCTGGACACTGTGTGAAATTAAATTAATTACGCTTTGGTTCAAAAACCACACAGAAGCATCTGCCTTTGAAGTCTGGCTGTGACACAGGAGTGCTTCACCAGGAAGAAACTGCACATTTCTTCATCGATATTTACTTTACTGTCATTTCCCAAATTACAGGAAGCAGCCCCGAAATCTACCTTGGCACCACGGGAGGGAAAAGGTGCATTTGTTCACTCAGCTCAACTCTTTTTCCAGAGGTTTTTTTCCTGGAGTCCAGCCCACATCTGACTGTAACAACATGGAATCACTCCGACTTAATCAATAGTTACATCTGCATCGAGGGAAAATGGAATAATTTCCCACAAAGCTCTTGGAATCAGTGCCTTCAATTAGCCCATTAATGGTGTTAGCTGAATGTCAGCATCCCTCTCCTTCCATCAGGGATATTGTATCCAGGAGAAAGCCAAACCAATGGGCTTTTATTTCAGCCCACAGGAAGAAGCAAAGGATTTTTCCTCCAACCTTTAAATGTTATTAGAGGGCTTTTACAGGCAACTTTTGTCTGTCTCTACAGAGGGGCAGCTGACCACGTAAATGTATCAGTGAAACAGCAGAGCTGGGCTCACATGAAACAAAACTTACGTGAATAGAGATAGTGGCCATCATTCTTCTCCTGCTTGGCCTATTTTTACATCAAGGCAACTCAGAGGTTTAAATGGACACATTTTTCATTTTAAAAGGTACAAATGAAAGAAGACTGCAGAGAATTTGCCTTCTTTCTCTGGAGTTGTACATGTCATTTTAGCTTTTTGGCTCCAGCATAAATCCTCTCGTTTCAGGGACTAATGAGACATGTATTGTTATCTGGGAAATATGAAACAAGATAGAACTTTTATGTTCACATCTCCACAGTGATTCCAGAGTGTGAGCTTAAACGTCTCATTAAAAAGAAAAATTAAAGGGAGTGAAATAAGCACTTTTATTTTTACTAACAAGTGCAGATGGCCTTGAGCCATAGAGGCTCAGCAATAAATCAAGATGTAAATAGCTGCAAGATTCCCCAAGTGTTACAAGGTGGATTTTGGCATCTTGCACATTTATTGCACTTTATTTTTTTTTTTTTAACATGACAATCCAGAGCACAGAGAGCTGCAGATTAATCACATGTTGCATTAGCTCAGAGCAATACATTAATTTTGTTAACAGAGTAATACAACCCACACTTCATGGCAGACTTTCAGCACTGTCAAGGCTTCCAAGACAAGAAAAAACAGCTGATTACTTTAATTCCCACTGTCATTTCCCAGTGGTCCCATTTTGAAATATTTAAGGCAGAATCATTATTGCCTAATTAAGTATCCGTCATTCACTGCTTTCTTGTACAATGGAGACACAGTAGCGCTGAAATTAATCATAAACTAAGTTAGCTATTCCAAGATTCATTACTGGCTCAGATCACATCTTGTGGCAAGCATTAAAGATCTGGAAGTCACAAAGCTCTATGATATTCCATGGCCTGAAATCAGTTTATGAGTCTGAATTTGTCACTCTGTACCTCAGTGGCAAAGCACATGGAAGTGGCAGCAAATGAAAGACACAAAACACCAGTAAAGAGATAAAAACAACAAAAAAAACCCTAAATAAATAAAAATACTAAAACACTAAAAAAAAAAAAAAGCTTTCAAAAAGCATGTGGGTGTGGCACTTAGAAACATGGCTCAATGGGTGTGGTTTTAAACCACAGATCTGCACTTTTTGCACGGATGTTTTGTATTTTTATTGTTTTTTACCTGTGCGAATGTCATGGTTAACACCTTCCACTGAAATAACAGCATTTGGGATTCCCTTTCCATGCACATCTTTCACAATACCTTTGATGCCACGATGGACCTGTGAAGAGAATAAAAGAAGCAAGTAAATATTGCATAGCAATGAAGAGTAATATTCCTAGAAACTTACAATGAATCATTAATTCCATTAGTGAATTATATCTTTATATTCCTACTTTATGGCTCCCAACATTGTGGAAAATCATTATTAACCCTGCAGCAGCCTTTCAGGCATTAACTGGCTTTGTGAATCACTTTGTGGATTTTTTTAGGATTCCTGAGGCATCAAATTCAAATACAGGTAAAAAGAACAGATGAAGCAACAGACACAATACTGGGGTCTTTTTCTAGCAGCCCTTTCTAGCAAGATCAACACCCAAACCACCAAATTTTCAGAAGCTTCGTTATTTCATTAATTATTT
This sequence comes from Regulus satrapa, assembly GCA_013396955.1. NCBI lineage: Eukaryota > Metazoa > Chordata > Aves > Passeriformes > Regulidae > Regulus > Regulus satrapa. The sequence continues at coordinate 269,576 of VWZN01015889.1, forward strand.
CATTCCCTGCAGTCAAACCAGCCTGGCTGAAGTGATACATCTGCCAAAACCACCAATAACCACATAATGAGTCATGCAAGAAAAATAGCAGGAACCCAAATCTCTCCATCTGGAAGGAGCTACACCTGTGGGGAATACCTGCTCCATAAAAACAATCAGGGACTCGCGGTTGTTCTCCCACTCCTCCGGCAGCTCGCTCTCGTGGGGATACTTGTCACAGCCAACATAGATGGAGAGCTCAAAGCAGTTCGTGTGCAGGTAGCTGAAGTCATTGATGCCTGTCAATATTAGGGGGAAAAAGGAAAAAAACTTCATATCCTTTTTAACTGTTCGGCAGGTCTGAGTTTTTACGCAAGTTAATGTCTACAAGCACAAGTTGGGTATTTGTCCAGCTGGCTTAGCCTGCAGAACTGGATGGGAAAAAAGCTTTTAGAAATGCCAAATGTTCTATAACAAAGCACCAGAGTGCTCAAGGCCAGGCTGGACAGGGCTTGGAGCAAGCTAGGATAATGGAAAGTTAATCCAAGCAGAGGCTGGAACTGGATGGGCTTTAAGGTCCCTTCCAACCCGAACACTTCTGGGATTCTATTGATGGAGAAGATGGGGACACAACCAGGAAAAAGGTCTCTCTCTACAACAAAAATCTGTGCTTTGCTTTTAAGAAAGCACTAAGCATCCCAAACCCTGGACACTGCCCATGGAGCAGCTCTCCCTTGTGAGTGCCCTGGGTAAGAAATGGAATTGCCTGCACTGGCTGTGAGGGAGGTGCAGCTGTTTACACAGCTGATAGAGCCCTAAATGCCAGGACACAGAGCTATGTACTCACAAGTAAAAGTGTAAAAGTGATTTATCAGATCAGCTGGTGAGATAGTTCCTCAGTCTGCTCTCCTCCCCGAGTAATGTAATTGATAAAAAAGCCAGAAAAATCAAGGTTGCAGTAACTATTTTATGCTACATATGGTGTCTGTAGCTTGTAATAAAGGAAAGGGTCTCTTTTCTCCCTTCCATGGTGTTGCAGAATACTGGGATCTGCACTGTTGCTCTGCAATAGGGATTTCCATCAGAAATATGTCCTAATCAAGCCCCAGGAGTCTCAGTGCTTCCAATCTCTGAGGAGTTGCAGTTTAATTCTGCATTACAGAGACCACTATAACCTTTGCAAAGGTCTGGAACTCTAAGGAGAACAGAGCTCAAACATTTCAATTCTCCAGGTTTCTCTCCTGGTTCTCACCATTATTTTTCCTGCTTATTAGTTCTGCACTCTCACACAGGTAACGAGATCCAGAACATGAACACTAGAGGAAGAAATTCTGTGAGCTTCATTTCTTGTTCTACCTGCATTTCTAATAAGAAAATATTTTAAAGTGTGTTTGTTAATGACCATTAGCTGTTATGTTTTAAATGACAAAGATTAGCAGGAGTTGCATTTACCCAGTGCTTCTAACTGAGAAGAGTTAAATCAAAATCCCTGCTCCTGTCCAATTACCACGGAGCAGTAGTCAAGTATTTAATGAGCCCTCAGTGCCTTCTGGAAGCAGAGCAGTAGGATTATATAATACAGATGTTAAAGTTTTCACTTTTGTTGATGGGGAATACCTAAACATCAGCCAGTGGCATATGTTACTCTGCATAAACGTGCTTCCCCTCCACTTGAGAAACAGCCACAATTATTTTCCCCTCACATAGTGTATAACATCCTGATTAATCTGCTGTGAAATGTTTTGCCATACACAGTAATTGCTCAGTTTTAATACATGTATTTAAGAAAATGGCTTTGCGTTGCTAAGAGCGAGTCTTCCCTAGTGCCTGAACATGCAAATCCAGCCTCAAAAACACAGGAAATAAAATTAAATCAATCTCTTTTTTTTTGCTTTTCTGCAGTTCACCCAGCGCAGAAACTTTATATGCAAAATTCCTGAAGAACTTGCATTCAAAATAATGTACAGGAAATATCATGGCTGGGTTTTAAAGGCATGAGGAGGTGTTGGGTATCTGTGGTGCACACGCTTCTCTAGGGACTGAAATGAAATTAGAAAAATGCCACCCAAATTTTCCCATCCCTCCCTGTGTGAGCAGTGAGAAGTTTCTCTGCAGGACCACTGCTAGGAAGCAGAGGGAGGAGGAGAGAGGGGACAGGCAGTTCAAAGGCATGGTACAATGAGGAGATGGCACCCACACAAAAAGATGGATAGGAGAGCTTCTGCAAGCACTTTGTTGGAGGTCTCACCACAATGTGACAGAGCAGGGCATAAATCATAATTAAAGCATCATCAAGATATAAACCAGATGAAACAAATCCAAAATGTAATTGGTCCTAAGAAATCAGGGTAATATTCAGCATCTGTGTTGTCCATCTTTACTTAATGGAGCTCAGTGTGACAGCTGTTAGTGACAAGGCCAATGTCATCTTTTCTGGATCGATTCATAATGATGTTTCTTGTAGCACTTAGGAAAATTAAATTCATAAATTAGTTAACTAAGTGGTCAAGTTAGCTCTCAGAGAATGCTTTAGAATTTGCAGAAATGCACGGGAATGTACTGCCAGACCTAAGAGTTCGAGGTTTCCCCCCAAATTCACCCGACACTTTTTAACCTCCTGAAAAAATATTTGAAAAGCTAATTCTCAACTGTGGCCTCTAAAGGCTGGCCAGCACTAACTCCACATGGGCCAACACAAAAGCCATAAAAGCCATGTCCAAAACCCCAAAATGTTTATGCAGTGGAAGTACCTGCAAGTTCCAAACACGAGCCAGATTCAGCTAAACCTGGGTTTCAGAGGCACTGGCCTGCATCTCTTTGCCATTTGTGCTGTTCCTGCTGTCAGCCCACTGGCAGCAGATGCCTGTCTCATTTCCTCATGTCAGGGAATATGTTGTTTGACCGATGCACTCAGAAGAACATGAAGATTTTGATCAGAACTGGGATGAATCAGACAGTGTCTAATTCCCAGCCCGCTTCGAGTGCACACCCAGAGAGGCAAACGTGCCTAATGCTGTTAAAAATGGGCTTCAAATTGGAATTCCAGGAATGGGCTTCCTGGAAATTCGGTGACTGAGCACACCACAGGCCATGGCTCCTCTGTGCTCCTTAACAGAGTGACAGGCTTGGCTGTGTGGAGACTGATCCAGGCTGTGATTTATCCTGGCAGCAGGAATGCCTGTGGAGCCCATGCAAAATTTAAGCATAAGGACATGCAGGTGTTTTAGAAACAGGACAGTAGTAGCAAACAGTAGCTTTTTATGGCATTTCATTACAACGCCCAGGGAAAGTGAGTGGGGGCTGATCTGAGGCTGAGTTCAGCCAGCAGGAGGCTGAAATCAGGATTTTCTTATCTGAGAGCCACTGGAATCTCTCCCTGAAGCCACTGTTTCAGCTCTGACGCTGGTTGTGGTGCTTGGCAGCAGTTTTCTCCTTGTCACCTTGTGTGGGGGTTTGGACTGGCTTGTTTCCTTCCCGACAAACTGTCTCGAGTGCACAGAGTTCTTAAAG
>VWZN01015893.1:2895-23032 GCA_013396955.1 Regulus satrapa
ATATGCTTTCATAAAAAGAATCTTGCAAGTAATGGAATATATGCCTTTATATTTTACAGGTCAGAACCAGAAATTCCAGTTCTGGTTCTATCACTAATTTTTTCCTGGCCTTTCTCCCAGTCAGTACTTTAAATATTGATGTTTCAGTGAGAGAAAAGCAAGAGGTAATTATATTCAACAGGGATATAATAAGAAACTGTTTGCTAAGTCACTCCTTCCTGGCTAGAGCAATGTTGAATGTGACAGCACTGTCATCCTACATGCTTTAACTGTAATGGTCTTAGTTTCAGATTTTAATCAGGACATATCCTAAAACTATATTTAAAATGTTATGCTTAGAGTACCCATCTATCTTCAGGTCTTCTAGCAGCAAAAGATCAGCAAAACAAACAGCCAAGGACTTTNAGGACTTCTGGTGGGCATTTTAGGAAAAGGTATGGAAATAAATAAAGCTCATTGTTTTTTTCTATTTTTACATCATGCACTGGATAGAGGCACATTTTCGCTACAATCTCATGGGAAAGCATAATAAATAAAAGCATTCTAGGCCTATTCCCCTTCAGTGTGGCATGACACATTTGATATAAGTCAATTTCCAAAATAATAGCACTAAAAAAACCCACCCCAAAACATACTAAGTACAGAGATAAAGAGTTAGAGCTTTTTGTTGATATGCATCAAGAAAAAGTAACTTAAACAGTGTGAACTTGGAAGTAAAAGCTGAGACAACACAGACTAATTCTGCTGCTGCATAAATCTTGGGGCATGCCAAGATTGAGAAAGGAAAATTTCTACTATTGTAAACTTCAGTTCAGGAAAAGAGTTATTGCCATTGCAATGATAAGGTGTATCAGAAGAATAATCTAATGGAGTTGTTGTTTATGTAGCATTCAAATCCACAGTTAATAATGTCCTATGTACATGAAGGAGCAAATATTAGAAAAATTCAATGTGTTTTTGAACCTCCAGGAAAACATTTGAGATGGCCCATAATACAGCTGAGGGGTTGGGGGGTTCACAGCCCATTGAGTCAGCCTGACCTAGGTGAGGTTATAGCCCCACACATCCTCTTTAGGAAACCAAGCTTACGCAAGACACTTAGTGTCAGAACTGACTGCACTACCAAGTTACAGGCAAAAACCACCCTCAAACAATGCTGGTGTCAACTTCCCAGTTAATATTACACCAACTACAATGATTTCAAGGGGTAGCTCTTGTCAAAGTTGGCAAAAATATACTGGGCTGTCAACTATGAGCACCTGGTATATCAAGCAAGTATGGTGAACGTTAGTGTAAGTCTTGTTTATTGGGAGTGAGTGCACATCCCAGAAAGCAAGAGCGGGCACATTTCAAGGATTTCCCCTAAAAAAGTTCCAAAAAGCATATACTGAATAGTTTCTGTCTAATAGCCCTGGAGTGGCAAATGTACCTTTGAACACCATTAGTAACAGAGAAGAAAGTTTGGGATGCAAGGTAATTATGTTTTCTGAAAGATTAGTGCCAAAGAAATTGAAAGGGAAAGGTCTCCATGTGCAGTAAATTAACTAGAAGAGCCACAGAAGGGTGGAGCTGTCTATGAACAGCACTGTCCCTCACACCAAGGTAGAACATGAAAAAAATTTAATCGCTACTTTCAATGGTGTATTCAAAGCCTCTCTGATTTACATTACAAGTCAAATTGCTCAGAATTTTGAAATCTTTGAGAATGTATCATTTTTACATTAATTACTGCCAGAATACCAGAATTATAATTACCAGAATACAGTAATTAATTGCTTCTGTTTTGGGATGGAAAGATGTCAATTCATCATTTTTTTCTCTCTAATCAGTATGACTGCTCCATGTTTGTACTAATGTTCTGCTAAGTTTCTGTTAATTTTTTTGATTTTTGCTTAAGTATGTTTTTGAAATTATATGTTTTTTGAGGGGGTGTACTATTGAGAGAGGGATGTGCATGCTAAATTCAGTACTCCTTAATTTCTATTTTGAAAATTATTTGGCCAACAGACATAACAAAGTTCAACTTTTGTCTCCAACTTAACAGTGTTGTAAATTCTGACAGATTTTGATATTCTGGTTGTTCTATAGCAATTTCAAGACTTGCACTTCTAACTTCAGCAGTTACTATAACTTTTATTCCGGTCAGCAGTTACCTTAGAGCGTGAATGCAGTATATCATCCTAGGGATGTTTTTCCTATCATAGACATCCGTAGTCTCTGGATAAAAGATCTAAAAAGCAAAGAGCACACAGTTAAATGAGAAGACTTTTTACTGAGCAGAAATGTTTACTCTACAGAACTATACCTTAAATTTACAGAATTTCAGCTATTACTTTTATACAGCAATGAGTCACATCTCTTCTGATGTTATTTTAACTTTATCAGTAGTTTTCATAAAGAAGAGTTTAATAAAGCATGAAAGTTACTTAATAAGAGGCAAAAAAGGAAATTAAGCAGGCAGCATTTCAAAAAGATTTTTAGAAAATGTCCTTTGGCATAAGCTTAGCCAGTAGTGCTTGTCCTCTACAGATGCCCCAAAAACCTGGAATGCAGGTTACAGTTTGCAAAGCCTCATTACAAACCAAACCTATCAAGTATGGTTTAAAAATGCATAATTACAATTGCCAGCACCCCTAACTTCAGGAATACATCATTTACAAAGGAAGATATTTAGAGAGAGGAATATTAAGCAGTTTAGCCAAAAAGTCACATCATAAGTTCCAGTTCCAGTTCTACCACTAATTTGTTCCTGGACTTGGTCCAAGTCAGACAGTGTTTCTCCACAAAAATACAATAAAAAGATTTAGTTAACCAGGAGAGTTGGCAGCATGCTTCCAGCCCAGGCTGGTCACTTGGGGTTGCACTGTCCCATGGTTAATAGGACCAGAACTGAGTAAGTCAGGAGCACAGTGCCCTCTTCATCATTTACTCAAAACAGCTTTGTGAGAGAAAACTGGGGAAGTTTTTGGCCATGACCATCCTCTGCAACAGAAACACAATCTTTCAGAGGAGGGATGGCAGGGTGGAAATCAGCCAACTGAACAAAGGGCTGAAGCACTCAAGTGGAAAAAAAACCCCTGACCTGGAAAGGGCAGGACCCCTTCCCGTTGCTCTGGCATTTCTGATGGAAGTTCATGAGTGCCCTTTTCTGGTTATAGGCACCTGCAGCAAGTTTGCCTTCAGCAGCTGACCATTAGTCCATTTAGCCCTGCAAGCAGCTGCCTGAGTGTCCCCACTGTGTCTGGCCACACTGCCTCAGGCAGCACCTCAGGCTGTGGGCACCCAGGAGTACTGGGACGGGGAACTGCTCACTTCTTCCTGTCTGTGGCTGTCAGAATGTACAAACAGGCAGTGTAGATGTTTGCACACAGCCCTTTCTTAAAGGATTTTCATCCAAAATAGACTCACTGGTGCCCAGAAACAGCAGCAGAGGGGGGAGATGACAAGCGAAGACCCACAAGGAGGAAGGTAAATATAAGAGGTGACCCTGGAAAGCAGCTGGTGGAAGAAGAGCAGCAGCACAGTCACGCAGATGCACTGAAGTGTGCAAAAACAGTCTGCAAACAGGGCAGAGGCAGAGAAACTGGGATGTATAGTAAGAGGAAGAGGCAGCAAAAGGAACAATGCGAAGAGGTAACCTAAAGGAAGCAAATATTTAAGTTTTCAGCAGTAAGATATCAAGTGTTTGAGCTACCTCAAACTCTGCTAGTGCCCCTGTCTCAGCCCACACACACCAGCAGCAGCAACACAGGACTGGCATTCCCACATTACCTTCTCCTCAGATTTGTGTTTTGTATTACCCCTGCCCTGTAGACTTACAGTAAGGAACTGTATATGCTGAAGCAGATGAAAGGGGATCTCATGAGCCAATGATTTAAGCCATTTTCTTTGCTGAAATTTAAAGGCTTACCTTAGGCAGACCGATGGACTCCATTGCTCTTAACCACTGCACAGTGTTGTCAGTGTGCCGAAAATGAAGGCCAGATCTCTATTGGAAACATAAAAGATTATGCAAGTCACATTAAGCAAATTATCTACTTATTGATCCTCCAGTTGTTTCCCAGTTTTATATTCTGAAGTTGAATTCACAGAATTTTCCCTTATTTGAACTCAGAGACCAAAGTGTAACTGTTACAATTTTGCTAATGAAGCATCCTAACACATCAACAGCCCCACACCAAATTCAGTGCACTCTTTCATGTTACGTAAGCCAGATTTTTACCCATCAGGGTGGACTGTGATTGAATTCGAAATTTGTACAGTCCTTCAGTATCCTCTAGGAGTAAAAGCTAGATGCAAAAGACAAGAAACCAAAACACAGAAGTAGTAATACTGCTCAGCTCTACCATGAAATACAGATAAGGGAGTCAGAACTCTTCAGTTCTACCTGACCCTCCATAAAGTCTATGCAAGCAGCATAAGAATAAAGTGAGAATATATTTTTCATTTTATTTTCAATGCTATCTTCTAGGGTAAAGGGAAAAAGGAATCCTTCAAGTTTTGGAGATTTTAAAGAGAAACATTTAAATGTAAATGGAATTCTTAACCATAATTTTTTTCTGCTCCCTCTACAGGTTGAGATAATGCATTCTAGAGTGGGACTACTGTGTATAAGTGTATATATCTCTGTATTATCAAGGCTCTTGGAGGTAGCAAAAGCCTGCACAGGGAGTAAGCTAACCTCACTAATTGGGAACTTGTTTTTTGCTTCTTGTTGTTAAGGTTAAATGAAAACAGAGATCTAACGAAGTGAATTTCAAATATGGCTCCATAATAAATGAAGAAAGCTTTAAATACTTTTCAAATTGCTTTTACTTCTATTCCTAATGGGAAATAACTTTATAACTTCTGAAGCTCATGGCCTCCTTGGAGCCAGAAGTGTAATTTGTGCAGCTTTAAAAATGGAAGCAACACCAAAACATTTTTTTTCTAAGGGAAGAATATTTCTAGCTTATTATACAGGTTTTTTACAGCTGTGCATCTTTCATCTAGTCCCTACAGCCTTAAAAGAAAGATAAAGTAAGTTAACTAGTCATGTCTGGGAATCTTTAAGAGCTGGAAGATAAACATTACTCAGTTTTGTCATCCTGGTGAGGGAACTGAACAAGTTACTACCTTGTAACGTGCCTGCTCCACATCATAGATCTTTTTGTCTGACACGACATTAGGTGCAAAGAATTTTGCGAGCTTGGCAAGGTAAACACCATTTCTTAAGCCTTCTTCCAGTTCCGTAGTTGGGGGCAGCTCTTCATCCAAGCAGACCTCCATCCATCTACAGAGACATTTGAGAAACATTGTTATTTGGGTTTTAATACGAGTTACAGCTTTTGCTTAGAACTATCATACTTTGTCACTGCCACAATGTTATTGTAACAGAAAAGGATAAGGACTAAGGAGCAAATTCTCATATTCATTCACATGGCATATCAAAATGTTTAGAGGGTCATTTCTGTGATTTTAACCCATCAATAAGCAAACAATATGCTTTGAAGTATTCACACCCCAAGGGGTCTAACTCAGATATTTTGAGCAGTACTAGGCTTTTGAATAAATAGTAAATTAAGATAAAACTGGAAGAAAACATGGAGTGCTGTGGTTTTTGATTGCATTTTAAAAAAACTCAGTGATTTCTATACTAGTGCATGAGGGAGGTTCCTGTAGCCAATGTGCTGTGCAACACAACCTCACAGCAATGCCCAGCTCAGTACAGAGGAGTCCTGCAGATTAGTCTCCTCTTGCATGGAAGTTCTCCACTCTCAGCCATGAAATGCAGTTCTGGCACTGGAGGGACAAGTGAGGAAAAGCCCTAAGTAATATACATTTACACATTTGAGGTCTGCCTGGCAGTAAGCAGGTTGAAACATGGCTTTCCATTAGTGACAGGGACTAAATCCTCCAATGTGCTAAACTAGTTATGCATTTGAGACTCAAGATGTGGTAGACATGGTACTAGGCAGAAAATAGTATTGATTGAATATAGGCAAATAACAGACATTAAACCATATTATAAAGTATGTTTATACTGAGTAGCAAAGAGAAATTGCTTCCAAAGCACTTCCAAGACAGATTAGTGCCTTAATCACTGGACCAGAAGTTCCTTACATTGGTGGTGTGTTTTGGCCCTGTGACATTATTCTTACTTCCAACAGCTAAATCACATTATGAGAGCTTTTAAATCTAATTAGTTCTTCACACTTTTGTTTTGTTTTTTTTTTTAATTTTTAATTTGCTTAGTCAACTCCCATGCTTTTAGAACATTAACACCGATACAAATAAGAAAGCTGACGGGTAAGAATAAAGCTGAAGACATTAGTTCACTTTGCTTACTGTCACTAAGGCAGCATCGCCTTAGGTGAGACAGCATTACAAATTTAACATCACCTCCATGACTTCAGAAAGGATGACATCAGAAACCAGAAATCTTGGATCCAGGTAGAAAATGAAACAGTTTTCACTCCGCCATGTAGAATAAGAAAGCTCACTACATCGTTTTGTTTCACATTAAAACTCAAGACTAATGTTCTACTCCATTCCACTTTTGGATTTGTTACAGGACATATGGAAGTGGTTTCACTGAAGCACAGACTACCCGAATAGCTCTTTTGGAAAATAACACCCATAAATCTGACACAATATCACATAAAACTGCACTAAGTGAGTGTAATTAGAACTGTATTCTGCAGTATAAAAGCTGCTTTAGTGAGAAGAATCATATCCCTGATGAGTTTCCCAGCTTTATCTTGCTCTGCATATCACATGTTATGGGTCTATGACCCTGGCCAAGGGTCCCAAAATGGCATGTTATAAACTAAATTTACACTATACACTAAGGCATCACACTTGGCTTCTCCAAAAAAGGCAGAGAAGAACATACAAAGAAAGTGTACTTCTAGGGAAATATGATTTTTACTTGAGCCAGTTAGCTTTTCCTATAGATTTTATTTCCTAGAATGTGTGTTCTGGAAAAAGAATTGCACAGATAAGTATCAGGAGCTTGCTGAACCACAGCAGGTATTCACCATGAGCCACAGGTGGCTCTACTGTTCAATGGATCATCTCCAGAGTTATGAACTGTATGCTCAGAGCAGCACTTCGTACCTTGCACTGAATTCCTTGCACTTGTAATTCGCAGTTTTCTTGCGAAGGAGTTTTTCTAACATCTTAATTCCAGGGCACCAACAAGATACTATACTGGAACTGTTTTTGAAGAAGAAACACATGTGCCCGCTTGGAATTTATTTTCTTCTTCCAGTACCAAAATTTACTACTTACATGTAAAACTGAATCATTCCCTGGGCTCTAAATGCAATGCTAATCCAAAACGAAAGCTACTCCTCAGCTTTTCAAGTTCCTTGTAATTCAACAACAGAAAAATTGTTATGGCTTTTTTCCCAGCATGGTGATAAGCCTTTAACCTGGAACTCTCCTGTTCTAGTTAGGGAGGCTACAGTGTCTAACAGGTAAAGTCCCTGAGGAACAAACAGGAAATAGCATGGGGATGCAAAGAAAGCAGAAAGAAGAAAAAAGGTAATGTAGAATACAACTGTCAAACCAACAAGTCCAGATAAACATACAATGGAATAAATATCTTTTGAGAATGAGAATGTTCGTAAGTCAGTGGGAAAAACTAGAGAGAACTAAGTGGAGCAGACCTGAAAGATGCTAACTTTATTTCTGTTTATAGCCAAAAATCTACAAGTTATATCTACTCCAGAAAAAATTAGAGGTCTGCAACAGGGCAACTAACAGCATTTGGTAATCAGTGTCCAAGACTGAGAACACAGCTACAGCTATATTACATATAAGATATGTTCTACCAGTGCCTGGAAGTTGCAGAACTTAGCTACAAAATCTATTGTGAAAGGATTTACTGTGTTTTGCACATGTTTAATCAGAGGAAGGAAAAACCTAAGGATTTTAATTGAATCTTGCTAGTATACAATATCTTTGTAACTTAGTTATGTGAACAGCTGGAAGGTACTATAAATATTCCACAGAGCCATTTCTTCTCCAGTTTGAACAACCCCAACTGTCTCAACCTGTGCCCACAGAAGAAGTAGTCCAGCCTTCTGAAAAATTTTGCAACTTAGATGCAAACTTAGATATAATTAAGTCACATCCTTCCTGTGGTGGTGTCCCAGAGCTGGGTGCAGCACTGCAGGTGGGCTCTAAGCAGAGCAGACCAGAGCAGAGCAGAAGAGGGCAGAGCAGAGCAGAGAGGCAGAATCCCCTCCCTCCCCTGCTGGCCGTGCTGCGCTGGATGCAGCCCAGGACACATTTGGTTCTCTGGGCTGGGAGTGCCCATGGCTGGGTCATGGTAAGCTTCCTGGCAACCAGCATATCTATAGCACTTTTCTTTCCAATGCTTCTTGCAATTACAGAAGTTTTGTTCCCTTTACATTGATTAAGTCAAAAGGCAACTGTGGTTTTAAACAGAAAGAACCATTACCTTCAGCCTTATGAGGTTCTTTTTAAGACATAGTTTGGTGAGTTTATGAAGGTTATTATATGACATGGTACACTCAGCAGGAGCAGACTGGACTGAGAAAACCAGAAATGCTTCTAGGTTTGTGTTGTGAAGTGAAACAGAGAATATCCACATGATAGTATGGATTTATATATACCTTTGAAGCAATTTGGTTTTGCTTCAAAGGCTAAAGAAGCAGCATTGGTTTTGACTCATCCACCGTTTTCCTGAGCACACAGAACTGCAGCATTAATATTGCCTTTAAGTCTATTGCAGAAACTGCTTCCCAAAAACAGTAGTTAGGATCACTGATACACATGATGAGAGGTCTACAACTCAACCTTAAACAGTACGGTTTTTTTTTTCAGTATGAACCTTGTAGAGAAAGGCTACCATAGCTATCAAATGTGCACATGCATTTCTACCATCCTTTTTTTTAACAGTATAATCCCATAATTTTACTTTTAACAACCTTAACTCACTGACTGAGATAGACCATGAAAATTTGACACAAAGGTGAACATTTTGCCTTATTTGCACTCATTTAAACTAAATCCAAACCCTGTCTCATGGTAGAGGGACAAAAGTCAGCCTCAGGAAGCAGAGTAAAGCACACAGCATCACTGAAACTCTGGGTAGGTTACCATCCAAACCATCTAAAATCAACAATAATTTGAACAGTTCTACAGAGTTACCCATGCCAGTTATAGTCTTACTATTTGGATAAAACATGCATAAGCAGATATTTTTCTAAAGATAGATACTTCCGAATGCATAAGTACAGCCCAGTTGGATTTTCATAATACTGCCAAAACAGAATACTACTTGCCAAAACAGAAACAAAGGGTTTACTGCAGACAAAAATGCAAACATAGATCTGATCAATGAAAATATATCTCCAAAACTTCAGTTCCGATACATAGTACTAGAGAGTCAGCCAGGAGTGAGTATTGAGGTACAATTCCTTTTTGCTTTACTCTGTTCTGTTTAACTCTTTAACTGACAATCCATGGCAGAGCTGTTCAGCAGTGAATTTCTGGAAAGATAACAATGACTACTTCTATGCCAGGCTCAAGAGCAGCAAACAGCATGCCACTCACCAGAAGATCCAGTTTCCACGTTTGACTATGTATTGGAACAGATTGCTCAAGAGGGTATGGAGTCTCCCTCCCCGGAGATATTCAAGAACTGGCTGGACTTGATACTATCCAGTGTGCTTTGGGACATCTCTGCATGAGCAGAGAAGTTGGACCAGATGACTGACTGTGGTCCCTCCCAACTTTAACCATTCTGTCATTCTGTGAAAACAGCAGCAGTAAAATTAGCTCAGACTGCATTTTAAAATAAAACACCCCTGCTGAATCTCATCCAAGGCAGCATCAAGGGAACTGGAAGCCACAGTGCTGCATTACAACCTTTACAAATTATGAAGTTGTCATTGACAGTCTGTGTGGTCAGCAAAGCACACACACAGGTCAAGAGACTGGAAATGCAGGGGTCAGTGTTCAGCTGGCTCCTGGAGAAGGCAGGATACATTGCACAACCCACACAGAGCCCATCACACTCAGCACACAATCGTGCTGTGAATTTATACTTTTGCTGCCTGGTCCTTTCAGATTTTATGCCACAAGATGTGGATCCAAGGGCACCAGGTACCTGGTGGGAAGCAGACCACCAAAGAAGAAAAGATGGGAGTCCAGAGCCAAAGCTAAGAACATTGCATGCTGCTGTGGAAAGGTGTAGTGAAGACAAGATAAACTTAAGTCACCACTCATTTATTACCTCATTTGCTCACAACCACAACCTTTTAATCTTGTTCAGCACAACTGAAACAGAATGCTGACATAGAGAGTACAGTGTGGCTAACTTGTTCCAAAGAAAAAATCCTTTTTGCTAGAAAATCATATTAAGCACAATCAGACCCAAAGGAAAATGTTAGATTCTAGCTTTAAATGTCTGTGAAGTGGTAGAAGTGGTTTAAGTCAAAACTTTTACTTGGAGATATTCAGAAATACACAACTGTCTGAAGCATATAAACACATAATTTAGAATTCCATACTACTATGTCTCTAGTTTCTTTGTCTACAGATTTGTTAAGAAATCTGAGCTCTTAAAATTTTGTTTCTTAAAAAAGTATAATTTTCTTCCAGCTGCCAACATTCCCTTAAATATTGTTTTATGAAGGAACATGACAGCAGCCAAAGCATCCTAGATGTATTCCTTGGCTGAGTAGTGGGGTGGTGGAAATGTTGATATGTTTATAAGGAAAACCTGTATGTTAACTCTGAAATTTGTTCTCATTACACTGCAAGTTTAGTATGATACATCTCCTAAACCAGAAAACTTAGGAAAAGATCCTTTCACAAACAGCCACAGGCTACTTCCAGAGAAAAAGCATGCAAATATTCAAGCCATTCCTTGAAAATAGGTACATAAAATTTGAATACCATGACAGCAAAAGCTATTAGTTGTATTAAAAAGTGCACAGCCTTAGAGGCTTGACTTTGAGGCTGTAGGGAATAGAGTGGGTAGCTGTAAAAACTACTTTCTTCACACCCTTTCCCCCCCATCATGTTTTGGTACATTCGGCCCCAAACCTTTCTTACAGACGGGAGCCTTAGCTCAAGTCAGAGCTACAGCTTTCTGATGCAAACTTACTCCTGGAGCCAGACACCCTGGAAACATCAGCTTCGAAATTTGAAGCTCTAGATTCATACTCCAGAGACAGTCTCTACTAAAGTTATCTAAAGTTATCCCCATCCTAAAACATTACCTTATCTGGAAGAAATTGAATTTTGTGATTGCAGGTCACCATAAGAGTAGGGTGAAAGAAGGTGTAATATAGGTCTCTCCAGTCACCATTTCTCTATGTTACATACAAGAAGTAACAAGAAGGCAGCAATGTGGAGGACTCCATGAATCACTTGGCTCACAAAAGGTCTCAAAACTTCAGCATATATAGAAAATGCCAAATCCTAAAGTAAGAGATTTTGGATAACTTGCAGCTGTTAATTTTTGTATATTTCCATAACTTGGTTCAAATTCAAAGCTGCATATATTTGAGTCTCCAGCTAGTGTTAGATTTAACAGCATCTCAGATTTCTATGGTCATGATTTCACCAGGGAGGATACTGACTTTCAGCAAGAGCTATACTGAAAACTGTTAAACATTCATGTATGGATTCTCAGTTATAAATGTTAAAACAATACAGATCTCACTGCATGATTCTGTATTTAGTTCAGCTGTGCATGCCAGCATGATGTTTATTGTGACATTCATTTCCCTGATCAAAGCCCTTGTGATGCATTTCATACTCAGTTCAGATAAGCAGAAGTTAGGAGCAGTGACACCTTGCCTGACCTGCACAGCACACTAAACCAGCAATAAATCATGTCAGCAACATTTTTCCACACCAGA
The DNA here is from genome assembly GCA_013396955.1 of Regulus satrapa. NCBI lineage: Eukaryota > Metazoa > Chordata > Aves > Passeriformes > Regulidae > Regulus > Regulus satrapa. The sequence continues at coordinate 14,781 of VWZN01015893.1, forward strand.
TTTCTGCTGCCATGACAACCCTGCCATATTTACAAAACAATCTTAAAGGTGTTATAAAATCTGGTGCACAAGATGGCAGCACAGATAGTATGTGGTGATTTAATCCAGCCACCCTTTATGTGGGTTAATCAGTGATTAAAGTCCACAAGGCAAGGTGTTGCTCAGGAAGCAGGCTCTAGCCCTGACCCGGCCCCATGGCCATTGAAGACTGAGCCCAGCAGGAGCCAAGTCCTGTTTACTCATCAGGTTTTGATGAAGAAAAGACACTCCACCAATGCCACAGCTGACAACAGCAACACACCCTGCATGTGTTTCAGGACAGACCTCAACCTTAGCAATCAGCAAAGCTTTGTTTTGCTGCCTTGTCTATTTGCAGAGACATTAAGATTTCAAACTGTGTCAACCACAAACTCCAGGACTGCTATTCAATATAATGGTGCTTGAGTGGGGGAGCAAAAAAGCCCAGGATGATGGCCACAGAGATGCTTAATCTTTTCCCCTTGCTCTTGGCCTGGCTCCAAGCTGCCAAGGTCTGAAGAAGAAAGCTGAAGAGGCAATAGAAAGAGCAGTGCCAGGAAAGGAGCTCACTATGGTGGTGGAGACTGATCTATCACAGCAAGTGTGTGTACTTAAGAAACCTCACCTAATTCCTCTAAGCAGGAACAACAGTACTCAACAGGTTACCTGAGCAAATTAGGTGGAATTAAGTTTGTGTCCAAAGGTCTCAGGAGAGGAAAAGTATCTGCTGATTGTATAGTCTGAAGTAGCCCATTTTTTATGCAAAGACCTGGATTTTCATTTGAATGAAAAGGAGAATAAAAGGATGTAACAGAATAGCAATAAAAATCTTGCAAAACCTGTGCAACTAAGTTAACACACCTCAGATTGACATGTGCAGTGTCTAGACCAGTTTTAATAGCCTCCTCTTCTAAAAGGCAGCAGAGACACAGCAGCAGAAACACAAGTATTTCCTGCGTTAGTCTGGCAGTAGTGGCTCTGTGGTCCCTGAAAAGCATAATTTCAGACAGATGACAGACTCAAATCACTAATGAAATTTAGACAGTGCAGACACAAGCTCTGTAACAAGTCTCATAAACAAACAAAGAGTCTCCCCACAAATAAAACAATGCTTTCCTCTGAAAAGAAGATGAATTTGGCATATGAATTAATCTAAACTTAGTGTTTCAAAAATCTGTAGAGACGCTGATTTGATAAACAGAAGCAAACACAGCTATAAAAGTGTACATTTATACAGTACAGCATTTGTAGACATATAGAAATGTTGCAAAACAATTTATTTCCCCCAAAAAGCATCATGTTAGCTTCAGGAAAACACTGCAGACTATAGTTCAGCCCTTCACATTGTACTGTCTTGCTACATGCTACAGCCGTTTGCTTTGCTCCATTATGTCTTCTACAGCTACAGTATGGTGATACAGTTCAGGACACCCTCTTAAAACAGCATATGGTATTTCAGATTTACCAATTTAAAAGGTTCTGGCTTGGAATAATCTCATAGTCTTCCTAGCAATCCACTTCAGCAGGAGATGCATGCCCCTGGAAAGCCTCAGATGTGTGGCAGTAAAATAACCAATGAATCCTGGAGATAATCTTCACACCTTCACACAATAGTCCCACTAATGCTAAATCACAGTCTTTACCCAAAGGCCACACCCTGGCATAGCAGTAATTCCTATCCAAATCCATAATGTATAGTCTCTATGAAGTGATCTATCCAACAGTCATTTTGATAAGCTTCTACTGATACTAAACACAGCTGTCCATTAGGAAACATGCATCTTTTGTAAACGCTCTGCCAAAATCCACTGCATTATCAGATATGTTGTTTCTAGCAGCTGCCAAACTGCCAAACATGGAAGAATACCTAAAAACACCATCAAAGTAATACAGTAACTTCTAAATCAAGGTCTATTATTATATGTGTTCGCCCCTTATCACTGCAAAGTACCTTCCATGCAAGTATTAGTCCTCAGGCATCCAGAGGAATGTGCTATTGCCTTTCTTTGCAGGTGAGAGGAGAGGCATAAACATTACCTCCATGTCTACAACCACCACACCTTTCTAGGGAAGAAAAGTGACCCAGGGACACACCTCCAGTGTAGGTTTAACACAGAAGTTTTTACTGTGTTCAAGTGTTAAAGTCAAGCCTATGATTCAACACCAGCAACAGAAGATGGCTCAGCTTGCAGACCTGGATATTGGTAACTAATTCAGCTTGCAAACTAAAGATTTCAAACTAAAGGAGTTGCAAACTAAAGATTGTATTGAGGCCACACAGAAGACCTATGGCAGAGGAGGAAACCAAACTTGAGCACGGGAAGATGCAGAGTACTGTTCTGAACAATTCAAGTCCACTACATCAGATGTGGACATTTATATTTTCCTGTCTAATAGCTGACATAGATTAGTTTTATGAAAGCAACTAGCAGCAAGTCTGCAGAGGTACAGAAACCATAAAATAACCTAAGACATACATCTAGTCAACAGGCATCTGGAACTTTTAAAGAAAGGTGCAGAACAGCCGCCAAATCAGAATTAAAAGCCACGCATGAGAGAACAAGATGTTAAAGTAGTGAAAAGAGTGAAAGAGCCAACTTGTGAAAGGCTGAACTGTTGTTCAAAGCATTTAGTGTTACGTAAACTCTACAAAAGTGCAACAAGGAGTTTAAACTTGGTCCCATGTCAAAAAGAAATACAAGATAGAAAAACAAAGTTAAAACCAAGGCACTTAGTTGATACATAACACCCACAGCACCTACAGTTACCTTTTCCTTCCGTTTCGTTTTCCTACCTTTCCTTTCAGCTTACTTTTCCCCATGATTCTGCAAGAAATGTTCTCCTGTGTTTTCTGTAGCTGGAGAGACAGTAGTCCCCTACTCACTGAATAGCCATCTATAAAATTCTGAGGAGCACATGCACACAAATCAAGTCTGCTATAAAGGAGGAAAATGCAGGCAGCAGTATAACAGCATTCGATAATCCATACACAAAAGAAAACCGAAAAAATGAATGGCATGACTTTACACTGATGAAGAAAAGCAGCCACTCTATAATAGATAACTGGAAAAAATATTCACAAGTGCCCTGCAGCCTCACCTTTATCATCAGAACATAAGCTAATCACTGCTGAATTGGATCCTCCAGGACCATATCTTTTTTTCCAGTTCCAAAACTACATAGTGTTTTGTTCACAGACCTGAAGTAGACAGTTAGCACTGCTTTACACTAAAGGTCATAACCAGAATTTCTGTATGATATGTAGACATTGGCTCTTGGTGAAGAACTTGCTTTAATTTTCCCAGTGTAAGTTGGAGTTTTTCTTGAAAACATATAACTAAATGCTGCAATAAAATAGTAACTGGCATCTCATTTATGACATCTTTTTAGATAGCATTTAATATACAGCAATAAAACAATTCCTTAAGAAAATGGATTGGAGAAATTAAGTGGTAAAAGAAAAGTTTTAGCTACAAAAGTCTAAAATAGTCCCTTGGAATCAAAAATGTACTAAGGAATTTTAAGTATTAAGGTAGCAATAGGACAGTGTGAAAGCTGAACTGCAGTTCAAACACTAGGCTAGGAAGAAAATAAGTTGATTGTAATCAGCATGGTAAAAATTCAACAGTACAATTAATCATGTCATGCAACAAATACCCAGTGTCTGGTGACAGTAATTCAGTCTAAAGGTTTTGAGATCACCATCCCTAACATCCACATACACGAGACAATCTCTTCTCCAAGAGCAGTGATATACCCCTATCAAAGTACTACCATCTATGCCCTAGTATTCAAGTTAATCAAGACCGTTAAGAGAGGAACAATAAATAGTTAACCAGCTAAGAGCCTTCCAGTTACCAGACAAGATATTAATGACCACCAAAAGCAGGCTCCTGGGACACTATTTGGTTCAAAGTTCACAAGCATGTCAATTATGTATGAAGTCTGTCTTATGAAATCTAGAACCAGTTGAGGACAACCCTCCCCTGCCACCACCTTGACTCCAAGTACCAGAATATAAAATGTTTTCTTTTATACTGTCAGAAGGTTAAAAAAATGTATTTCAAGTGTTTTGAGCAGGTAAACTATCTATCAGCATCCACACTTTTAGCTGACTCGCCTCCCCAGGCAGCCTTCATTGTCTGGCTAGCTGACTCAGTAACACAAGAACCACATGTCCACGGCTGACCCAGGTCTGATGTCCTGTAGCACCATTCCCACAGCAGCTGCCATTCAGGCAAGCCATGACTGCATCTGGATATTCAGTCATCGTGTCAGCCAGCGACAGAAAAGCAAAGAGGGAGGCAATTCCTTGCCAGTAGCAGCCCAAGCCAAGTGGAACACATAGCACATACACAACCACAGCCAGAATGCTATCACCATTACTGGTCACACTGTTAAAAGACAAGATGCTATATGCAAGAAAAGTCTTCTCAAACCATATTTTGGATGTTTGAGATTACTTACAAGAAACCACAGAGTTTTATGCAGAGTAGTAAAACAAAGTTCTTCGTTGTTTTCTTGTTCATGCACCAAGAGGAAATAAAAATGTAAAAATTTTAAAATCTGAAGGAAAAATGGAAAAGTTTTAGAGACTATTTAAAACCATTCATGGACCTTATGTACTGTATTTCTGTTTCCAGTGAGGTTTCAGCATGCTCTAACCCTCTAGCAGATTGTTAGCTGCACAAAGGTTTGATCATTGATTTCTGTAGAATTAATCTGAAAAATAAAAATACTACTGTAGAGAAGCCCAAGACACTTTTTCAACCAACAGAGTGCCCTATTTGGAAATACTTCTGTACCACCTCCAAGAGCTTTCAGGCACAGAAATTAACTTTAAACTTCTGTATTAGAAAATGGAAGCAGTGACAGTAAATTTTATTTTGAAATCAAAGTGAAACACAGGGCAGACACCCAGATATTCTTATCAGCCCTCTTTCACTAGGAAACTAATTTTTAGGCTGGTATAACTCACTTTATTACTGTCATAAAAGACAACAAGAAAGAACACACAACAAAATTGTTTGCAGGAGCACTTTCTTACTTTTCTTCATAAAAAAGCAGTAATCTCAGGGCCTCTAATTTGCAGTTAGCTAACAATGTAACACAGACAAAAAAACCCTGTACCTGTGAACTTGAACCAAAAAATATTTCAAGTCAATTTACCTTGCTGCTAAGCCTATTAATGACCTAGATACTTTGATCAAGGTAATCAGCAACTTGTTAACTCTCAGCCCTCCACTAACACAGCCCTCCTCACAAACCTAAGTGACTTAGGTTGCTATTCTAACCTGTGAATTTGCTCCCTTTCTTCCTCTGCCCATTCCTCTACTCTTTATCCCAATCAAGTACAACACCTGAACAGTGGTGTTCATGCACTCTAGGAAGATACTGCTGCAGTTACACCCAAAAGCCACCACAAAAACTGGTCCCCACTTTCCCATATAATTCATAGAGCACGTTTTTGTATGTTTTTAGCAGGACTTAGGTATTCTGAGCTACTGGCACTGCAGCCTGCAGAGCCTGGCCATCCTGGGTCATATGAAGCCTCATGTAAGAGGGCAGTGATGCTATTGGCTCTCATGGCAATCTCTCCTTGAGCATCAATCAACCAGCCTGCACAGTGGCAAGCAAGACAGCAGTGCAGGGTGTGGGGACACTAGTCATCCACCAGTGCTGGGAAAACAACTGCCACAAGGGAGAGAAAGAGAAATGCAACTGTCACTATGCCAAACAGTTTCTGTCAACAAGAGAAATGGACAGGAAGAGCCAACCACAGTAGAAACTAAATAAGCAAGACCTGCAGGATGAACATCAGGACAAAGATCTACAGTAGGAAAGAAAAAGCCTGGTAGACAATGATGACTGAAGTTTTAAAGGGCTGTGTTTTTGCACCTTAGCTCAAGTCAAGAACCAGATGCTGCTGTGCCCCAGCAAAAATAAGACTTGCCAAACTCAAAGGAATGCACAAGGTTCTACCCTCCCATCCACTCTATTATCAGAAGTTTGAACATGAGCCCTAGAAAAGATGCTTAACCAGGGGAAGGAAATTTCCTGGAGATCACAGCAGATTTGGCTGAAATATTGAATCTAAAATTTTTTCCAGAAAAACTTATAAAAGGAAGGAAAACCCAAAAAGAGAGTGTTAGCATAACTGTGCACATATTCCAACAGATGCAAGTTGAAACAGAAGGAATACAAATTATGACAGAGCACCTTCATCCCTAGACATTGTCCTTCACATAAGATTCAAAAAGTATGTCTTGCAGAACATCTGCACATTTCCTTTGAAATCCAGACAAATCATTGAATGGCATATCTACTTCAGCTTTTCATATGAAATTCAATGTATTCAAAATGTCTCCATACTATTCTTCAGTAGGAGAATTAATGTATACTCAAAGAAACTTAACAGCCCAGTTGCTCTTAATTTTAAACATGAGAGTTATACTCTTTGATTTTAGGAGAGTAAGTGTTCCTGCAGTGAAATGAAAAGTCCAGCAGAAGTTCCACGCTCACCAGAGCAGATGCTTCCTATGCAAAAGTTAAGTAGGTTGTTTTTCTCCCACTGGGTTGCAAAAATACCCAGACTCTCTCAAGAACTTTCACCTGCTTTAGATGGGAAAAAAAGGGAACAAGCACAGTCCTCTTGCCCTTTTGGTTCCCCTGTAACATAGTTAGCCACTAGAACTTCATCTGGTTCTAGTATAAGTAGAAGACATTTTTGCAGACAGCCATTTCCAAGTTCCCCAGAGTGGTAGTATGTTTTCATCATCACACTGTTGTGATGATGAAAGGGATAAGGGAGTTTCTCTAAAAAAGAAAAGCAGAATTCTATCTAGTTCCCAAGTAATACCTTGTCCCATCTTCCATAGCATCAAGTTGTCAAATAGGCCAAATCTTTGCAACTTTAGTATTCAGCTACTTTCAACATACTTGCTTATCAAGAGGCTGTAAGTTTATCCAAGTGTCAAACGTCCAGTCCCTTAAAATTCAAAACCTGTGTACAGCAGGTAGCTGCATACTCTTCCTTGCAATGCTGCCACCACAACATCATGCATAAGGTAAGCCCTATTTAGATTATTTAGACTATGCAATAAATGCTAAATGGTTATTTTAAAAAAGAAAATAATCAAAACCAGATTTCAGCTGTTATGGGTCTAGCAGAAGTAGGCTTCTCATGGAGGTGATGAGTAATCATTTGTACTGAAGAAACCAAACAGTACTACTGAATTCTATAATATAACCTGTAAATTCAGTAACTAAGTAGGAAGAATGTTTACAGATATGCACATAAAGATATTTAAAGAATTTTGATGCCTGCATGACAGTACCTGGAGGATGGCAGTCTGGAAAAGAAAGTGCAGAAGGGCATTCAAGAGCTGAGCAAACCCCTGTGTTGCCCACTGATCTGATCAACCTCTCTCCCTATTGCTGTAGGGCACCGTCAGCAAGCACATTAAGGTGACACTAAGAGGAGAGCTGGGGAAGCCAAAAAAAGTTGAAAAAAAAAAAAAAAAAGCATATATCCAGCTTAATGAGCCAAATGGGATGCACAACCTGAGCAGCAAACTTAATCTGCTCATTTGTTAGCTACTGGAAATCAAAATTTTTAACAGCAAATGCTTTTCTACTAATTGTCTTACCTTATGGTGCCAGTCAAGAAAATAAATATTATATTCATGCACAGTAACAAACTGTGAACATGTCTTTGAAAGAAAGACTAGAGTAATTCTTCTACCCACCAATTGATTATGGCAAGTACATAATCTTTACTTCTCTTAGTCCTATGAAAAGTAGTGGAATGTGCCCAGCATGCAGATGGCATAAAGTCCTAATTGAAAGATAACTCCTTCTTTCAGACAAAGCTGGAAATTATTCTCCTCTACATATCAGCACAGAAGTCCTTTTTCTTCACTATGGCTGGCTAGGGAAAGACTAAGGATTTATTTTTCATAAATAAGGGTCTTTCTCCCCTGCCAAGTGATTTTAAAACATGTTAAGCAAAAGACAATCTGTCTTTTCAATATCACCCTGATGGCAGATGTAGTCCTAAAATACAAACAGCTTGTTAACAAAATCCTGAGCAACTTAATTCTACATTTATAAATGTATATGTTATTCTTGAATTATAGCACACTCCTTTCACACAGCTTACTTTACATAAACACTGTCTTTCTGCTCCATTCTGGTTTGCTTTGGGAAAAAAACAAACCCTCCTGCCACTGCAG
>VWZN01015893.1:30146-59861 GCA_013396955.1 Regulus satrapa
GAGGTCTTCTTTGATATATCCATTTCAAAGGAAATAAATCTTTCACAGAGAGGAACTTGGCAACAGTCTCTAACCAAGACTGCTTCAACCAAAGTAAAGCAACTAAGCCTAATTCATTCTGAGCCAGAACAGGCTACTGTAATTGCTGGGATTTCTCCAGACCTCCAGAAGTACGTTAGCAGAAGCCACAATAACCTCAAACAAGTGATTAGTACCTAGACAGCAACCATGACATATAGCAGAAAGCTATTTTCATAAAGTTTCATTACAGTTCTTCCATATGTTATAATCAGCCTTTGTCTCACTATTGTCTAGTAATCTCTACCAATGTCCATTGTATCAGGGTTCCTCAGTAAAGGAAAAGCCAAACATCTTTAATTTTTTGAGATAACCCTTTGACCAGTGAGCCAGTTGCTCACACATCACAGGACATTCTGCTGTATGCTATGCATNATCTTTAGCAGAGCTAAACTGCTGTTCTTTTATTTTTAACTAATCTAAAAATGAAAGCTTTATGGAGATCAAAAGTTGCTACTAAATTATCAGTCATTACCCCAGCATCTTAAAGATGTACACACCTGCTCTGTCAGAGAGATCAATGTGTTTCAGTATGAGATATAGGTCTCTTTCACCTGATATGAGTCCCTGTATCATAAGCATGGTACTCTATGCATCTCCTCTACAACCCAAGGCAATGCCATGGGTCTGAGGACAGTGATACTCACCATTACTTTCTAAAAACACTTTGCTCTGCTTTCAAAGGCACAGATCACCAGAGCCATTGAGTTATTGTGCAGCTGAAGCTAAGTTTGTTTTTGCCTGAGTTCTCAGCCTAGGATTTAGAGGCCATATCTGAATTGCTAACAAAAAAATTGGTATCACATACAGTGTCTTAAGTTGACTATCTGACACAGCAGGTTAGATGCTACAGATGTGGGTATGACCCCTCAATCTTTAGTAGTGAGAGCACCTTTAATGCCCTTATCATTACCCCTTCAAGCAACAAACACACTGATGAGCAAAGGTTGCTTTCCAATAAAATGGTACAACACTCTCACTAAACATATATATTTTTATTTTCATGATAAATCTCTATTTAAACCTCTTTTTAAAAAAAATCCAAATGGCATTTAATTACATTCTGGATGGAGATAATTTCAAAACAATACAAGTTATTTTCTTAAGAACCAGAAATTTATGCTTTTGAAACATTAAAGATNGAAGCCACAATAACCTCAAACAAGTGATTAGTACCTAGACAGCAACCATGACATATAGCAGAAAGCTATTTTCATAAAGTTTCATTACAGTTCTTCCATATGTTATAATCAGCCTTTGTCTCACTATTGTCTAGTAATCTCTACCAATGTCCATTGTATCAGGGTTCCTCAGTAAAGGAAAAGCCAAACATCTTTAATTTTTTGAGATAACCCTTTGACCAGTGAGCCAGTTGCTCACACATCACAGGACATTCTGCTGTATGCTATGCATTTTGTCCAGAAAGATCCTGTGACAGACAGTATCAAAAGCTTTACTGAAATCCAAAAAGATCACATCAAATGGCTTCTCTTGATCAGCTAGGTGGGTTACGTTGTCATGAAAGGAAATCAGGCTTGATAAGCCAGATTTCCCTCTCATGAAGCCATGCTGGCTGTCACACATGACTGCATAGTCTTTCAGGTGTTGGCCAAAGCATCCCAGAGTAAGATTCTCCATAAATTTACCAGGCATTGAATGGAGACTGACAGGCCTGTAGTCACCAGGGTTGTCCTCTTTTCCCTTTCTGCAAACTGGGGACAACTTCATCAGCTTCCAGTCAGCAGCTGGAACATCTCTGGATTTCCAAGGCCACCCAAAAATCAATAATTTTGCAATGGAATCATCCAGCTCTTTGTGGATTCCTGGACGGATCCCATTAGGCCCTATAGATTTTAGGTATCCAGCTATAGGAGCAGATCCCCAACTCTGCATATTCTATAATTCTGAGAAATAACACTTTAAATAAGACTAATTAGGCCATGAGTACCAGATATACACATTTTCTACTTAATTGTATATCTAATCAGCAAGTCAGTGATGGGCACGTTGGTTTAAGCAACTGGGCTCCTATGGGGAGAATCAGATGAGACCACACCCTAGAAGTACTGAATGCTAATTTTATTTCTAGATGCAATGAAAGCCATAGCCAGCAGTATTTGTCTACACTGCCCAGCACACTGGCTGTATTGACACTTGTCTTTCTTACATCAAATGCTAAAATGAAATAGCAAGTAAATTGCAATAGCTTCCAAATTCTCTGATAAAAGGCAATCATTGTTCTAATGCCTGGAAATTGTGGAATGAAGATTACCAATGAAAATCTGGCTACCATCAAATCTTCCTTTGAGGATCAGAGAAGAGCATTAGCTGAACCAAGAGTGTCTTGTGTTTCTACCTTTATGCACACCAAATGGAAAAATCCTTGCCAGAAAAAGTATCTGCACTGCACATAATAACAAAGAGCAGTTCTGAAAGCCTAGCCAGGCTTTCTCTTTTCTAGGAAAAAAAAAAAAAAGTGTCAGCCAGCACAGAGCACAGAACAGGAGCTGCAGCTATGCCATGGCAGCCACTTTATCAGTTGCTGAAGCAACTTGCTGAAGTCAAGAGGAGAAAATCTGTTCTAGGTTGCATTACACCTGCTAGTGTATGCTCTGCAAGAGGACAAAACCTATTCAGGTCAGGGATGCTTAATTTGTAGCAATCATGATTTGCATAAAAAAGGTCTGAACATAAACAGATGCATACCTGTTTTCTGTGCCATTATGCTTGTTCTTATGTAAAAAGCAGCATTATAGAGCTGATAGAATTCTGTTATGAGGTAGGACAGCTTAAGAAGACCAATATTACACAATGATTCCTCTCAAGCACAGCATACTGGCAAACTTCCATCACTTGCAAACAAGAAGTTTGACCTGGGGGAATGAACTTCCACAGATTTAAAGATCTCATTAAAATACATAGCTAGGATTGCTCATTACAGCAAAAAACTGAAAATGTGAATGTAACAAAAGTATCACCAGGCTGTTGAACATGCAAACAAATTGGTACAGTGTTCTAACAAACCAAGGAGATGATTCTAAATACTTTTGCTTCTGATGTTCAAGATAAAGAAAGACTCACACCTGTTTGGGGCAAAGAAGGGAATGTCAGTAAAGGGTTGGAGCCTATTTGGAAGTCATAACAGGACGCATGTCTCTCAACCATCCCAAAAAGACTGAGGAAGATGGAGTAGTGGGAAGAAATCAGATTTACTTTAAGAGAATTGCAAGAAGAAAGCCAGAAGAAAACTCCACTTTTTAAAAGCCAAAATGAGGAGGCAGAACAAGAGTTAGAAAATATAATGACATTTGGATTTTTTAGTTTTTGGTTTTCCCCTCCTCCCCTTCAAAAAAATAGAGCGACACTAATTAGGCTTCATCTGGGTTTGGAAACAAGATCTGCTGAAAAATACAAGATCTTATCCCCACAGACACTTTCCTTCTCAATGGCAAGGTGTGATTTTTACATAGATCCTCCCCTGACCACGCTTTAATTTTCATGCTTGCCATTAAAGCAATTAATTGCACTTAATTGATTAAGCTGTATTAAGCAGCTTTTAAAATATTGCTCAGACTATACAAATACTCAAGGATTTTCAGCTTGCTTTAGATCAGGCACACATCAGTTTGAAGCAGACATGGAAGACAGTAGCAAGATACAGCCTTTGATGCAGGAATACAGCAGATAATGCTGTGCATATGAGCAAATCTGCATCAGTTAGTAAATAGCAAGCAAGAAACAAATCTCTGGGACTTTAATATTTCTTAAAAATGAAAGCATAGAAAAATAGAAACCACAAAAAAAATTCTCAGTATTCCTGCACAGATTATATTTCTCCTTATCTCTGTTAAGAATAACTGGTAAATATGAAATTACAGGTCCTGTATTTTGCTCGGGAAATTGCTCAAGTTTGCACAGGATACACCTCCAGTAAGCCAAAATTTAGGGCTTTCCCATGCAAAATCAAAAGAAGCAAAAAACCAGAAACAGAAGACTATAATTAGAACTTAAGTTTCACATTCACTTCTCATAGATTAAGCAAGCCAGAAGCAGATTCAAAGTTAAGCCAGAAGCAATGAGTTAACATATGAAATTGACCTAGAGAATACATTACATGAACTTTGTCTGGATGAATTATCTTTTTTGACAGTTCAGAGGTCACAGATTGTACCAGGTCAGTACTCACCAAGTACAAAGTACTCACCAAGAAGACTCTAGTCATCCTAGTATTCTCATGCCAAGTTTGAACAGCTCCTTCAGTTTTGTCATGTCTCTCCATTGCCAAAGTCCTTCATTGGTTTGACATTTTTTATTTGTGCTCCTATATACAGTACAGGCCACTGTTTTTCAGACATTATTTGATAAGTCTTGTCCTGTTCACTTTAAAGTTCCTTGGCTATTCAGCCCTTGCCTATAAGTACAATGCACATCTTCAAAACAAAAACTCCACCAAAATACACTTACTGTGTTTAACACCATGCTTTTAACTGTCAAAATTACTACAGTGAATTGTTGTCAAATACCTTGGTTATACAAACTGTTCAATCTGATATGTTCAGATGTTGTATAATCTAGGGATCAGTGACTTTCAGGTCTCACACCAAAAAAAGCACTAAAGATAGGCAGACCTTGTCTCCCTCTTTGTAGCTGAGTCCCCCAGCAAGTACAGAGCTGTGATCCAAGAATCACAATATAAGCTAGCATAAATATGTTGATAGTTATAGCACATCTAAGCAATTCATTATTAGATGCAAGTCATTGTTTGATGAATGAGTATACAGAGCTTACAGTTGAACATTTGGATGAAGCAGAACAAAAGTCTTCCAATCCTTACAGAAGTGAGCACTCAGCACTTGTTCTGAGGGAAGAGCAATGTTTAAACTGTAGCAATTCAAAATTTCAAAAACTGCAAAGAATAATTTTTTTTAAAGTATAATCGTGACTAATTTAGCTGTTCATAGCACTACAAAAGGTATTAGCACACTGTGCCTCGTAAACTGAGACAAAAGTATATCCTGGCAGCTATCACAAGCCCACCAACCCTTTCTGCCCACTCTACAAGTGCACTGTTCACAAGCCCATCTGTCTGTCCACCTTGTTCCTGCATGCTTGAGACAAAGAACAGTTTAATCCTCTGAAGAATCAATCTTCTCCCCTCATCCAGAAAGCTACCCTCAGTTCCTCATCTCCTCCTTTACTGCATTTCCAGTTTCAGAGACTGCTTGATGACTCTGGCCTTTTGGGGCAGGCTCCTGGGAGAAGTTTGCAGAGTTTGCTGTGGCTGTTCCTCTTCACCCTGCATAGGTCACCCCTGCTCCCCCCACACCACCAACCCATGTTAGCTTCTGCTTTTCATAGGTCACCCCTGCTCCCCCCATACCACCAACCCATGTTAGCTTCTGCTTTTCATCTGGTTTCCTTACTTCAAGCTCACACTTTAGTTCTTTTGATGTAATTCTGTCTAATTTCTACCGTTAAGACTGTTCATCGCTTTACCAGTAGCTTTTCCCAGGACATTCTCTGAGGCTAAAGCAGACGAACAGCAAGGCAAAGTCTCATCAAATTCAGGAACAGGCTTTGTCATCAGTGGCTAGGGAACTGCATCCCCAAATCTGTTCTCAACACTCAGATCCAGCTGATGGAACAGAAGTTACCAATCACATCTCACACTCAAATTAGCTTTTCATCTTTCCCTTCTCTCTCTCTTTGCTGATGAAACCGTTTTGTTATGGTGTCCTCAGCGGGGACATCTAAACATCATTACCTGTTTCTTTTACCAGTGCATGTCTGTAAGTATTGCTATTTCCTCATCTAAACCTCATGCTTTGGCACACTCATAAGCCACCTGCAGAGCACCACGTTCAGAAGTTTTCATTCTCTACCTACCTAGCTAAAAGCCATATGTGCTACAGTAGTGTCATACTTCCTGTGCAGTATCTTTTAAATATACACTGAGACAGGAAATTCATTTTATTCATCCCTAATCCATTGAAGTAAGTCACTCAGAGTTCAGTATTGCACACACTACTGACATAGACTATCTGGAAAACAGTATTTCCCTAAATATTCTGAAAAAGTATGTCAAACACAGACCTCAATTAATGTGACTACCTATAAAAAAACCCCAGATTTAATCAGAGCAATAACTTGTCAAAGTCTGAACCTTGAAGTCCTCTTATCCGAAGATTTAGATCTTTAGTTTCTAGTAAAGCACTTCTAAAATGAGACCTAGTGGGAGTGAAAAGAGAGAAGTGACAGAAAAAAGAAGTTGGGCCCCTCTGCTCTGGTAGGATCTCAGAGTCTGGTGTGCTGCATTCAGCTCTGGTCAATCCCCAGGACAAGAAGGACACTGACCTGTCAGAGGAGGAACACCAAGCTGATTAGAGCTGAACTCTAATTAGAGCATCTCTCCTACAAAGAAAAGCTGAGAGGTTTGGGTCTGTTCAGCCTGAAAAAGAGAAGGCTTAGGGGCAACCTAATTGTGGCCTTCCAATACCTGTAGGAAGCCTACAAGAGAGATGGAGAAAGACTTTGGATGAAAAGATGGATACAATAGAGGAGCAAAATCTGAAAGAGAAGGTTTAGATTTAATATTAAAAAAAAAAAAATTACTTTGAGGGTGATGAGGCACCAGAACAGATTGCCCAGAGAAGCTGTGGATATCCCACCCCTGGAAATGTTCAAGACCAGATGGAGAAGGGCTTTGAGAACCTGGTCTAGTGAAAGATGTCCCTGTCCAAGTCAGGAAGGTAGAAATTGATGGTCTTTAAAGTCCTTTTTAACCCAAATCATTCTATGATTTCAGCAGCCAGCATCAGATCTGTATTAAGAGTATTTTAGTTCTACTAACACACTCAAATCAGTGGTGAAGACTTGCCAGCTTTATACACTAGAAGAACAGAGAGCTACTGCCGACTTCAATGAGGCAGGCTCAGAAATCAACATGAAGAAGTTAAAGCTTAGAGATTGCATTTTTTTAAGTTTCAGAAAGAAGCATTAATGGGTTCCTTAGAAACCTGGGCACATGGCTCTTTACCATTCACATAATGGAAAATTGCCAAACCTGCTGAATATAAGCAAGTAAAATGAAACAAAGCAATCAGCCTCCTCTCATGCATCATGGCACTTTCCCAGTGAAAGGGAGAAAAGGTCTGGATCACTATAAAGCACCTATTGAGTGTTTCTTACACAGTTTTTCTCAGGAAAATGTCAGGAGTAGGTCTTCAACACACATACAGGTATGACAAATTTATAATTCAAAACACTTCTTCTAGTCTCAAAACCTTGATAGTCTACCACGGGACAATAAGCTATTTCACAAGCTCTTATGCAACATCTGCAGATCAAATAATAAGTCTGATTTGTCTTGACAGGCTCAAATCAATTAATAAATCGTAGTTAGATGTCTTACTTCTAGAAAAATCCTGTACAGTTCACTTAGAGCACTATAAGCCAGCATAGCTAACAAAAAAGAATTACAAAAAGGCTCATTTTTATCACCAGATCAAGCACTTTTGGCCTTTAAAACATGACCTCTACTCAAGGCAGAAATGTACTTTAAGCTCATTAAGGACAAACTACGTCAGGATACATCATCATGATTTCTGAATGTATGCCTTGAGAGAAACTTTCCAACAGATGATGCAGCAAGTGAAAAGACACCTGAGGTTATTCAGTTTTTTGGCTCCTTGATCAGACTTCTTGGAGTAATATGCTCATCATGAAAACATTCTGTAAACACTAACTCAATAGTATTTTGATGTCTAAATGTCAAAATTGGATGAAAGCAGTATTGTGCAAAAGCACTAACAACTGTTATTTTAGAAATGCTTTATCAGGCATTACCAAAGCTGTACTCCTAAACAAAGCAGTTTTCTTGTTTTACTTGCATGCTGTAATGCTTCTCAGACAGAATTTTTACTAGTAAGCAGCCATGTGAAAGGACTCACTGCCTTGAGGTGATATACCCCATTTTACACTAGACACAGTCTTATTTTAACACTCAAAAAGCTGAATATGTCACATCAAATATTTTGAGACCTAATTCAGTTAAGAAATTTGCACTCAGTTTTCTCAAATCCTTGCTCCACCAGTCATAAGAAATTTAGAGGTTTCTCTCCTGGTAGCCAGAAGAAAACCCCACCTGCAGATTATTCTTTTGTACCTGCTTCTGCTGCTACAGAAGCTCAAGCAAAGCCAGGCTACCCTCCCTGCTCGGTCCCAGCACTGCATGTATCACCACAATTATCTGACCTGAAACAAACAGTAAAGAGAAAGGGACCACAGAGAAAGGTCAGGAGCTTTGTTCAATTACTACTTTAAATCAATCTGAGAAGTGGAACACCTAAAAAACAACAAAAGCAAGTAATTCCTTCAGTGCCTTTTTAGCACAGACATCAGCCAAGAGCATAATTTCTCCAACCCCAAACCCCCCCCCCCGCAAAAGGACAATGCACTGTTTTTCATGTGTGGGAAAAGCACAAACTGTCATAGCATTTAATTTACAAAAACTGTTCCTTTCACCTTATTCTGTAAGTCTATTCTCTCTTAAAAAAGAAAAAAAAAGAGAAAAGTTATTTTGGTATTTCTTTCTTTGGTGTTTGGTCTTTCTGAAAGGCCAGAAAGACACTTCCATGCCAGTTTTATTTTCACCATCTGTTTCAGAAAACAAAACAAAACAAAAAAGTCAAGAGGAATTTGCTTATTCTTGAAAACTCACAAGTCAACCTCATACTCCCTCTCAGTCCTAATCCCTGCCACTCCAGTAAACAACAGAAAAAGACTCAGATAAAATCAAAGTATTCTACAAATTTCTTACGCCTTTTTGTTGCTGATGAGCCATAAGCCTTTTGTAGATTGGAGGAAATTTTCCATTACAGTCACCTGTTTATTCGCATCTTGCATAACATGAAAGGCCACACAGCACACTCAGCCTTAATTATTAATCTAATCATGTTATCAAAGTACCAGCTAAGCAGGATCTTCAAAGAAGATACAATTCCTCTGGTGACACCCAGCTCAGACAGCACAGAAACATAATAACTATGGAGCCCTGTGAACTCTGCCCTGAGACAGTTCCTCGTTTTGATACACACAGATCTAGGCATTAGTGTAAGTCAGAAGCACTGCATGCATGTTTTCTCTTTAAACTTAAGTCACTTTAAGTTGAAAATTAACAAATTGCTGAAAATTCTACCCTGCAGTGTAGGTATCAATGCTTTTAGGAAGCCTGTAAAGCAATGACAAGAGTTCAGTACTTGGTTTTGCAATCTAAAGGTAAGTCACAAGACAGTGAAAGTGCTTAGAGATGAACAGATCAAATTCTTTCTACACTAAGGTAGAATGCAAACAAAAACCACACGAAATAGAATCTTTTGCCAACATACCAATTTTTATGTCAGTTGCTGAAAACAGAACATATACAAACAAGAATTTTTCTGATGCCAGTGAATGCTTGATACATAAGAAGCCCTTTACAGATTTCAGAGAAAGTCTCAATTCAGCAGCTGCAGTCTATTGCCTCTTCCTTGGCAACTCTGGTTATTAAAGGTCAATCTTGTTAAATCCTCCACTTACCCCAGCTTTCCTAGTCTTTTTTTGCACTCTAATGCAAAATTAAAACTTCTGTTTGTTTATAAAGGTTTGAAAATTGTGTTTAACATGGGATTTTTAATTTATTATGGTCATTATTGCTATCATCAGTATTATCATCATCCCTATTGTTACCATAATGTAGAAGAATTTGGCCCCTCACTGGGGCAATAGGGTTACATGGGGTCCATGAATCAGAAGGCTAAATACAATGATTTATAAGATCTATATGCAAGAGCAGAGAAGCAGCAAGCATGCAGGCAAGCAAGCCGGACCAGCAATCCCAGACAGCAAAGTCCATTTGTCCAAAACATCCAGAGTATGATAAGGCAGAATCCTGTACTAAGCATAGATTGGCTAACTTCTGTAAACATCAGGATGTTATGAAGAATTCTCCTATGTCTTCAAAACAATCTCAGGGCCAAGTGTTTGGCCCATGTTGTAGGCAACAATCATAATCATTATTATAATCATTAAAAGATTATTCACCCATGGGGTGTTTGGGCACGGGAACAGGCTCCCCAGGGTATTGGCCAAAACACCAAGCCTGACAGAGCTCAAGAAGTATTTGAATTACACTCTTAACACATGGTGTGATTTTTGGAACCATCCTGTTCAGAGCCAGGAGTTGGACTTTGATGTTCCTTGTGGGTCTCATCCAGCTCAGGATGCACTATGATTCTATGATTTCCTAAGATGCAGAATAATTGCTGTTGATATTGAACATAGCAATGCAATTTCAGCCAGTATCCACCAGAGCATATGCATTACTCCCTGCAAGTTTCAGGCACTGAAAATTTAAGCAGACACCATTTTTCTCTACTGACAGTGTCCTCCAACAATAAAGAAACAGAAGATGCGACAGAAACAGTGAGAAGTCTCCCTATATGCCTATCTTGTCCTCAACAGAGTAGGAGTGCTTAAGCTCACAAATAAATAACACTTCTGGGATAAATTCTGTTCTTTGCTATTGCTTCTCCATTAGAAAAACAATATGTGCTACTAACCACCACATGCCACCTCTTTGACCCTGAGGAAGTGGAGAAAATGTTGAAACTAGAATCACAACAGAACTACATTTACTTAGGAAAGACAGATCAAGGTCTCTCTGTCAAGACAGAAAACAGCAAAGCAGACATTAAAAAAATATCTCCAGCTTTATAAACAACAACAACCAGAAAAAAGAAAGAAAGGAAAAAAAGGGGAAAAATACCCAGCACCATTCAATACTTTACCTTGCATTTACCAAGACTTAAAGTGTAAGCTCTCCCCAAAACAGACGGTAGACATGCCAGTAAGTAAGTACCACACTAAGTACAAGATTTGATCAGGGCTCTTGTGGGAAGAAAAGAAATGAAAAAGAGACATGAACAAGGGATTTGAAAATACTGTAAAAGCATGCTAGTAAAAAGTTAAAAACCTGCAAAGATCTTTCATTGGCATCAGTACTTCAGAGGAAAAAAAAAAAAAAAAACAAACCACAATTTTTTCCCTCTCCCAATAGCTTATGCTCCGTGTTAAGTGGAATTTTCATTTTTGTTTTTTAAAACAGTTGAACACAGTGTACCTCAAAAGGTAGTGGGTGGATCAAGTCAACACTTCCCTATTTTGTAGATGTTAAACAGAAAAATGGGAAGCCCTAAAACACAACTTCAGTCACAAATCCCACTGCACTGTTCCTGTAGAGACTGACAGACCAAGGCCTGGCACTCCCCCAAACAAAATAAATCCCACATGACTGGGTCTGTACATCAGACAAATGCAGATATACTTGAATAAGACATGTTGTGCTTTCCTTGGATCACGGGAAGTGAGGGGATGCAATCTGCAACCTGGAAACTGTCAGGAAATAAATACACTTCAGCTTTTAATATCTATTGATGCAACATCATTCCACTGCTTTGTTTCTTTAACAGAGAAAAAGAGTTTGGCACAATGTGTAAATAGATATTTGATTTTTACCCATTTTAGAACAGCCTGTTTGACAGCCAAGCTTTAAAGACAGTCCTGTCACAGAGTGTGACTTATGATGGAATTGGTGCTTTGAACTTTTCTCCAAGGCCAGTGACAGGCTGTCCTATGGGCAAATATGACGAGCATGCAGCAGCATCCTCCATAACTCCACCCAACCTCACAGCACAGGAACAGCAGCCAGGGTCCTTAACTTGCTTGGAATCACCCTCCACAAACTCCTCTTGTCTTAAGCTTCCTATCTGGGGTACTTTTTGCACATTTCCAGTGAGCCATTTCCCTGTTTTTCCTTGGTCCCGCAGCTTCTTCTATTCTATCCACTGGCAAACAAAACATACGAGTGACCTGAGCATAGCTACAACATAGGGCAATTTCTGTACAGTGGGATATGCATGCCTGCAGGAATCACTGTGGTTTTTGTTGCCTTAGTGGAAAAATTCTATCTTTAGACCTACAACAAGCAGACTCAGAAAACAGAATGACTGGGATAATGAAAAGCATTGAGTTTAAGTCAATTTCATCCATTACAAGAGTTTCTCTTATATTCTTACTGCATCAAATTTTATAATGCATCCACCTGGTTTGATGAGAAGCAAGTTTTAGAAATAGTTAACCTGCTATAGCTGACAGGAGGGCTTGAATTGTCAGACTAGATTTATCACTTCTTTTGTGAGGTGAACACATCACCAATAGCCTATATGGGAGTAGCAAAAACCAGGATGAGAATAAAGGCCCTCATGTTTGTTGCCTTGCATAGTGAGTAGTTTACTCCTGCCTTGCAGGAATTACACATCTTCACAATTGCTAATCCATGAACTCTCATCCCAGAACAGTCTAGCTATTTGTCCTCTGGATAGCTGGAAAATTATACATACAAAATTATACATTAATCATCATCCTACTATCATAAATCTGTACTCAAAGCCACAGTACAACTCACTTGTAAATACTTATCAATTCAACTCAAATAATTTAAAAACAAACAAACAAAAAACTTATGATTCTCTCCTCTTTAAGCTAGTAGAGCTGCTACACTTGCAGACTGTGGAGGTGTCTTCTTCCAAGCCAGAACCTGCCTGGTGTTTAAAAGCACTGGAAATTGTATGAACTACTTTCCAGCATTTCAAGCTCTAGAGCAGCTCTTTCCACCCACTTGACAGGACTCATTAACAGCCCTTCCCCCAGACCCAAATTTCTAAGTAGCAAAACCCCTTCAAAAGTTCAGTCTCTGCTTCTGAAACCAATTTCAGGCTGTAGTTGTCAAGAATGGTACTAGTGTACAGGATAAACAGTGGAGAACATTAAATGTTTGAGACGGTCTTGCTACCACTGATGAAACAGACAACCAGTATCTCACCTCTTTTTTGTGTCTAACACAAGGCTAATTCTGAACACATGCACTGGATTACAGTAATATTTGTGCTACCATTTCTCTTTCCACAAAAGAAGTAACTCTAGAGTTGGTCTTTTGTCTTTCATCTATCTATGAATTGGTATCTAATAGCACCAACCACTACATATGAAACACCAACTAGTTCATATGATTTGAAACCGCAAAATAAAAATATTGACACGTTTTATTTTCTTTGGTTTTAAAGAAAATATTCAACTGAATTAGTTTTAATTGTATTAATTCAAGAATGCATGCCAGTTCTGCAACTCAGCTGAGAAACAGATATATCACTAAGATTTTCCAGGGGATGGTTTAGCTTAAAGAACCTTTCCCCCTTTTGATGTTAAATCTAGAATTGAAGAGATTATACTTAAGCCTGTCTTCCTGTGCATTACAGAAAGTGCATTAGTAATTCAAAGAAACATAAGCAGTTGGAAAACAGAAACAATTAAGAACAGAGCCATTTTCACAGTTCTCCCTAATTTGAGTGAAATGGAAAGAACCTGAGGAGTTTACACAAAGGTGCTAGACACATACCTAGTTAAATATAGCAACAAAAATAGCAATAACAGCTATGGGAGGCTGTCACTATCACCTCAAATGACAGTTGTTCCAGAGCATCAAGAAGTGCTCTGACAAATGCTCAAGATCTATATAGACAATAAAGTCTATATAGGCTCTTATCTCCTCTGGCACACTACTATACTCTACCTCTTGAGAGCCTTGAATTTAAATACAGGTGAATAAAAAGTCATCTTTATTAAAGCACATGGATCATTGAGACCAACAGCAATCAAAATCAGTGCACACAGCTGAGCTGCACCACCTCACAGCCCAATCAGCCCAGTTTCAAATCTGACCATATTTTGCTTTAAAAAGCAACATCATCCCTTGCAGAGGACTATCACTCATCTCATGGTGGGAAGCACTGGTTGCACAACAGCTCTGTCTACTAACACAGGATTTACGTGGTCTGTGGAAAGCCAAAGCAGCTTCCAGCATTACGCCATTCTTAAAAATTAAATACAAACTGCTAGAGTGCTCCTTCTCTGACAGTGAACTGTTGAGACATTTGCAACAGAAGTGATTTTCAAAGGAACCCTGACTACATCTCTCAAAAACTGTCTTATTCTATAAGGTGCTCTGAAAAACAAAAGCTTGGTGCCAACACCATATCTACACATTCAAGGAGCACTGATGCCTCCAGTCCTTGACCTGTTTTTCCCATCCAAAGCTGGAGATACAGCAGCACACTGGTTCTTTTGCAAATCTAAATGTTCACTGTTCAATTTTAGGACTTTGAGTCTCAAAGCTGTAGCTAAGTCATAGAGATGTAGATTTCTAGCCTCCAAAGTATTAGCAAAAGCCTCCTGCTCTAGCAGCATGTTTCTTCTGAACAGTCATTTATTGTATCCAATACAGTAAGATCCCATACACACCTGTGGGCTCCTCACTAGCAGCAGTGGTCAATACAAGGTAGTGCTATAAAGATTACCCCATGCAGCTGCTGCCCCATCTCTTCTGATCTATGAAGAGCTATTCATACCTCCCCACAATGCTTTCTGCCAGAGCCTGAATAAACAATTCTTCTAAAGATCAACAGCTCTACAGGACACAGTAAACTGAAAAAGAAGGATCTTAATATGAGAAAAGTACACTCCTGCAAGGGGGCTGTTAAGAAGCAAATTCCTTCAGTGCAGGTAATTTCCTCCTCTGGTCCAAAGCAAAGAGGCAGATTATGACAAAGGTTTTTGAGTATTATACTAAGGATATAGACCAATGGAATGTGTTCCAGGGAGCATTCATCACTCTCTGATCAGCTACTCCAGCAGCATGGCACACAACCATCACAGCCTACAGTCCAGTGCAGGTGCCATGGGCATAGCACACAAGCACTGCCACACATGCTGTCACTTATTCTATCATTAACACACAGAGAAGCAAAGGCCTTGGCTGCTCTCAGGTAAATAGGAAGCAGTGCAGAAGGATTTATGGTCAGGAGTAACACTTGCCTTTCAACATTATGCAAAAGATGTCCTTCCTTCCCCTAGTTACCATCACAGGTCCTTCCCAACAGCAGTTTCATTTGACTCTCTTAGACAAAGTGCAAACCCCAAGTAACTCCACTGCCTCTAATCCCCACAGCTCTGTTCCTCTCTACATCTCAGCCTCATGCTTTCCCCAAGCCTTCCAGATACAGAGTTTTGGCTTGGTGATGTACAAGCACCCCTGCCAGTGTCCCTACTCCTTTGTGTCCTCCCCATGGTAATATAAGAACTCAGCCACTACTGATACCTTGGTGGAGCCACCTCAGGTCACACTTAATATTAACTAGGAGCTACCCAGGGTGACCTGACAATGGGGTACTCTTGTGATTGGAGTATAAAGTCAAAGAAGATTTCTAATTGCACCACAGATAATCCAAGATGTAGATGGGAAAGTGAAGGAGAAATGAAAATTCTCCTGAAGAGAGATGTGCACTCTCTTGGTGAAATTGAGCCTACAAACACCAGTACATGGGCAACAGAGCATGAACTAGCTCCAAATTTGTCAGTCTTCCATTTAAAAAACAATGAAAACCGACAAACTGCAATTCCTTTTACAAGATAGTACTGCCTAAAAGAAAGGTGGAAAACTGAGAAAGAGAACTAACTAGCTCAAAAGAGACTATACTATTAGTTTCAGTGCATGCTATGGGACAAGTGCCATATGGTTCGGTCTACAAAAACAAAGGTCACATCCATCATTATTTGGCATCATTATTCCACAACCATACACACTGAGCAATGACCCATTACACGTTACCTCAACATGTCCATAAGCAGGTCAACACACAAAAGGTTTCTCTTGCCTTTAGATCTCACCATCAAGACTTTTCATATGCAAATATCATTATCCAAGCAATTATTGGATTGACTGATATCACTGACATCACACTTGCATACAAAAATTCTGGCTTTATTTGCACAATTGTATAACTCTCCAAAACAAAGCACTGTTCTACCCATATCTGGCAGCCAAGGTAAGCACGCTGAGGACTAAGACATGAAACAGCAAGTATACTTGTTGATCAGAACTTCTGGGTGGACCAAGATACTTCAGCAATAGGTATAACACAGCTAATTACGTTTCTTCAAAGAATTTCACTGCATGACATACTCTAATTTCACCCATTTGACCTTTACAGAGGTGCTGCCAGCCATGTTCACAAGTTCTTTATTTGGCTTAAAGAAGGAAGAGGTGGGGAGACAAAGCTAAGTTCATAATTTACAACATGATAATACAACTACCAATCCCAAAAGAATTTTCTGACAAACTCATATGAAACATGTTACTAAGAAATATTTTAATATTTTCTGCCTAAAATTAGGTAGTTTTACAGCTAGATTACAATATTTTATATTTACTAAGGGCACAGATCTTTTAATATTTCATATAGTCTGAAAGCATTTAAGTAACATTAATTCACTTATGACCTGCCAGAGCTGAATGGTTGCCATAGCTGGCAGACTTCACTTGTAGTACACCAAATCTTTGTAGGACTCTGGTACCTTCCCCGGNTTTTGGCTCTAACTGAAGCCAGGTAAGGACTTCAGGGTTTGAACTTTCAAGTACATGAAACTGTATGTACATTTTTATTCAGTTTCTAACTATCATATAATCAACCAGCACTGCAACTAGACATTGCAAACCAATTAACAAAAACTGACATTGCCAAAGAAGCAGGTTTTAGAAACAAAAC
Source organism: Regulus satrapa (assembly GCA_013396955.1). Taxonomy (NCBI): domain Eukaryota; kingdom Metazoa; phylum Chordata; class Aves; order Passeriformes; family Regulidae; genus Regulus; species Regulus satrapa. The sequence continues at coordinate 46,922 of VWZN01015893.1, forward strand.
TGGGTAATTTGTGTGTCTATTGAAAAGAAGTTGCAGAACAATGAGAATTTACTTTTTCAACATTAAAAAAAAAAAAAAAAACTTCTCAAAAATAAATTTCCTGGATAGTTTTCCTTTACTGTATCTTTATTGTCCTAATATTGACAGTAAAGCTTCAGTGTACTGACTTACTGAACAGCTAAGCAAGAAAAAAAAAAGTTCTGGCAGCTCTGGTTATGAAATTGCAGAATATACTTTATGAAACAAAGTATATTCAATTTCATGCTGGGAGAGTCAAGACTAGTAAAATGAGGAGTTCCATGGTTGAAATTCAGTTTTATCATAGAAAGCTGTAATTTCTAAAGGGCCAAGAGAAAGACTATCTACTTAACTGTGGATGATTATAAACCTAGCCAGCCACAGCACATTTAGTGACGATTTACTTTAAATGCCAAAGCTTCAAACAAAATTTAAATCCTTCAAATCTGTATTATCTTTACAGTGCAGTAATTACATATCTGCAAAGAGACAAGGAACAGCAAAAGCCAAAACCAAGACAAAATTTGATGTGCTGAGTATTTGGAAAGGAGGATGCTGTGGTAAATACTACTTTTGCCAGATCGGGGCTGGTAAAAATGTGGGTGTTCACCTGTTAAAATTCACATAATTCAAGAAGACAGGAGGGCTTGTGAGAGCTGTTCATGCCCACCTTAGACCTTGGCCATTTACTAGTATGATTTTTCCAAACTATACTGGATATGTGCCAGGGTAACATCTGGAGTGCTTCTATTAGTGGCATCCATAGATACATTTCTTAAGTGTGAAAATCCCTACTCTTAACTGTATATTCTTGACCTTTTTAATCTCAGAAGTTCAAAGACATAGGACACTACCAATTTTTTGCTCCTTTTTGGTTTTTGATTAGTATACAAGAGTCTTTCCTTAAAGGCACAGTAATAAATTAAACAATACATACACAAGCAACTAAAAACTCATTTTATCAGATGTATAATTTCAGGAAGAAAAGGGCCAAAACAGAAAAAAAGGTTTTCCTCAATATAAAAATATAACACCCTATCAAACTTTACTGACCTCTGCAGATATTACATGCCTGCTCATTGTGTTTAGAAGCCAATTTCCTATGTTGTATAGGTGTAACAGATGCTGTGCCTAGCTCAGAAGGTATTTGCAGCAGAAGCATCAACTACCAGTGACCGGATTTTTTTTTCATGTTGAACTTGCAAAGTTTTTATTAAAGCTGGGCTACAAGAATTAAGTAGGCAAACATTAATCTGAAGAGGAGCTGAAAGCACACATTCTTCACCTCTTTAATTAATTCTGGAATGTCAAAACACAGAGCTGCTATAAAACAATGTTTTTGTTACAAATACGGTGAGAAACAAAATATGCCTCCTGGCATAATGCTGTCCCAGTCATGTTCTGCCTGCTATTTATTCTTTATTTCAGTATCTATTACTCTCCAATATGGACCAAAGTACATTGCATTTGCACACTGTTGATTATCTAAAATAGTATTTGCTGTCATTTCAGCAGCTACCAGCTGGAAAAAACTCACCTTGACTTACTCATTCAGTCTAATTATTGTCTTGGATACCCACAGTGTTATGAGTATTAGAAAGTCCTCTCCAAGCACTCAGGACAATGATTAAATATATCATAAAGGCAGTTCCCACTCCCCACATTCGCCCAGGAGGGTACTGCTCTGAGCAAGCTGTCAGCAGGCACAGCTCTGGGTAGTTTCCCAGCCAGCTGCTGCACCTGGGGCTGAAGGCACCATCTTGCCTGCTCTGACTCAGACTCACTGCCACAAGTATGCAACAGGGGAAGAGGGCCTGCACACCTCATGGGTTGGGCTCAGAGCACCACCCCTCTATCCAGCAGTAGCAAAAGTTGCTGATGCCCTAGGAATGCTTCCTGTGAAAGCACTCTCCCAGCACAGTTGAAGGGCAGGACCCACCACATGTTGTGGAAGAAGCCCTACACTCAAGCCTCCCCAACTGGTCTCATTTGAATTATAACTCTTGCTCTTTCCTTCTCTCTTTGCAGAGTCCCCAGTTTTGTTCAGGCACTGTAGTGACAGCAAAAATGTTATAATTGTGCAGTTACAGACAAGAACTGCACATCAACAAGTTTCACCCCTAATCAATCACACAGCGAATAATCATGCAGTGATGAGTGATACAGAACTTTCCCATGTTTCCTATTCTGCCAGATTTGGCCTGGCAGAAACATGGGCATGCACCTTTGACATCTGAGCCTGGGCCTAGCTTAGTCTCCCTGGACAACATTAGTCACCTCCTGGGAAAGCAGGGCTAGGGGCCACACAGCAAAGACAGAGGGATTTCTACTTGTATCTGCAAGCTTTTTTCATACTGGTTTGTTGCTGGGTTGTTTTCACAGTACTAAGAGCATCTTGGGGCAAAATCTCATGGTACAACAAAATTACCTCAGTGGGTCTCTGTGAAGGGTGATGTTTCCTCTCACACTTTCTCACAACAGCTCTGTCTACCCCAAAACACCCCCAGATCCTTCACCATACCCTGCATGAACACCCCTCTCTTCCTAATGAGCACTGAGGCAGAGGAGGATATCCAGCAGCATCATGCTCCCACATCCTGATTTTCAAAACAGAGATCCAGAAGAGCTTCCAAGTACTTAACAGCCCTGCGAATAACTGTCCTGGATATAAGTCCCATCATGGACTGAAGAGCTAAAGGAATGCTTCATCTAGAAAACTGCAGGTGACAAGAAACTCTATGAAAATAAATACAAGTAAGGAGAAAATGTTACTCACAGCAGATCTTAATTTAAGTAATCAGTTGTAAAAATAACTTCATATTTCCTTGAGAAATATCAAGGGAACTGCTTCAAATTAACTAGAGGACTTGAGTTCAAATTGACAAAAGTAGCCCTGGGAAAGTGGAAGGTTGAAGAGAGCCCAGAAGAAAAAGCAGTCATAATAGCAACAGAAGAGAAAAGGTTGAATTTGGAGACTGGATGTCATAAGGCAGCAGGCAGCTGAGTTGCAGTATACCAAGGAGAAACTTTGAGTGAAATCAAACCTTAACTCACTGAGGTTAGCTGAGATGGTGGACATGATGGTGGACAAGTGAAACCTGCTCCCTTCCCTCCCTCCAGTGTGCAGCTGCACCCCATCCCCTTCCTCCTACCTGCACAGATTCTCCTCTGGCCCCTTGATCAGACCAGTCAGCTCACTAAACCACAGAAAAGTAAGTCAGCCAAAGAGCTAAAAATTCCCTTAGCATAGCTAGCATAGCAAGCTGACTCATCTGACTGAAGGCAACCTCTGGCAACTGCACATTTGGAGGACATGCAGGAGCATGCAGAGCAGTCAGTGCTCCCTGGCAGCACGAAGACACTTGCCATCTTAAATACCTGAACAAGGAACCACTGCAGGAGAAAGAGGAAGAAAGAGTAAAGGTGGCAATGTTTGTTAGACCAAATGGAACAATGTAGTGAAGAGGAAGTAAGAACGACTGATTTTTATAACAATCCCCCCCAGGACAAAACCATTGGCAGTTATTGTGGATTCAACACCATGAGCACAATTTAATAGTAGATTACTGACTGAAATACACTGGTTTACTCCATTAGAAAGATTCTAGGCTTCATATTCACACAAAAGTCACACAGCTTGTATTACTAATAACAGTTCAAGTTTTCTTTTCTCAATAAAAATTCATAGGAAAGTCAATAAAATACAGTTTATAACTAAACCCACCATCATCAACACAGAGCAGAAGCAAGACACTTGGTATCACCTGTAATGCCAATAACTGTAATGCAAGTACAACAGGCACCTTTGAAAAAGTCTGAGCAGACAGAATATAAAATATGCTTTTACATATACAATAATTGCAGCACTTGAAGCTACTTCAAAAGCACAAGGATATTGTACCCTGTTTCCTTGCTTTCTAATTATGAAAATATTGTTGAATATTTGTTTTGAGAATGAAGTGAACATAGCACAGTGCATTTGCACAAAGGTGATAAAAACTGTATGTACTTTCAACACAGGCTGTTGCTTCAAGAGATGAGTACTGCTAACCAGTAGGAACTGAAGCAAGAGCAAAGTTCTTATCTTATTGCCCTGGCTGCACTTACCATTATAATATTGAGATGATATTGACTATTCAAACCCGTAAGAGACCAGGTGATTTTCTGCTATCTTCACAAACTGAGTCACTCCAAAAGCAGTAGCACTCCACAAGAAGGGACCACAGCCACAGAGCCAGGAGCAAAACACTTTCCCCAGTTAGTTGCATAAGCCAAATTCAGCTTCTCACAAAACTACAGCCTCTTGTTTTTAGTATTCAGTCCCTGCTTTTGGTGAAAAGGGACACCACAGCCAGTTTCATGGTGTTGTCTTGATTATTTCTAAATCTTTGAATCTTTGAGAGTTTTCATATTGGGCATTAGTTTCTCATACTGAGTGCTATGATACTCTGACATTCAGTTAATCCTAGTAATTCAAGATGTTGAATCAAAAATTATGATGCTCAAGAACACAACAGGCCTGAGTGCCCCCACATTTAAGTGTGCTTTCATTTACTTACCTTTTTGCTTCTTCTAAGTGGCACAGATACTCATAAGCAATATTCTGACGCCTCCTCTCATCCATTTCTTCTGCAGAAAGCCTTTCATCATCCACAATAGCTGCAAACAGAAACACATACAAGTTTTATATGAGCCGGGGTGATTTCTAGAGCAATTTTATTTAGAACGTGGGTGAAATACTGAAAAAGGAAAATTAAATAGTTATCATTTCTCTTTAAAAGAGGCCTTTTATAGAATGGTGCACAAAGATCTCTGGGTCACCAAGACTATACTTTTATTTCTATAGTGAATTCCTCAAGTTTCACTTCTTCAAAACCAAGCATGTATTGCTCTGAGGCCACTGCCTGGTTTGGGGGCAGGATGGAGCATTCAAACACGGGGGGCTAAGGCTGGGAGCCAGCAGAGCTTCAGCTTACACATCCTCAGAGGGATTCCCATGTGGAAGCTCAAGGCAAGAAGCAGGTGGAGCAGCCCCATGCTAAGCAGATCCTCAACAACACACTGCGAAGGTATCTCAAGGACAACATGGGAATTGGCTGCAATTTCAGGAGCCCATGAGAATGCAACATGCTGAACTGCCTCCCACTGATGGAGGTGATTAGGGTTGTAATCAAATGAACCACCTGTGGTTGCTCCTACTTACTGCTGCAACTTCATCACCTCCCAGCCTATTAAGGATGCCTGTGCACAACTCCAGCTGCAAATAACCTCAGTTGTTTGCAGCTACTGCCCAGCAACTGGTCTTTCTCTTCTAGAGTACAGAGAAGAACTGGTCTACTTCTAGAGTACAGAGGGGGCATCTGAGCAGCTCTCCAATTCTCCCTGGTCTGAAGGAGCATACTGTAGTATGGACTTCTAGATGAATTTCAGCAGGTGAGACTTCTTAGCAGCCTTCAGCATAAATCAGTTACCAAAATTACAAGCTAATAACACTAAGCTGAGCATGTTGGACTAGATCATTTTGAAGGTATCTTTTAACCTCTGTAATTCTGCAAAAAATGTGGTCCTACATTTTTTCATGTCTTCAGCCACATTCTCACATCACCTCTCATGCCATACTGGCAACCCAGCGGCTGCATCAGTGAACCAGAACAAGGGGCAGCTCTTGCTAAAGAAACCTCTTTCTTGGAGGACTGGCTCTGTGCTCCAAGCCACCACACACTTGCAGGCACAATGGTACAAGCACAAGGGAGGAGACAAAAATGCAGGGCTGGGCTAGCTGCTTTCTGCGGCATCCCACGAGCCAGCTAGCTGAAAACATCATGATACATCCTTGGTAAAAAAATGCAGCCCCTGCTCCTCCTGAAATGGACTGTGACATGCTTTGCTAGTTCCATTCCCACACAGACTCATGCATGCCACGAGCAAGTTCTCAGCTTTTCCCTGACAATTGCTGCAAGTAGTAGATCAACACTTTCTGGTACTGGATACAGGCAACTTAAGTAAAAGGCACTCAAAACAGCAGGACTACATTTGTGGAGGTCTTGTGTAGCTGTTTCAAGATTTGTAGCTTTAGTTTTAATGAACACATGGGAGTTGATATCTCTCATCTTCCTTTGCTTTTAAGATTGCTCTTCCTAATTACCCAGATGTTTTGTACACCGATCAAACAAATACATGTCTTGCTTAGAGTTTCTTTTAAGTCTGGTAGCTCCAATAAAGCATGACTCACTCTAAAATGAGCTCTCAGATACTGTAATCAGGATATCACCTGCCATGAAGCTAAACATTAGTTTGGAGACAAACATGGGATACAGATGGTAAAACACTCTGCCTAGCAAACTGACCTCAGAGGCAGCTCTAGTAGTGCTCTTGCCCTAACCACCATCAACACAACCAGACAGGCTACTCCCACTCCATAATATAGCTCCTCTTCTGCAGAAGGCTCCTGACTTCTCAGAGCCAGGGAAAAGTGCTAATGAGCCACCACACTTAAACGTAAGATATAATTTGATTGTTTGAGACACTGAGATCAGGAAACCCCCTTTAAAAAGCTCTCCCAGCTATGAGTGCACATAAATGGAGACAAGTGCTGTCAGTAGAGTCCAGGTGATTGTCCTAGTTGGGTACAGTCCTGTCAGCTAGGGTGGGACAGCCAATACCAGGCCAAGCCTTCATCCCCCATGATAATTCCCATACACATTTCTCATAACTTGTTAAACAGTTTTTTACTCCTATCCTCCAAAGACAACACAGCCATAAGCAAATCAGAAAAAAGGCAGCATGTCTGAAGATAGGTGAAGGAAAAACCACATGACCAATTTGATAAGTATCTGTCTAGGAATTAATCTGAATAACACGAATGCTTTACAATCTAGTCCTGGATCTGCACATCTGGGTGCCTCCCACCCCCAACAAAGATCAAGCAGCCTTGGCCAGCCTCATATCCCTCATGAAAATGAATTTCAAAGATTCATTCAGAGAGTGGATGAAGGCACCAATAGATATTTTGGAATTGTAATAACTGTTCTTTTCAGCAAACTGAGAAGAATTATACTTACTATACAAATACTGCAACAATGAGAGGAAAGGACAAGATCCAAAGCCAAGTAATTTGTAGACACTGGTAAGTGGAAAACCCAACTTCTACCTCTAGAGGAGGTACCATCAGCTCACAAGTTGGAAATCAGACTTCCTTCCTGTTAGGGCCAAAGCACCCAAAGTTACTGGATGTCTGAGCACTGAAAATACAGTGCACAGGGAATGCAAACACCTACAGTGCTAATCCTGGGAGGAGTTTCTTACAACACCAGCTTCCAGTAAGTCTGATTAGGCACTTACCCTCCAGCAAATACTGGCTTCAAAGCAACCATGCTATCACATCAAAAATGGTTGTAGACACAACTTTAGAAACAGAAATGACAACCTGCAGGATAAAGGTGGCCTCAGGACTGAGCTGCAGAGGCAATTACTTTGAAGACTTGGGTTCTTAAAGTCTAGTCTATAATATATTTTGGCAAGGGCTTCAGTCTTTGACTAGAGCCCTGCATACATCTTTATTCAAACATTCTGAGAGCATCTATCAAACCAGCTGCACAAAGTTCAACACATAAACAAGTCTGGTGTGGAGACAGAAAGTTCAATCTTTCTGTTTAACAGAGCAAGTATTAGTCAGAAGACTAGGAAGATTGATGAAAGAATAAACACATTCCTGCTCTATCAGTAACTTTTTGATAATGCTCAGCTCACAAAGGAAGAGTGCTGCAATAAAAAGTGTTATGTAGCAGAGTAATCAGGTCTGGGCTTCACCTGAGAAGCTCTACAAAGAAGGATTCTGACACAAAATTTTCCAGCTGAGAAGATCCAAATGCCATAGAACAAGGCACACTCTTCATGAAAGCTATACAGAGGGGGGAAAAAGCATCTAAACAACATCTTATTATTAAATTAATACATTTTGTGACTTAACATCAAATGTCAAGGCAAAATCTAAAATATTCCCTTGAAGGGGGAATGTTTACAGTGCATATGGACAACCTGGACAAAGAATTAATAAAAATACTAGCCTTAAAGCTCCCTATTTCAGTTCATTTTAGATGCTGACACCCTGTTAGCCAAGAGTCAGTAGACACAAAATATGTGCAAGTTCACTTATAGACATTTCTCCATGAAAAAATACTATAGCAAGAGTATGTATAAAACACATGGAACAGAAAGCAGTGCTAAAGCTTAAATTGCTAGACATGAGAAATTTTTTCTGGTACTCAGTATGGTGCACCAACTTTCTAACTCTTCCCACAACTGATTCAACAGAAAAATAGTAATGTTCTATTAGCAGCTTCCTACATATGTATATTCTATATACCTAGCACAAAAGTGTTTACCCAGGAGTTTACCTAAAATAAAGACTTTGTCATCTTCCATCAACTGACACAATGCACTTACATGCACCCTCCTCGTTCAATAATTGTCCTGTGTAGGCAGTATCTAGGACTAAATAATGTTTGGGGTCTGGTTATGAATTGCAAAAACTTTCTGATGTGTCCTGACCCAAGATAGCCACTCCAGTTATTGGTAAAATCTTGGAGCTATGCCAGTTGCTGACGACAGAGCTGAAACTCAAGGTGCTCCATGTACCTACAGTCAACATAGTGCCTGCAGAATTTACTAAGTCAGACTCAGCATTAGTAGACAACACTAAAACATTTCAAATTCCTGGATTTGAGCAAGTTTTTGGAAGAGCCACCATATATGAAGATGCAATGTAATTACTGAAACTAGCAATCAGCCCTGGTGTGCACGTGCCCCTGAAGCCATGACCTTACTAACAGATTCTGGAAATAGAATCAGAACTTCAGGTTCACAGATGCGATCACTATACAAGAACTTTAAAAACAAGTACTATCTCTGTAAATGTCATCCAATTCAGAGTTTATCCTCATATTGCATCCATGTCAAGGATTTTGGAGGTCCCAAGAACAGAGATAATTTGCATTGATACTGAGTTTACTGGAAAGCTAATCACTCTTTCAGTGCCTCACCACCCTTAGAGAATTTCTTCCTAATGTCTAATATAAATCTATCCTCTTTTAGTTTGAAGCAATTTCACCTTGTCCTATCACTGTATACCCTTATGAAAAGTGCCTCTCCATCTTTCTTGTAGGCCACAAAAAGGTCTCCCAGAGCTTTCTCTTCTCCAGGCAAAACAACCCAAATTTTCGTCAGCTTTTCCTTGCAGGACAGATGTTTCAGCCTTCTGATCATTTTTGTGGTCTATCCTCTTTTAGTTTGAAGCAATTTCACCTTGTCCTATCACTGTATACCCTTATGAAAAGTGCCTCTCCATCTTTCTTGTAGGCCACAAAAAGGTCTCCCAGAGCTTTCTCTTCTCCAGGCAAAACAACCCAAATTTTCGTCAGCTTTTCCTTGCAGGACAGATGTTTCAGCCTTCTGATCATTTTTGTGGCTTCCTCCTCTGGATCTATTTTAACAGATCAGCATCCTTCTTATGCTTGGGGCTCCAGAGCTGGATGTAATACTCCAGATGAGCTGTTATGTGGCTGGAGGGGAGTGGGCATAATCACCTCCCTTGACCTCCTGGTCTCAGTAGCTTATGTTTGAATTTACATTAACTGAGAGACCTTTCACAGCTTTACCTTGCAACATTTGCAAATTAGTCCCTGGATCCATGGATTATACTTTTCGATGGTGCTTAAGTTAAAGTTTCCATAATATGCAAGAAAAGAGAATGCAAGGAAAAGTAACATTTGTTACAACTTCTGAAAACAAATATATGGAACACTTTATGAGGCATAATCCTTAAGTTATTCATGTAAACCCCTTTATCAAAGAGTTTTTGTTATCTTGGAGAAACTGAAGCTGGAAAAAAAGCTCTGCAAAAACTACAACAGCACTTAAAGCTTCTCAGTCATTCATTCATTTTCTCTCACACATATGACTATCTGCAACATTTCAAGAACAGCAAACTGCTGCTTCTAGCAGGCTTACCTTTTAATAAGACATTTGTCACAGACATACCAAAGGATTTCTTACCCTGAAGAAGGCAAAGAAAAGAACAGAGGCTTTTATTTCTCTGGGCCAATCTCCCTCAATTTCCTGCTACCAGAGACTTTTTCCCATGGAAAGCAAGATGTGAGCAATGAGGAGGAGAGCTCTTTTGGCACCACAATGGGGAAGCTCAATGAACAAGACATAACAGTCAATGGCAGGAATAAAACCCTCTTACAGTGCTAGAATAGAATTTTTAAAGTCAGGGTTGGGATGGGGAGGGGAAGAAATACAGGAGTAAATACTGTAAATTGTCTGGGATAAAAGTTTTTTCACTAGTGTGTTTGAATTAAACATTAGCTAAACCACATCTGGCAGTCTCAACTGTCTGCTGTCTGAGCCACACAGTAAGCAAGGCAAAACAGTGTTTCAGTCCACTCGCAAGAAGTTCTGCAAATTCTGTGTATGTCTCCCTCACACCTTCCTGCCTCCTCCTCCCAAGCTCATACCCCCTACCCAGTATTAGTACAGTCAAAAATAATCAATAGAGCCATGCTATAACAAAAACAAAAGTCAGGGAGCATTTCTTTCATAAAAACTTCTGACTGGCAGTTTGCTGACCATAGCCAATCCCAGTGATAGCTGAGTCCAGTGCAACAGGTTCTAAACAGCATCCCATTTGTCTTCCTGTACTGTGAAGACCTTAAGCATTTGTCATCACAATTCAGTGCTGTAGTTTCAAGAAGAAGCTAGTTGCATTTTACATGGTCACAGTAACTTAAAACCTTCTGTTATGTGAGAACATAAAACTACCTTGTCCTAGTCTGAAAGAGGTCAATAAATTCATCCATTGTGCCTTCCTTTTTATTCCTAGTAAAACTCATACTCTCAAGTACCTAGGACCCCATGAATTCCTGCCTTGGGCAGTTTAACTCCATGGTTGCTCCTTGTTTGGCACTTCATATGCTGTCCACTGCACTAACACAGCACCAGCCAAGCCCCATACATGGAGCAGATTGAGCTGGCAGTGCTCCGAGGCATGTTCACTGCTCCCTGAGCTGTCCTCATTGCAACAGAGCAAGGAAGCTGTAAAGTACAGGGAAAAGACATATGTACAGATACCAGAAAAGCACTTTCCAAAGCTATGAGCAGATGGAGTTTCCTCTGAGCCTCCACTTTCAATATGAACTTGCAGGTATCTAATGCAATGCTTTACTATATATGCAGAAGGAAGTGTGTCAGCTATAACTATGTGAACAGAGAATTCAACAGGTTGCTAAGAAAAAGTAGATTCACAGCACCAAACACCTATTACAGGTGTTCTGTTAAATTATTTTGTTCCCTACAGGTCTAATGTTATGCTGGAAGTTGTTTATCTTTGGATGAAAAATTTAAGGCTCTGAGGAAAACAGCTTTCTATAGACTTCTTCAGTCAAAAAGTACAATTGCTAGCAACTAGCATGTGTCTCACAGTAATGAGACCAGATGGCCTGAACTTCTTTCTGTGTCTCCAGTTAGGGGTATTTAATCAATTCCATGAAATTTGCTCCAAGGAAGGGCTTTAGACTAAGGCAGACACTGCAAGCACTAGAAAAACTGACCATAGCTGTGAACTTGGAAGGCAGACTCACATGAGAAAGTGGACTAATATACTTAATTAAAGAAAGGGGATCCTTCAATATGTAATTTTTCAAATGTTTCCAACATTGAACTACTCTCTCCCTTAAAAATTACTTTCTCCTAATCTAGTTACTTCATTGTAAAAGCATGCAGGCTTATATTTTCAAACAAAAATATAAATGCATCTTCTGGCCAGCAGATAGATATTGTCCACTTCCACAAATTTGTCACACAGGATCTCCAAGGCCACTGTTCTGGATTGTGTTCACTGCCAGACACTGCACAAACAGGAAAAGCAAACATACACCATTAGCATGAGACTGTTGAACACAGACATCCAGTAAAGAACATCCTGATATAAAATGAAAGACATTTGCTAAACCAGTCCTTGTCCTGAGCTTTCCCAAAGAGCCTCACTCCTGTGCATTTACTTTCCCAAGTCCTCCTCTTCCTCCCATACCCTTGAGAAAGGTCTTATTTCAGTGTTAAGTACCTGCTACCACAAGTCCAGCCACATTCATTTACAGGTACTGAACATGATTGCAATCCATGGACCTTGGGACTATCATACAAGAGGACAGTGATGCAACAGCAATCACATTCCATGCTCCTGGAGCCACAGGTCAAAACCACTTCACTTCAGCCAGACACTGGCAAAAGTCTGTAGGGCTCCTCAGACATGACTCAAGATACTTCAATTCCCACGAAGTTTAGGAAAAGACTAATTTAACCACAGACACAAAATTGCTTTGGCATTGAGTAAGTGCCTATATGTGCCGTCAGAAAGTTTCACATTCAATTTTCTGCTTATAAGAATGCAGATCCTGTAGTCTGCTTTTAAACATCCAGCTTTCTACAGTACCAGCGCATGAGACTTCAGTAGAGGTAAATATTAAAAGACACTAATTAGTTCTGGCATTACCTTACTGTATGATAATACTAGAGCATAGACAATGCTCCTAGTAAGATCATTTATGCAGAAAAATATGCAGAAAAATAACATTGCATTTTATCGTAACTTAATTGTAATTGTTCAATATGTTTGGAAGAACAAGGAGACAAAGCAATGGAATTGAAGGAAGCAGATTTCCATTTAGCTGCAAGTGTTGCCATCTATGATTACAAGCATGGAATGAACTGTATCAGCTTGTTGCTCAACCACTTCCACCAACATTTAACTGCTGGTGTCACTGTCTCCAGCATGTTTGTTGTAATTGCTTAATAAAATTGTAACTGTTTATCTTTGCATACTTTGCTAGCTGGCCAGCTCAAGGCACAACAGGTTTTTCCAAGT
>VWZN01015901.1:331-10935 GCA_013396955.1 Regulus satrapa
CCTTCATGTCAGGAGCTGAGAGCAAACATTTAATTCTACTATAACTCCTTCCTGATCATCTGAACCTGTTTCAAGTCTCAAGCTCAAGAGGAGGGTTAATTTAATTGTGTGGCCATTAATGAACTCCAGAACTGGTACTTCTCTTGGTCATACACCACATAGTCAATAGATTGTGGTATTTCTCTGGAAAACATGGGAGAGAAATCCTATTTTATGACTTTAAGAAAATCCAGGCTGCAGGATCTGTGCCATGGTGCGAGCACAGGGTGATTCATGCCAATGCATAACAAGTATAAATCCATTCCATTGAGAGGAAACATTCTGTTCAGCAGGAAAGGGCTTGTGGGCAAAAGCTTTATTTCTCAGGACTTCTGCTCTGTATTCATCAAACATAGCATAAGACTGGTCCCAAAGTTCAACTTTAAATATTAGGCACCAAACACTGTTTTTGTTTACACCAGAGTAAATGTGAGCACTTTGGTGGTCTCAGCTGTGTAACATAAGAGTCAGTGCTGCAGCAAAGTGGAACAGCACTTACCAGAATGGAGCAACTTACCCCANGCTTGTCAACAACATTTTGGGACATATGTGACAACAAATGTTTAAACAGGTCTTTCCATTCAACAGAGGCATTAAAAAACAGTATGTCCTTTCAAAAATTCTCTCCTGTACTTTAAATCCAAGAATCTTAATTCTCCTTTCAAAGCAGGGTAAATCAGAACAACTCAGTTGATATCAAAGAAGTTACACTGGGGGGTAAATACCGCATAATCTATCAAACAAATAAAATTCAGTGCATCTATGTACACTTTCCCATTATTTTGTGTTATCATTTGATATGTCTGTTAAAAAGAAAATGAAAATCTTTATAAAACTGAGACAGAATACATTCACAGCTTCAAATGCAGTTTCAAATAGATATTTAACCCTTTTTTTTTTTTTTTGGGAAAGCAATTAAAGTATCTGGTGGAATATTTATGAATCAATTAAACATTTAAAATATTGAAAAAGCTTTGCAATTATATCTTCGGTTTAAACACTAAATATGGCTATGTCAGAAAATACCTGCAGTCTCTATAGATTCCTGACAGGATTTGTTTTTCACTTTTGCTGAAAAAGCTATTCTTTGTAAAATATTCCCACACATGCCTAAGTTTATTTCTCAAAGCAATACCACAAAGGATATGACCTCTTTACTCCTAGTAACCTTTCATGGTGCTGAATTGACTTGGACATTGGTGCCAGTCAACACAGCTTGATTTGCTATGGTAAGAATAAGATTATATCTAACAGACTATGTCATTTCCAGGTTCAATAGGCACAGATTTAAAACTAGTCCTCTCTTTGACCCTCTGGATTCTCTTGAACTATTGCACCTTCTTTGACAATGTTTGTGAATGAATGAATTCATGACGACTCAAGGTTATTTTAATGATAATGGCAATGTGCTCACAAAGGAAAAAGGAAAAGGCTAGTAGTACTGGCACTAGTGCTTCTTCACCACAGCCGACTTCCTTTTTGACAGACTGACTGTGGAGTGAATTCCTGTTTATGGTCAAAGGCTGAAAGCTGTTGTGTGTCTGCAGCAGCGCCGCTGCTACTGATCTGTGAACATGACATGCCTGATAATATTGCATTGCCATGGCAACAACAAACACGGGGCAAAATTCTATTAGCTGGAGTGACTCACTGAGTCAAACAGATAATGTGATGGGCCTGGCCAACTGCCCAACAAAGGCTTATGTGAAAGTTGTGATGAATTAACTTTGCCTTGTTATGTCTGTTTTTTGTATAAATTCTCTTCTCGTTACTTATTAAGTCCTCATATTTCTGGTGGTTGCTCAAAATATATATATCGCAGGGAAATACTTCAGCAGCAATTAGCCAGCCTGATGCCTAATACAGGGCTTAAGCTGTTTTGTTTAAGTGGTGTTTTTTTTCTTTACATCCTTTTTCTTAATTTCTCCGCAGCTGATTTATGTAGGTAGACAAATGCATTGTTTCTCACAAAAAAAAACCCCAAAAACAAAAACAAACAAAAAAACCCCCCAAAAAACAACAGTCCCCTCCAAACTATTTGACAATTTCTGAGAGGTGGGTGTGGCTTGGCATAGTGCAGCATTTGCTTATATATTCATGCAAGCTCCTTTTTTAAATAGATGTTTCATAGGGCTTCTCTCTAATTTGTAGAAGCAAGCAAAAAAGCCTATACCAGGCATCATTTGGACCTCACCTACACTATTTTAGATCACTTCTAACTGAAATGAGGAGTGATGGATAATATTCTTGTTCATGACTGCAAAAGTCAAAAGCAGTGCCTCTGACTCACAGTCATTTCAGAGGGACAATTAATAACCAGCAGTAATCCAGGTATCTGCTTATGGACACTCCTATCACTTCCAATGTTCACATATCCAAGCCAATAGAGTCAAGGTATTGCTGCAAAGGAATACCAAAACACCAAAAAGGAAGTTTTAACCAGAGAATGGCCTTGCCTTCTAATCACATTCCACTCACAACCCTTTCTGCAGAGAAGTTCCCATATGAAAGGGCAAAAGGTCAAAGCAGACCCTAAGGTCACAAAATAGAGAAAATCAATGTATAAGACCAGAATACAGCAGGGGGCACTAAGTACTTGCAGCCCTTCAGTTCCTAGAAGGGAAATCCCAAATAAAAGACTCAAGAATATGGAACTTTAGTGCTTCAGCACTGGGTTTGAACATAGGAGCTTGCTACTTTGGTACATACAGAATAGAATACTATTCCAAAACAAAAAATGTCCACTAAAACTATGAACACATTAATTTTCGTATTTAAGTGCCATGTTTTCCTCCTCTGAGGGGCAAAAAAAAATCCTTCAGAAAAAGAAAATGAGAAGAGCATTAAATCTTTAAATCATCGTGCTGGTTTTGGTGTGTTTAGTGTTTGGTGCAATCTCCCATCACTTCTGTGACACACATAATCACAAATACACCATGAAGTCAGAATACAAGAGCCCAAACATCTGGAGGACATGAACATGGAAGAGTATATTTTTGTCCAAATTCTCATTCTCTTTGTTTTAGTTCTGCATCCCGTGTACTAGGTCACACTGACAAGGTTTTCATGAAGCCCACTCAAGTTGGCCACAAAGCTTCTCATGCAGAGAGCTGTGAGAGAATAATGCAGACATGGACAAAGTTACACCTATCATGATCTTTCTGGAATCTAGCCTGCTCAGCTGACTTATCCATTTTGTGCTGCTCTCTGCTTGCCAACAAGAGGAGAATGTCTTCTTGCAAGGCGAAAAACAGGATTGCTTTACTGGCAAAATGGTGACATCTACACAGTCAAGGTTACATTTAGTATGCAGACAGGACAATATTTTCCGGTTTTTGACTACAAAAGGGTCTGAATTGTACCTGTGGGATGCTTAGCTGTAGTTTTCAGCTTTAGTTGTTATTGTCTCCTGGTCTATTTGGGAATTTTAAGGCAAAAACCAAAGAGATGACATAATTTTTTCACCATTCTTACCAAAGACTCCTGGCACCAAGGACATAATTGTTTGACCTACAATCTTCCTTTAAGAAAAAATATTCAATGTTGATTTAAAAACTTTGCTTGACAGAAAATGTACGGCTACATTAAACAAACTGTTTAATTATTCTTGTCTCAAAATAAGCACTTCTCAGTACTCTAAAGTTCCTTCTATAACAGTACCACTCCCCAAAAACTACAATTTAAAATGGCCATTTTATCTGACCTGTTGAAAATTTGCTTGAAAGTATCCCTTCTGTTTTATGGCTCAGAGTTTGAGAAATATATCACAGCTATTTCACAAACAGATTACCTTAAATTATAACTATTTTTTCTTATTAAAGACAACTATATAGCTTCAACTTCACTCCAAGCTGTTAGATAATGATCTTATCTCAGTCATAAACACGCTGAAATAAAGTAATCAGAGAAGAGTTTGTCTGAACTGCTTCTTCCTTTAGGCTGAGAGATATATGTATAGAAAGGAAAGTTCTAGCAATTCTAATAGGGAGTCGTTCCCTTCCATCCCCACCTGCAGGCTCACTAGGGAATTTACAAGTCATCCAAAAAAATGTTTTCCTGGGTTAAAAGCATCTCAGCAGAGGTAAGTTAATAACTGAGACCTTGATCATTCTATTCAGAGACCTACAATGGCATCAGGCAGGGTTCTGAACTGTGGTAGGGTTTTCTTAAATATAATTAATACACTTTTCACACATTTTAAATATTGGTTTAGTTAGTCCCTTATTTTGCTTAGTCCTTCATTCATAGAAGCTACAGTTCTACTGCGACAAGAGGCTAAGTACTCAGTGCTTTTGGCAGATCCCATTAATTAACTGTGGAGACTGTTTTTAATCCAGAATTCTCTGCCTGCCTCTGCTGCCATCCTGGTCCTGCTCTTGCAAAAGCATTGCCGACATTTAATTAAGTTGATACAGCAAAGACAGCTTCCATTGCTCTCCTAGGAAGCTTCAGCTCCCAGAAAGAAGTTTGGTTACTTGGATGGAAAACTTATTTGGTTACCTTAGTTAGATAAGCTATTGAGTATATTTAAAGGTGCCTTTTTTTCCTCTTAAAAATAAGAATGCTAATTTTAAAATAGCAAACAAACAAATAAATAGACTTTCTAGTAAGTTTGAGCCCCTTTTAAAAATCTAATTAAAACAAACCCACAGCTGTAGTATCAGAATATTTTCTTATCAGAAAATTATTCTCAGACTTCAGAGTATAAGGTGAAAGAAGATGCAGGTTGCCAGGTGTAACCAGAGATACTGCTGTCACAGACTCAACACCACACCTCTTTTCTTTCTTGAACTGATCAAATACCAATCCCCCACCCCACATTTACACAGTGAATTTAGGGTTTTGCCTTTCCAAAACCAAATTGGGGAAAAATGTGAATTGGTCTTTTTTATTGTCATTGTTTTGTTACTGTTGTTACTGTTTTTCAGATAGCTATTAGTTATTCAAAGCTGTTGAGTGTGAATCAGCTTCAACCCTGAGCTCTTTCTGTTCTCTATTGTCATTTGGATCTACTTAGAGAAGGCAGCTGGGATTGACTTTACAAAAGGTAATATTGTCATGACATTCCTGCACAGAAACGTTGGTATTTTGCAGGAACAATGTCATAGTGCATCATACCTGGAAGGACTGGGACAGGAATCTGTTTTTTGACAGATGTTTTGTTTTGTGAGATATTCATGTAAGGGGGAAAGAGATAAAGTTGCAGATGTATCCCTTTTTTTCCCCAATAATTGGGAATGCTTCTTTGTTGGAGTGCACATATGTATAGGCAGGATGGATTGCAAAGTTACTGCTAAACAAAGCTACAAGATGCACAACTATACAAAATGCAACCATGGAATCATAGATTTATAAAATAATTTCTGCTAGAAAATTCTTCTCAGACCTTAAGTCCAACTGCTTACCCGCCACTAAGGCATGTCCCTAAGCATCCCAGATACTGTTATTTACTTATATAAATAACTCCAGGCATGGTGAGTCCACCACTTCCCTGGGAGGCCTGTTCCACTGTTTGACAACACTTTAAATGGAGAAATTATTTCTGATATCTAATCTAAGCTTCTCCTGATACAACTTGGGGAAGAAGGGGCAGAGTACGCTTTCCTTACAGATCCATTTCCAAGTATTTCCCTTGACCTGTGATGCCAGGAAGAGGAACAGCAACTGCCACTCTTGCTCATGGTGTTGTCAATGCATTGTCCAGTGTCACCTGGGGATGCTCCAGCAAATTAATGGTTCCTGGAACAAAGCTGCAATGACCTAGTGCTGGTTCAGATCTTGGCCCTGTTGTGGAAGAGCATTATCACCCTCTCCGTTTTTTCACCACAGGCGAGTCACTCTGCCTGGCTTCTTCTTTCAGCCACGGCCAGCAAATGCAAAGCTGAGCGCCTGCAATCTCCATGTGTGCGACTGTACTTCACCACGTGCCGCTGCACACGTAGGGGTGAAGGAAACCAGAAATGTCAGCTCTGAATAACAGCCTCCAAGAGTTTAAATAAGATATGTCACCTTAAATCTTTGGTGAGTATTTACCTCAATTTCAATTGAAACACCCTCACTTTTACATCTCAAATAGATTCTGTCCATTTTTATCATTTTTCATCTTTGCTCTCAGAACCTAACTCAAATGGAGGAAGACTCCTGAAAAGAGGTAGAAAAACCTGTACTTAAATTTTCAAACCACACAAAAAAAAATTACAGGAAATGAAATTTTCTTATACAAAGTTTGCAGTCTTGCCTGAGTAGGAATGTTAGGACACTTTTGGAATTAGCTTCTGTATGCCTGAAGACTTATTTGAACGCAATGTGAATGCTAAACTACATGCATTTTGCCCATCAGTAGGTGAGAAGGATCTAAAAGAGACTAATACAAAGCATAATTAAGAAACAAAAAGTTTCTGTTAATCAGTTTGCCTTTCCCTCACCCCAGGTTACATTTTCCCTAGCTGTTAATTAAGCTCTGCTGAAGTTACTAATCTTGATGAACTTTCGGTAGTAGGGAAGCATAAGGTTACTGCTTATGGTTTTTCATGTATACTCTTTGAATATACTCAGACAAGCTCATTCCTTCTGATCCTTTTCTGCTTCTTGTTTGGATGCACACACATCACTGGAAATTAATTATGCTGGAAGATAGCAAAGTATTGGGCTGAAATACATTGGTTTGGTATCTTATATAGGGTGTCAACAAATCAGATTTACATGCAGCAAAACATGCCTGGAGCAATGTTTTAATATACTTCTTTTTCTAAATTTCACAAATTGTATGTTTTCCATTTTTTAATTAATAAATTATCAGGGATGCTCATGAAAGTCAGAGAGTAATAGCATTGCCTAAAACTAGACACCAAGTTGATTAGACAGAACTCCTATTTCTCATGCAAGTCTGTCGGACGAGGCATCTCTTCTGAAGGAGCCTTCCCCCATTAACCCACTCAGAAGTTGTGTTTATTACTATTATTATTATTATTATTATTATTATTATTATTATTATTATTATTATTATTATTATTATTATTATTATTATTATTTAATAGTTTATAGTTTACAGTTTATTTTAAACAGCTGGTGTGGGGCAAAAACTGGGGGTTTTCTTTGGTTCAGTCCCTCTTCCTTAGGATACCAATTTGTTCCTGAGACTTCTGTGTGACACCAGAGCAAGATCAGCAAAACAGCTGCCTAAAAAGCAATCAAAGCTGTACAAATTAAGCTGTGTACTGACCCAATTCTCAGAGATAAGGCTTTATCACACTAAACTCTGGTGCCAGCCCAATTTCAGGAAATTCCCATCTTCGCTATTTTTAGCTTAAATATATTTAGAAAGATGAAGTTATTTTAAATTAAATACATTTAAAATATAGGAATACAGAAAAAAAGATACTGCACCCAGAATAGCTTTACCATACTTGCAAAGTTATATTTTCATATTAATGCAAAACTATCATTAAATAGATATTAACACTTGCCTGTTGGGAGATGAGAACAATATAATCACAGTATTGTATTTATTCAGTGGTAAGAAAAGGAGATTCCATCCTTGGCTTTCTAGTGTGATGTTTATTCTGACATCTTCAACAAATAAGAGTGGCCACTGTAGAAGATTGTGAGATATTTACAGATGCAGTAGTCTGGAAAGTCAGGTCTCTGTCATCTGTCCAGTGCTAGTCTGTTTTGTTTTGTTTTTATGTGAAAGATCATGAAGAGGACTCAGTACTATACCTAGACAAGAAACGAGGCAGTGGTGAAATTTTTCATGTTCCCAAAAAATCATGCTGCAGAGATTAAAGAAATTCATCCTATGTGGTACTCAACTGTCTAATCAAATCTAGTAAAATTACCTTTAAGTTATTAAGTGATCAAAATTTGTACCTTTGTTGTTGTTGTTGTTGTATCCTTAAGGGAACCTGATTTTCATAAAAGATTGAACAATTCATTTTGGAATAACTAAAACTAAATAGGTGGTTTTTCTTAGAATGAGTTGATGGAATAGGTTTGAAGACCAATAGGGTTGTTCTGGTTTCTACCTGTTTTAGCAGAAGACTCAGCAGTGGTAGGTGACAAGAGGATCATTGCATGGAAATAAACATCTAAATCAGAAAATATTCCATTAATTAGAAACATGGAAACTATGCAACCATTTTGAAAGAGATCTGAAAATCTGGACCTACACTACATTTTTGCCTACACAATTTAATTTTTGTAATAGTATTAATTATGTATCCAACTACACTGAGAAAAATACAAGTTTTATATGGTTTATAAATGTTGATTTATCTTAAAAGTAAACAAAATGGAAATTTTGATCAAGATGTTGGATGTATTAATTCAAGATGTCTCTTGTAACAGCTGATGATATTTTATGTACCTACTCATAAAAATGTTATACATCTCTAAAAATAAATATATTAAATACAAATAGAATTTATTAAGGAAGATAATTTTAAATATTTTATGATATAGTTAAGGATTGCTAATGTTCTTTATTTTCATATTAAAAATTCATAGGTATTTCCATCCTTTTCATCTTTATTAGACAATGTCTTTGTCATAATTATTTGTTTCATATATTATAAACATTTAATGAATAAAAACTATTTAAAATAATAATAAAACCCATTTTCCTTTAATTTTAATGACTGGAGAGTATGCTATTATGCTGTATGCAATTACCATGAACATTCAGCAATCATTTCTCCTGCATTTTCTTTACTTGAGAAAGATGGACAGAGGCATTCCATTTTTAAAAAGCTAAATTTACCTAAAAGCAAAATATTACTGAATTTTTTCAAAATAAAAAAAAATGAAAGAAGTTCATATTGAGTTGAGATCATATCAGGAAAAATTCTGGTTTTCTCTGGGATAATTTTACTTCTTTAGTACCAAGGTACTTTGAGTGCACCAAGAGCACTTAGAAAGTGTTACCTGAGGAAATAATCTTCTACTCAAGGAATGTGGTGATTGAAAAGGCCCTTGCTGCCCAGATGAGCTGTTCAAGGCTTGAAGAGTCTACCATCAATGCCATTTGCATCCTAGAATCTGTAGGGAGATAACTGGGAACAATTTGTTTGGGCTGAAGAGA
The DNA here is from genome assembly GCA_013396955.1 of Regulus satrapa. Taxonomy (NCBI): domain Eukaryota; kingdom Metazoa; phylum Chordata; class Aves; order Passeriformes; family Regulidae; genus Regulus; species Regulus satrapa. The sequence goes on from VWZN01015901.1 coordinate 9,450, forward strand.
AAAGCCAACTGAAATCAGCATGTCCAGACCACCTCTTGTATTGGACTTTCTACCAGTGACATAAATTAATGCAAACCAGAGGCTGGGGGCAGGAGGTGACTTACCTGTGTCCTCCCTTCCAATTGAACCAGAGCTGAAAAATTTAAAATGCACTGAGGTACATGGTATCCTTAATTTTCCTCATTCTTTTTTAAGAACATAAATTTTATATTTTATTTATTTAAATTATATAAAATTAATTTATACTATTATGATTAAAAGCTACAACACATATATTCCCTAAGTTGACCACTGCCACTTTCTTCAGGTAAGAGCTGATATGCACAAAAATTCTGTTATTCATCAAAAACTTTAAAAGTTTTTCCTCCCTTCCCCAAATGGTATATCAGCTTCTCCTGCTTCTCATTTGGCATCTATCTTAATTTTAATATCTTTTTTTATACTAAAGATTCCTTAGGAGCTCCGAAGGCAGTCCTGCCTTGCTTAGCCTGGTAGCTCTGGTAAATGTTTAGGCAAAAACAATGGAAAATCCTTGCATCATCGTGAAAATTAGTGATTAGGTACAAGCTTTCACAGCTTTTCACAGAAGAGGAGGCATTTTCCTCCTTGGATGACCCTAGAAGAAGCTGGACTTGGAAGACAATCACACTGCCACAAACAGGAGGAGGTTGAATGAACCTTTCTTTCAGTCCCAAATTAGTGTATAGAAAAGGGAGGCAAAAGGGCTGTGGGCTTCCTTCCAGAGAAATTGTAACAAGCCCCGAATGAATGGGAAGTTTGGAAGCAACTTCCAAGACAAGATCTAGTTGGGGTAAATATTTCCAAGGAAAGAAAAGCATGAATAAGACAAAGCAAGGGGAGAAAACAAACCAATGAAAAGCAATATATGAACTATAATTACAAGGTCACTTTTTAGAAAACTTTTCTTGGTTTTTTTTTTTTTCTTTGGGGTGCTTTTATTATATTTTATTCATATTTTAACTTTTGGACTAGGAAAGAAAGGCAAGGATAGGAAATTGGAAAAGACAAAAGTACATAAGAAATAAGAAAAGAGGGAGGGGGAATAGAACATAGTTCTGTTGTTCAGAAAAGCAGAAAAATAACACTTTCAAGTAAAATTATAATAACATTTTGGAACCTTTCTTCTCAAAAGAATTTCAGCAATTGTAAAAATTTATTTTTCCATGATTAAGAACAGAACACATTTAGATTTTTCTTGTTATAGCAGAAAGGCCATGGCCTTAACTATAAAAATATTCCTTCTAAAGCTTTCTGTCTTCTTTCTTTGCCAAAATCAGAGCTCAAGGATTATATTCCCAGAACTTGGTTTGATTTGAACAGTGCACTTCACTGACTGGACAAATCATTTTGGGTAAGAGTCATCTTCTCTTTAGATTTTGAAGTGTACCGTCAGGCTTCATTCCTTGCCACAAAAAAAAAAAAAAAAAAAAAAAAAAAGTTTTCTCAGGAAAACTAGCCTCATCCA
>VWZN01015901.1:10953-22594 GCA_013396955.1 Regulus satrapa
AAAAGTCTTCATAGGATAACTAGTCTCATCCTAAAATCAGTGTATGAAAGATGCTGGTTGAACTCTTTTTTACAATTTTAGAGAGCTAGCGGATTTTATGAAGCTTAAGTGGCTATATTTTATTTATCTAAAGTGAGGCAAGATGACTCTCACCCTTCTCTCAGTTTCCTCCTCTGTTAAAAGAAGAGATTGCATTTTCCTACCTTTCTGGAATGGTAGATACCTAACTTAATTAAAGTTTACAATGCAGGTTGCATTTGCTGGACAAAGGTGTTATATAAATGCAAAATATGATGGACAGACTGAATAAGATAAGAGCAAAACTCTTTGGTGTGCTGAAGTAGTATGGATGCCAGATGATATCTGAAAAAATCCAAATGTAGAAGTCAAAGAGGTCTGGGCTCCGTTGAGCCACATAAAGAGTTTCCATCAAAGGGGCAGCAGATTTAGTTATAGCACCACCACAACTCAAAGGAATTCCAAAAATTTGCTCATTTTTGTTATTACACCGAATTCTCTGGAGTTACAGAGGGAAACATTATGGAAAATATGTGAGTTTTACTGCCATCCAAAATTATAGAAAATGTACAGAATTTCTTTCTGTGGACAAAGTACATAATTGTTCTGATATTTTATCAGATTGGTTGTATGAAGGGAATGGCAATTTCAGCTGTGAAATTCAAATTTCACTTATGGTACTGATGGTGCCTATAAGAAAATTAAATATGCATTGTACAATGCCATATGTAATTCACAATTGTGTATATAAAATGATTGATGTAGTAAAAGGTCAGCAAACACAGACACATCCATGCTATAAAAATACTATCAAAGTGATTTAAAAGAAAAAAAAAAAAAAAAAAAAAAAGAAGAAATACCAAGGAAAACTAGTCAAACACAAGGCCTAAAAGCTTTGTAGCATGAATGCGTATTTCTGGAGACCACACTGCTCAAATAGGCTTAGCCAACAGTCATTTCCACATGGCAAATGGACACAGTGCAAGGAGACAAGCATTTATGCTGTTCCTTGTTACTGTTTTATGGCAAAACTGAAATTATATCTGCACATGCCACCACAAGGCTGCTAAGTCCCTTTTTTCTCCAGTGACCTGGACTACAAATAGTAGTTGTATCTACGTATTGGATAAAGTTATCTGACTTGCAATACATCTAGATACCAATATATAGGCATAGGATGATTCCTCATGCATACACTGGACACAAAGAAGAAACTCATGTATATACAATTCAACTGAGAAAGCCTGCAAAAATATTTAATTAATGGTATAAATTAATTTTCCAGTACTTTTAGTATTTGTCTTGATTTTTTTTTTTGATGGTTAATTTTAATTTCTCTTGATATATTTGCACATGCTTTCACAAAGTGTGAGGCCAAAACCTACACTAATTATTTCCTAGCTGCATCCACAAATGTAACTCTGTACCAGTAATTTTCAGTGTAAAGCTAATGCAAAAAAAGCCTCTCTGCAGTCACAGTCACAGAGTGGATTGCATCCTCCACTAACATCTAGGAGGGATTTGCAAGTCATCTTCTTTACTAAATTGTGTGTTCAGGAACACATTAGGCTTCCAAATATTTTTTTGGTCTCTGACTGGAGATACCAGGAGGAAATGAGACACCTTTTGGAAACAGGGAAAGTAGAATATTAAGCATTAAGTAGTTGTACAAAAAAAAAAAAAATTACACACTTCTGGTTCATCTGCTTCTGAGCATGGTGGAGGAATCTTGAGACTTGTAAAGTTTTTCTTGAATTAACTTTCTGTTGCCTGGATACTAATGTGAAATGTCTAGTATGAAACAGTAGATAACGCAGAATCATTTCATGTATTTGCAAGTGCAAATGTAAGTTATTTTTAATTATTGCCTGCTCTGCTCTGTTACATATCCCTTGCTATTTTGTATGTACTAAACAATGACAACACCACAGTGCTGTTAGGTTAAAGAGATGAAAGAAGATTTTTTTTCATTAGGGCTGAGAAGAGAAAGGTTAGATCAGTCTCCAAGGATGAAAACCTAAATGCTTGTAATGAAGAATAAAATGACCTCCAGCATCAATATGATGTATGATATGGTCTACCTGACCACACTAGAAGAGCCATGGAGGAACACATAAGCATAGGGATCAGTGCAATAAAATGTTCATTTTCCTCCAAAGATACAATGAAAAGTTCTTAGCCAGTCCATTCCAATCAGATAGAGAAAAATAGAATCATAAAATTATAGAATAATTTGGGTTGGAAGGGACCTGGAAATCATCTTGTTCCAAACTGCCTGCCATGGGCATGGCACACCTTTCACTGGATCTGGCTGCTCCAAGCTCCATCCAGTTTGGCTTGAACACTTTCAGTGATGGTACAACTACAACTTCTTTGGGCAGCCTGTTCTAGTGTTTCACCACTCTTACAAATTTTTGCCTTTATGACTAATCCAAATCCATACTCTTTCCATTTAAAGCCATTATTCTATGTACTGTCATTATATGTTCTTTTCAAAAGTTCCTCTCCAGCTTCCCTATAGGTACCCTTTAGGCACTGAAATGCAGCTGTATGATCCCTCCAGAGCTTTCTGTTCTCCAGAAGAAACAACTCTAGGTTTCTCCACCTGTCTTCCTGGTAGAGATGCTCCAGCCTTCTCATCATCTTGGCAATCCCCCTCTGGACCTGCTGGAGCAGATTCACATTCTTCTTATGTTGGAAGCCCCACAGCTGAAAAAACTGCTCCAAGTGAGGTCTTATGAGAGCAGAGAGATGATATCAGCTCCCTTGCCCTGCTCATCAGACTGTGTTGGATGCACCCCAGGACATAGCTGGCTTTCTGGACTGCACACTGCTGTGCCTTGTCAGGTTTCTTATCAGCCACCACTCCCAAGTTTCTCCTTAGGGCTGCTCTCAAACCATTTTTCACCCAGCCTGTATTTTGCTTGGAATTGCCCCAACCCAGGTGTAAGAGCTTCCACTTGGCCTTTTTGAATTTCATGAGGTTTATAGAGGCCAAACTACCTCTACATCCCTTCTCCTGAGCATAACAAATAGCACCACACAGCTTTGTATCACCAGCCAGGTGGCTAAAGGTGCACTCAGTCCTAATGTCCATGTTGCTGACAAAATCTTAAACAGTCTTGGTCCCAATACTGACCCCTGAAGAATGCGATTCATCACTAGTGTCCACTTGGACATCAAGCTGTGGACTGCAACTCTGAGTGTAACCATCCAATCAGTTCTTTACTGGGTGGCTTGTGCATATTCCAAATTACTTCAGACATGTCAATAGTAAACAAAGCTGCTCTCTACACTTTCAACTATTCGTTATTACTAGTACCAGTCAATAATAACAATAACCTTGCAGAAAAAGATGTGTAGAGCTTACACTTCACTCTGTGAGAAAGAACTTCCACTTTCTAACAAATTCTTTAAAAGCACATTACAAAAAAAAGAAAACGGTGCTGGGAGACAAGCACTTGATTAACTACAGATGCAATGTCCATAGGTTCATATCAGGTTTATGCAAACGTATAAAATCCTCTGCAAAAAGACAATATTTCTCTATACTTTATAAAAGAACACTAGCTCTTTAGAAATCTGTATGGCTCACCATCACAGTGAAATATGTATATTTAATAGTAGCTGCACTGCATTAGTTTGGTCAGGAGATTTTACTAAGCTCTTGAGATCAAACTGAAGGACCTTATGCAGAGGATTATTGCAACTGACTGCAGCTACCATGATTTATGTCAGCTGACTTTTCTGTCCATGTTGTTCTCTAGGCTCAAATGTTTCTTACCCTGTATTAGCTTCAGAAGATTCTTTCATTCCTTCAATTTCAGGGCACATTATTGTGCCAATTTTCCACGCCATTGCAGATTACATTTGCCTGAAAAGATCACTACAATCTAGCACAGATTTTATAAATGAGTTTTCAAATAACAGTCTTCTTAAGGAAAAGCATTCAATAAAACAAGGAAAGACTTTATGAATTACACTTATTACCTTTAACCTAGAAGAAATACTCTCAGCTCCAAAGAATTTTCCAAGACCTTCAAAAAGGACTTATGCTCATTTTGATACCACCTAGCTCAGTGGCATTGTAATGGGAGCTTCTGCTTGTAGTCCCACTGATAAAGTGATGATAAGAAGAGCTATAGTACATAAAAGGTCTAAAAACATTTCACAGTACAATATCTTGTGAATAGCAGACATCTGAGTATAAAACACTTCACAAGTATCCATACTCCATGGCCCTGCGACATTACGGACTACTGTCACTTCTAGGTGGAGAAGTTTGTCATTTGTACGGTGAGCATTGTCAGTTAGCAGATTTTTCCACCCACCCATCTCCCTTGCTTTCTTTGTAGTGTTAGGCCCCATAAGCTGTTGGTGGTGAATGAGACATGCTCATGTAGAGTTCCCTGCAGCAACCATTGCCAAAGAGCAGCTGAGAGACTTATAATGATTCACTGGTGCACGATAGCTCTAATTTCCTCTTTCTGTTTTCAGTCTCTCAACATTTTCATTTTCTGATATTCCAGTGCCAGGATTGCTTTGTTCCTTTTTTCGTAAGGAAACAGTCTTTGTTGTTTAATTGAGATAGGAGAACAGGACAAAATTTATTCAGTATGTTTCTTTAGACCATTGCATGTGTATTTATATGTATAGAAAAAATGTGTGTACATGTGTGTGTATATGTATACATGCATATAAATATATACATGTGTGAGTATGTCTAACTCTCTCTTTCACTCCATATAGAGTAGCAAATCCCAGCTTCTGCCACCCGCGCTACCCTCCCAGAGAGACATGCTTTAAAAACAACTCAGCTATCCAAATTTGCCTGAGGAGATTTTCTTACCTCGCTCCCATTCTCTCCTTACCCCAAATAACCCAAATATATGCCTTCTTGCACTACCTTCAAGTAGATCAATGACAGAGGACAATATTTCTTTCCAAATATTTCACTTAAAGGTTTTAGATGTCTTTAACTCCATTAAATATAATATACTTGAGAAAAGTATAGATTTACCTTAAAAGTCTCTCATTCTTTGGTGCTGCCTTTTCTGATTATGTTTCCCCAAAGCACAGTTTAAGGTGCAGTTTAAGATTATTTGAAGTATAACATATACTTTATACAGTACATAAAATTTTACTTACTTTTTTTTAAACTATACTTTATGAGGGGTGTCAAGAGGGCAGAACTAAATCCCAAGACATTGTACAAGTGATTATCAACTGAGAGAGCTTCAAAAAGGTATTACTTCTTCTTATAATAAAAAATATTGGATCTTGTTCCCTGGGTATAACAGCAAGTCCTTGTTGGCATCAAAAGAAGCTTGTGTTGCTCTCTGCAAAATATCTTAACTAACTCTAATACAATGGCAAGCACTCTTGCTAACAGCCCAACAAGCCTGCAGGTCAGATTATTTATCCTTTAAGACAAGTAATATATGATCATGTGACCTTATTTCAGAAACTGGTCTTATCTTCCACCTCTCCTTTTAAAATAAAATTTACACCTCTGAAAAAGGCAGGCTTGCTTAAGCCCAGTTCACGCAGGAAGTCTGTAATAAGCTGATCCCAGTTTAGTATACACTCAGGCAGACCATCCTGGCTATGCAAGATATCACTCTTGCTTTTTCACAGAGTCTGAAGGATGAGAGGCTGTCATTTCCACTCAAAACGCATGAAAATATCTGCAAGAAAGCAAAAGAAGGAGAAACTAGTGACATTTATTTCAAACATATTACAAGTAACTTACATAGGCATAGCCCCTATAAAATAAAAAATTAAATCCATATCATGCCACACTATATTTCATCCAATAATTTTGTGTTCTAATTATCAAACAAATCACAGATTTTGTGCTGGTCACACCTAATTTATGAACTGTATAGTATAAGAGTTAATGGACTCTGTAGTTAATTCCCCCTTGTATCTTCTCCAGCGATATTCAAGTATTTCAGCTGAGATTTTAATTGATTTTCACAGTAGCCACTTGTTAATAGGATAATTTGTCAATACAATAATAAAACAATTGTTGCTCCAGTTTATCAGATAAGAAAGTTAAGGCTTGTTTCATTAATTGCAGGCAGCTGTAGGGCTTTCAGGATGAAAGATATAAATCTCAATGGCACCGTGGAAAACTGGGTCAGAGGGCAGGGGAAAATTAGTTAAGCATGATGGACCAACAGTGACCTGTACAGGTGTTTGAGCTCACTTTCTAGTCATCACTTCCTCTGTTCTTATTTGGCTCTGGCAAAGCCCATAGGTCAACACACGTACTCTTATGCCTGGTTTGAATTAAAAGCCAGTCTAGAGCTGCTTGCTCCCCAACTCCAGCTAATGTTACCTATTAGAAGTAAAACATTTCGCAGTGTCTTTATGTTGCCATGTATTTCCCAAGGAGCTTTGTTTACACCCGTAAGTGGCTCTTGATTCTTAAAATCGTAAACTTAAAATAGCATTCAAATTATCTGCAAACAGAAAAAGAGTATTACAAAGGAATAAGTGTTATCCATTAAATCTAGAAGACTGCAGTGCAATAAAATATCCATTGAAAATCAGTCCAATTGATACAAATGTGCTCATCAATCACATGCAGCTATGTCCTTCCTTCTCCTCCCAACAATAATACAAGCATTTTTCCCTCTATCAAACTTTGAAACATCTCCCTTGTTTTCAGCCTTGGCTTTTTTTCTCCCGTACCGTACAACCTTCTGTCTTGGTGTTATTCTTCATTAAGTGAAAACTTAAAAGAGCACAAAAAGCTAGCTGAAAACTATTACTTTTTATTGCAACTAATTAGTTTCAACTTCAAGTTTCCTGAAGAGAGAAAAGCCTCTGGTATAGTACCATGCATTTTGTATTATGTGAGCTTACTGTATTAATATGTCAGGCTGAAAATGCCAAAAAATGTGGTCTGATTTTGATCAAAATCTTTCTGTTATACGGGTAAGTCAGCCTCCTACATAAGTAAAATAAAATAGTCACACTGCAGCAAGTAGGACAAGGGCAGTCTTAGTAAAATGAGTGTTTCTGAAGCATAAGTAGTGGAGGGCTTACAGAAATGGTGCAGAAAGGAAAAGAAATAAGACTACTTGTCTTCAGTACTTCTTGTATAGAATGTTAAGAGATCAGTCATCACATTTATTTTCTTAGGTGTACTTTGGTGCCCTTTGATGCACCTCAGTTCATTGAGCAATTATGGAAACCATACAAGCTGTGATATTTACGAGTATAAGCAAATGTGTATATTCACTGGTGAAGGTCTCCTGATCTGTAGTACAGATGAGCCTTTGCCTGCTAAATGCAATTTATTGACTGATGGATGTCTCTTGCCTGCATTTGGAGAGGCTTGAGAGCAAGCCATTTTTGCGATATGATTTTTCTGGCTGGTGTCCTTCTATGTCTCCCTCTCATAGCTTTTAGTATACATTCAGGCTTTACAGTCTGATTTTTATATATCTCATTTTGGGGCTTTCAAGTAGTGGGTGACAGTGTTTTTTGGTTGTATTTCTAATCTTCTCTTATACAGTTGGGAATTTCAGTCAAATCTCCTATCTCATTTTCTAAACACAGATGTAATTAAAAACCAAGAAAATCTGAAATAATTTTAGCACAATTTGACCAAATTTCTTTGTTTCAAATTCTCAGAATAAGGGCACAAGAACTGCAGAGGACAAACAATTAAAAAAACAAAACAAAACAAAAAACCAAAAAAACAAGTTCTGTGATGCTTAGTGGTTCACATTTTAGGAAAGCAGGTTCATCTCAAAATAAGCCTTCTTTGTTCAAGAAATACAGAGTAGTTTAAAACCAAAACTCTGCTTCACATTTTTAAGAGAGGTTTGGTTACCTTGCTGCTTCATGGCATTGAAGTCAAGTGCTCAATTGTGCGCTGGTGGGAGTTTCATTTTAACTCCCTCAGTTACAACATTGTTCTTTCTTAACCTACCATAGAAAACAGTTAATTCCAATCACCACTGAACAATATTCCTATAAAACTAATTTCTCAATTCAATCTCATTACTCTCCTTACAAAAAAGACATTGGGAAAATATAGCAATGTTCTTTGTTTGTTTGTACATCTTAGTGCTATAGATATGCATTAACTCATCCTTGCAAGGGGTGAAATATCTTTTTCAACTGGGCACTGCTGATACATTTTACTCACCATGGAAATGAACATTCTATTTTGCCATCAAACACTAACAGCAGTACCACTAAATGAAATCATACCTGAGTACTCTATAAAGGAGAGATAGAGTAAAAAATAAATTAAAAGGATATCTCTTTCATAATATGTTATCATTTAATGAAGATGTCCTTATGTCACACGATGCATAAAGAAAATTTTATTTGCTGAAATCTCAAAATCAAATTTTAGCCATTTTTGCACAGTAAGTACAATAATAATTTAATGTAATAATAATTTAAAATGTGTGCATATATAGCAAAAGGTGTGTCAAATATTTAGTCAGACCTCCCAACTGCCTTAAACCAACACAGGCTTTTTTCACTAGAACTAGATCAATTTATGTCAAAAATGAAGAGGAGAACACTGAGAACAGATATATTGATAATAGGAAATAGCTTTTAACTTCTGTTTTACTAAGAGCAGAAAATTTCTGACAGCAAAATTAAATAAGTGTTCTCATGTGTCTTTAAATCTGTCTATAAATGGGGAAAAATCTTTATGGTGATTGAAATAAATATTTTCTGAAGCCCTAGGAATCAGGTTATTTCTTTTGCTTAATTTCTGAGTAAATCACATGCATTAAGGGCAAAATACAAATGTTGCTTATATCTTTTATAATTAAAATTTTAATTGATTTTGGCATTTCTACTAATGAGGTTTTGTGAAATTGTATCAAGAACACTGCATTAGAAAACCTCCTGAAAAGCTTTTTTCTGTCACCCAGGAAAAAAATGAAACAAAATCTCCAAACATTTCTTGTAGAATCGCATGGTCTAAAAGTTTGTGCCTAGACTGTATGAAGGAGAAAAAAAAAAAAGTATATATTCAGAGAGACAGTACACAGAAGTGAAAGCAGCTGAACTTCTTGCAAACCACCCTCAGTTGTGAAAAGAGAGAGAACAGCGGCTACCATGTGGCACAAAACCTAAATATATATTATTTTGTTCCTTTTCGTTAAGACTGCATAGGGCATAAGTTGTTTTCAAGCATGCCTCGGACTCCTACAGCTCCAGCTGTCATGTGTAATTAAACATTTGGCCTCCACAATTACTCTACAGTGTACATATGCCAGTATTTCAAGCCTGGAATATGCATTTCAAAGAAGAATAATTCCCTGGAAATCCTAAATTGACAGGAGCAAAGACAGCCTGAAGGAAAGTAGTCAGAGAAAACTGTAAGGTCGGGATCTAATGATTAAAAAAGAAACTTCAAGAAGAACTTCAACCCTTAACTAAACCAATGGGAAAAAGAACGACAGTTGGCAAGCAGATTTCTGCATAGGGATCCTGATTAGGGAGCCTCTTGGGTTAATTTAATATTATCAGTGTTGTTCACCTTGCTGTAGTATGCCTTACCATTAATACCATTTAAACAGATTTCTTTTTTCTTAAAGCATATTTGGCATCATTTATTTTCCATGAATACTGATCATGGCAATATTAAATTTGATGATTCATATTGAATCTGAGGTTGATTTATAGCAAAGGGAGTTGGTTTTTCGGTTGGTTTGTTTTTTTCTACTTTTTTCTTTTTTTTTTTTCTTCCCCTGCTTCACACGCTTGCATTTGCTGTCCAAAGTAATGCTGAGTTTGCATTTCAAGTGAGGAATGTGGGGTTTTTAGAATTTTTTATGAGGATAATTTGTAAAGAAATAACTACATACAGTATTTCTAATATAAAGAACAATGGATTTAGAGAAACCAAGATGCTTTTAAACAGGGAGGAAAAAAAAGTTGGTTTGCAATAAAAATTGAGAGAATGGATTTCTTGTGTACAAAAACATTTTCTTTAGAGTGTGTCTGAGATCTAAGAATCTATGTTCCACCCTAGATCGTCTGCTTAGTAACAGTTAAATGTATAGGACTGTGAATCCAAAAGCTCAAGACATGGAGAAAAAAAAAAAGGTGAAAAAAAGAGCATTCTTCTATTAGGACATGTGAAAATGCACACGTGTACTTTCCGAAAGATGTTTAAGCCTGAATTGGTTCAACACAGCTTCCCTTTATACTGAACGGACAAAAAGAAGCATTTCCAATGTGCAATGCACTCAATTCATTCTGCACTAAAATTATTATGCATCTTTGTAATTATAATGCATTATTCTTCGATAGTTATTCAGAAAGACATTATAAAAGACAGATGCATATGACTAGAGGAGACCTAGATATCTAAATTTGAAACATCTGCATTAATCTGGGTTGAATTCTTGCTTTATAATGAACTTTTTTCTCTTTTTTCTTAATATCCTTAATATCACTTTGCTTTAGATAAAGTAACTGGAGTGCAAGAGCACTTCCACAAGGGACACTGTATCACTGACAATGGAGATTACCCCAAAAGGCAGTTATCAACCCTGCTAACCTGTTAGTACTGCAGGCATGCCAGCCTTTATTCCATTTCTGACTAAACTAAGGCATTTATCTTTTACTGACTGTAACTTACTATCTTAATAAAAAATTAAAGTTCACATCATTGTAAGGTGCCATGGCATGACAGCAAGTTACAATGCCTGTCACTGTGAATGATGGAATGACAATAAATTCATGTGAACCCTCATGCACAAACACACATACAAGGAAACAATTTTTAAATGCAGCTTGATATTAGGCTCTAGCCTGTCAGTGTTTTATACTCAAAAAAGCATATTTAGGAAAGAAGTAAGAGGACCACAATATGACTCAATCATCAACTTATTTTCAGCCCTATTCAGGTTAAAGTACAAGTAAAGTAACACTAAACTATGTGTCACTTTTCTCATGATTTTTGGTTTCACTTCAAAATCCAGCTCTGCCAAGTCTGAAGCTGTTGATAAGGAGTTGACTACAGCTTTTCCTCGTTAGAGCTGATCACTGAGGCACCAACTTGGTAAGTAGGAGCTATCAACTTCATTGACTTTAACTGCTGATTTCCATATTTCTTTTAATAGCTGCTAGTGTTGCAGACTATTCAGGAGAAGAGGCAGCCTACCTGCTAATTCTGGCAGTGGAAGTAGCTTTGGAGCACTGGCATGAGACTGGTCCTTCTGGTTAAAAACACAGAGGAGTAACTCAGAGACAACTGATCTGAGTTGCGCTTCCCACTGCTCTTCCCAATTCTGCACCAGTCAAGCCTGGAAAGGTCCTTGCTCCTGCACTTCAGCTTTGTCCTCTGCATTTAAAATAAGCAAGTTAAATCCACAACTTGAGAGAAACTTGTAGTATTCAACTGTTGGGAAAATGAGCCACAATATAACTGCAAAATGTCACTACAAAATTATTCCTTCTTCTCCCTGACTGACTTTTCATTCCTTCATCGTGGGACAGAAGAAATCTGCTGTTTCAAATCAATCTTTTTTGATTTAAGTTGATCTAGATGTCTCAGAGGATAGGGGCTTAAAAATCAAAACCCAAACATTCACTTATTGACTACATGCACCTTAAGGAAGTGGTGTTA
>VWZN01015901.1:22619-38311 GCA_013396955.1 Regulus satrapa
CCTTAAGGGAGTGGTGTTAATACAGGAAAATAATCACCTCAGCCCCCCCCCACAACTTCCCTTTCACTTATGTTTTTCCATTTTTTCTTTTGTTTTTGAAAGCTATCTGATCTTTTTTCTTTCTGAGATGACTGTTGGAAGGAGGAAGGATGCTAAGAGGGAGAAGATAGGAAGAGAGAGGGTTTCACAGGGCTTTGGAAACTGTCAACATAACGGAAAGGCAGCGACCATTATAATTCTACTAAAGTTCCTGTAATTGAAAAAAACCTTGTGCTCCCTCAAGGCTGTGGATCAGGAAGTAAAATCTTATCTCTCCCCAAGTCAATTGAAAAAATGTCATTGACTTTGGTACACACAGCATATCTAATGAACCTTAAGAGGGTTGTTTAATAGTTAAACATGCAGAATTCTGAAAAATAGGGTAATGTCTGGAAACTTCACTCCATATTCAGACCTCAGTAATTCTTTTAATGAAACTGGATGGTCGAGAATATTGTCTTTCCCACTGTTCTTTTTTCCTACTTTTGTATTATTATGCTCATTCCTTCTGTTATCTGCCAATGCCCTTATCCTCCAGTTGCTTCTGCAGATGAGCTCTGGAATAGCATGCTGCTATTTTGATCTATATCCAAAAAAATGGAAAACAGTATGAAGTGGAAGACAACACTTTTGTCTCTTAATGGATGCTCCACAGCAATTCTTTAAACTTGTTGTCCCTAAAGTGGTCAAATGATCCCATTCTGTCCCATCTTTTCTTTCCGGAACTGATTTTAAGTCCAAAAGTTATTTAGCATGCTGGAAAATTTTACATGATGAAAAATAGGTTGTAGTAAGTGGAATTTGTCTTTTGATCTTTGGTCCCTTCTTCTTCTTACTGAAAAGTGAAAAACTTTTTTTTTCCTTTTTTTTTTAATGAAAACTTGCAAATTTTTCACCCTGTGGGGATGTCTGCCCACTCATTTCTGAAATCAGTTGAAGTCTGGAGATTTGGGAGCACTTTTTTCTTTTTAATCTAAAATTTTATGTGCACTTATGTAGTGAGGAATGACTGGCCATGCAGAAGTAGGACAGAAATGTGGGGCTCATAGTGAGTTGAAAATTAAATGTAAATTGATAACACAATTTTCTTACCCCAAGTATTCTTCTTTTGTGGGAGATTAGCAGGATTGTCACACAAAGTACAGAACACAATTCTGTCCAGCTTACCCTGGTGAGGCTGGAGTTCTGTGTCTGCTTTTAAACATCACACTTTAAGAAAGATAAATGGGAGAAACCCAGAGGAGAGCATGAAAAATGAGATAAGGTTTAGAAGACATGACCTGTGAGAAAAGGTTGAGAGAATTAATTTAGCCTAGAAAAAAAAAAAAGATACTGAGGCAGAACATGACAGCCATATTCTCCCACCTTAAAAAAATGGTTATAAAGATATCTTCTCCCTTATTTGGGGGAAAAAAATGGAGCAAAAAGGCCTAATTAGGAAAAAAAAAAAAAGTCTAAATATTAGGGAAAAGCTTGTTATGGTGACAAAGTCCTAGAGAAGTCTCTCCATGAAGTTTCAATAATCCCTCCCTTTAGAGGTTTTTAAGTCAAGGTAGAAAAATGCAAATTAGGAATGTCCAAGGAAAATTTGGTCCACCTTAAGGTGAACTAGATAACCCATTGAACTTCTTTCCATCCCTAAATTTCACTGATTCAATGCCTTCTTGAGGCTTACTTAGACAATCATAAAATGGGAGCACAGTGCTAATTGTTGACAAGGCTCTCTCTTGTGAGTAACACCTAGACCTTTGAAGCCTTTGTATATGATGCACTGCCTGGGTCACAATACTGTCAAACCTGTTGTCATTTCAAAAGAAGTAGCACAACCTCTCTGCTTTTGGTGGAGGGAAATAGATGGAACTAGATGACCTTTAGGAACCCTTCCAGCCCAAACCTTTCTATGATTCTATGATTTTGAACACAAATTCCTTTATTTAATCGAATGTTATAGATGCAATGTTGTCTTCTTGGTCTGGAGAATACTGAATCAATTTTTCTGAAAGATGTGAATATCCTCACCTTTCATGCATCTCCCATTGCCACTCACGATGCAGTAGGATGGGATTTATCTCACTTGGCTGAAATCACCTAATGTCAAGGATTCAGTTAAGTGTATTGCTGGACAAATCCTCTGTACTGCAAATGAGCAATTTCAAATACCTAAATTTAGCAAGTTGAAGTCAGTTTATAGTTATTTTCAGTCAACTTAATTAATCCTGGAGACTTCCTGGAGTAATTTGGCTGTCCAAAATTATACATACCCACTTGAAGGTGAGCTGGCTAGCTCCCCATGGTGTTCTGGACAGATTGACTCAGGTTTCAGTGGACTACAAAAGTATCCTGGGCAATTAATTCATGCACAGACATTTGTGCGGGATACCTGAGGCACAATGTACCTGTCTTATTTTGAATTTTTACTGTAGGATGAATTGAATTGGGCTAATTCAGATGCCTAGGCATAGTTTTCCATGCTCTATGTTGTGCCTACAGAAGGATAGACATCTCAGTATTTCTATCAGTCTGGCAATAGGCACCCATGTTCAGGCAACTGAACTGGACCTGTAATTTTTTTTAAGTGCCCAATTCTGTCCATTGATTATAATGGGAATTTTCTGAGTAGAAAGGGACAATCTTACTTCTATAAATTTCTTTACACCAACATATTTGAAGTTAGACAAAATCAACCCTCAGTATGTTTATATTGACAATATAAACAAGACCTTCATAGTTAAGTAAGTGATTAGGAAGTAGGAGAAAATGAAATTTTTTTGGGAAATGCCAAAGAAGTGAAAGGGAGGCAGATAAGTGCAAAAAAGAAGTGGAGAAGTTGGAAAATGGAAAATGAGGGAAGAAAATTAAAACACCAAAACCGTGGTTGTCATCCAGAACACTCTTTTCCTTGGTGCTTTTTACTAAGATTAACAAGAGTGGACTAAGCAAATGCATGTTGAAAATAACTCAATCGTAGCCACAAATAAAATATTTTATCCTAACTTCACTATCAATACAAATAGCATATAATGCATATCTGTTTCAAAGCCCATATGCCAAATATAAAATGGAATTAATCTCTCTCAAACAAGATTGACATTCCAGGTTTAAGAGGAATAGTGTGGGTTTAAAGGTAGAGTTCTCAATAGGCATGGTGCAGAGCATTAGCCAGTAGAGAAACACATATTTCTTAGTAACACTCACAGGTGCATTCAATCTGCTTGAGCATCAGGAGGTAGTGTGTGCTATGTTTTCCAAATTGCTTCAAAGCTGAAGAGTTTGGGATTTTCTTTCTTTGATTTCTGGGGCTACTTTAACTCTTTACCTTTTGCCACCATCAGCTTCCTTCTTACCAGAATGAGTCTCTAATTGAATCACACATATGTAATAAAAGTCATATTTTAAAACTTAAAAACTCACTGCAGCGATGAAAACACTTTATTTATATAATAATATGTAGGACTAAATGTTTTCACTTATATAATGTATGAACATTAACTAATAATTATGTTCAGCAGAAAATTGTCAGTCTTTCACAATAATAGTACAAATAATACAAGAGCTATGAAAGAACAGCAAGCAAAGCAATGATTTTGAAATTACAGCATAAAGTTATAAGTTAAAATATGTCATTACAATCTTTGTATACTAAGGTATCACTGAAAATTAGTCATTTTGCATGTTAACAAGAAAGAGTTGCAGCAGAGATTAGATGGGAATAAAAAATAAGAATACTCATTACTTCAGCAGGCCTAGAATGTATATCAAAGGATGGCTATGAAGACAGTATAAAAACTGAGTGAATGATGAGTTTAGAGGTGAGCTTATGAACTATGTCAGGTCACCAGAATTTCCCAGATGCCCATTTCAGCTTTCCTCAGCATTGTCCAGGAGAATTAAGCACTTTTTGATTAAAAATAAATAAAAATAAAGCAAATATAATGATCTTCCTTCTACCTTCTCTCTGAAGTGACTTCCAAGAAGTAGCATGGTATCAACAGAGCAGTAATACTGGTAGCTCCTCCAATGTAACATTTTACATTAGGGACTAATTTGGAGCTGCCAAAATTGTTTAACCTACTACAACACTGGTAGTATGGCAAAGTAATAACAATGGCTTTCAGCCAATCAACTCACCTGTGTTTCAGCTGTTTGTGTGAAGATTAAAGTCTCTAAATTCAGCCATCTTCTAAAATGTTCTATCTACTAAGGTATACTCATCTGCCTGGCAGCTGCTTCCTCACCTAGGAATCAATTCCTAGCCACTATGGGCTCCTACCATGAACACATCCACTCACTTTAGAGCAGATAGTGTTTACAGATCATACATCAGTTTTTATAATGAACTGTGCTCTCCAGTTCTAGAAGATCTTAATAAAAATCCTATTGGAAGGTGTTTTCTTCTACAAAAGATTTTTTATTGGAATGCAAAAAGCCAGCTCAGCATACCAGTGAACTTATTCAGTATTTTTTAGTTGGTGATTAGGTGGGTATTGGGCTTCAAATAAAAGAATAACAGGAATCTTTTGTAGCAAGGACTGAAAAGAAGTTTTCAAAACATTTTCCTGTAAGAATCTGCTTTGTGAAGAAAACATGTAAGTCCGCAAAATTTAAAATTTGTCATTATATTAGTTGGTTTCATTATTTAGAGAAAGATTATTACCATCCATCTCTAGCCATGTCTGACATAATCTGCAGCAGATGTCAGACTGCCCTGTTGTTCTAGAACTGCTAAATATACTTGGTATTCATTATTTCTTGCAATAATCTGAAAATGAAAAATACATATAAATTCAGTAGAATCTAAAGAACTTTTGTAAGCCCTTTACTTTTTTATATCTTTAACTGCAGAAGAGACACACCAAGTCCACTGTGTACCTGTATATTTTAAATATTTAAATTTATAAATAATGAGATTTTAGAGTCACAGCAAAAGTGGCCCAGATGCAGGTGTATTTAGGCCACAGATTTACCAAGTGACTTAGAGCCACTGACTGGCAGATCTAGTTGGGGCTGCAATATTTTCCACATTGTAAAAGAACAGAATCTGTGTGCCATCTTTACCCTCTTCATTTAAACTGTTTATCACTTGTTTACAACACCTTAAGTTCACAATTCATGTATATTATTCCATATCTCAAAGTGTAGAAGCAAGGTTACTCACAACACAGGATTCATAGGAAACCTTGGGGCCATTATAAGCTTTTCAAGACACTTTGTTGAGACAGTTGAATAAACTGAACTTAAAATTCTTCTATATTTTAGAAGGTTTTTTCCTTCCATGCAACTACACAGAAGACAAGATCACAAAAATATAATGTCAAAATAAACACATGTCTACACAGGTGACAGCCTCTGAAAGAGTCTGACCAAAGTGGCATGGAAGTGAAATTATACTTTTTCTTTTGTGGAGGGGGGTCTTTGCAGGTCAGGGCTGAGGTCCCTGGCTGTGTGGGGGAAGTAAATCACACTTAGGTATCCACTTTGTCTTGACTTGGGAATGTCAGAAAATTTAGTCATCTGACAAAAATATTTAATTTTTATTTCATTTCATGTCATTTCATTTCAACTTGGTTTTCATCCTTCAACAGAAATAGAGGAAGACTGGTAGAAGAGGAATGTAAAGATGCACATTTTCTGAACGTTTATCCCAACTCCACCTGTACATCCCCATACAAGAATGTCAGATTACACCTTGAATAAAAAAAGAGGGCTGTATTCAAGCATCAGCCATGGCTGTGGCAGACTGTCAAGTCAATCAAACCTCTTCCAGAAAAAAAAACAAAAACGCAAAGAATCCTGACAAGGAGAACTTCCCACAGTTTCTTCTCCTTGGCCATTCTGCTGTCTGGTTGTTTTTCCTTCATCAGCCTCCTTTGCCCAGGGGGGGCTCATGTTACAGGTAGCATCAGCTAAAAGCCATGCACACTGTGAAGGGAGACGATCATGGTTGTGGGTTAGGTCATTTTGTGGGAGGCCAAGGGCCTCATTATCCCTGTCCTGACCCTGTCCTTGTAGTGCCATCTACAAGCACTCTGACATGCACCATGTAATGGTACTTGTCAGCCACTCTGCCCTCGCAAAATTTAATGACAGGAGAGAATCGTAAGCCACAAAAGTTTATTACTCAGACCTGTATAGTTGAGTCAAAGCAGGATTGTCTGACAGGAAAGGCTCATTACCTTGAGAGATGTAAGTACAGTCCTACTGTTGTCAGACCTTGTAGGACCCAAATTGAGCACAGAGTTGTGCTGAGTGGTGCACTGCTTCGGCGGAACAGCACTGTGTCTACAGCATTGAGACGGTACCTTCTTCATCTCCACTCATTGTCCATTTCAGGATAAATAGAATATATTGCTGTGTTTGCCAGAGTTGCCTCTGAGTTTCTTGGTGGTGTTGGCAAATGGTGATAACACAAGGATAAAGAGGTGGTCTGGGGATGGAGTGAAATCGCTTCTGCCATGAGAAGGAGCATGGCAAAGGAAAAAGATATGAACGGAAGGAGAAGAGAATTTTCATGGTGAGTCATGAAAATTTGGGTCTGCTGCTTCCTGCTTCTACTGTTTATGCTGGTCAGATCCAGACTTCCCTCCACAGTGACAGCAGCCTGATTCTGCTACTATCTGCAGTGGCCATGGGAGCATTCCATAGCCGTGATAATATCCAGTACCTTGACTGAAACCAAATATATCCATATTCAGGATCCAGGAGAAAGAAAGCACAGAATACTTCCCTCTGCTCCTGAAATGAGGTGGAAATATTTAAAGAAAACCCCAAACAACCAAAGCCAAACAGAAGACAAGGAATCCCCTTCATTTTGGCATAATCTGAATTACTAAGCAATGACGGGTCTCCTAGCCTTTAAGGGAGTATAACCACAGAATATTGTGAGTAGGAGTCCTGCCCATGGCCCTGCACAGGACCATGCCAATAGTCACACCATGTGCCTGAGACAGGGCCATGCACAATAGTCACAGCATGTGCTGAGACCATTGTTCAAACACTTCTTGAACTCTGTCAGGCTTAGTGCTGTGACCACTTTCCTTGGGAGCCTGTTCCAGTGCCCAACCACCCTCTGGTGAAGAATATTTTCTTACTATCCAACCTAAATCTCCCCTGACACAGATTCATTCCATTCCCTTGAGTCCTATCACTTGTTAGCAGAGAGAAGGCATAAGAGTCTGCCCTTTCTCTTCTCCCCATGAGGAAGTTGTAGACTGTAAGAAAGTCTCCCCTCAGGATCCCCCAGCCTAAACAGACCAAGTGACCTCAAACACTCCTCATAAGTCTTCCCTTCTAGACTCATCACTATCCTTTTGTCTCTCTTTTGAACAGTTTCCAATAGCTTTATGCCTTTTTTATGTTGTGGCACCCAAACCTGCCCCCAGCACTCAAGGGGAGGCTGCCCCAGCTCAGAGCAGAGCAGGACAATCCCCTCCCTTGCCTGGCTGCCCATGCTGGGCCTGATGCCCCCAGAACGGGATTGGCCTTCCTGGCTGCCAGGGCACTGCTGGCTCATCTTGAAATTGCCAAAACTTTCCAGCAAAACTATGTACAGATAAACCAGCCACAGGTATTTTAAAAGCTGCAGGTGGTAAAAAACAAAAAAAACAAACAACAAAAACAAACAAAAAAAACTAAACCAAACCAAAACAGGTGATTAGAAAAAAGAGGTGATTAAGCTTGCTTATTGAAAATTATGCACTTTAAAAAAATACTGCTAATTTGAGAACACCAGCAAATAATGGTGTATTGAAGAGAACAGAAACCATAATACTCAGGAAGGAAAGCAATGATGAGGTGAAAAAGAAGGATAGAGTACATCAAAATTCTCTACTGGTTTAAAAGTATAAAGCAATTTATTCAACTTATTAAAGTAAGAGTTTATAAAATACCCTTGGACTCTGGTTTGTGCACTTATCAAATTCAAAACTTCACGTATAAAAATGACTAGAACTTGATTTCTCATCTCATATAAAAAAAAAAGGTGATTTATGTCTGAACTAACAATAAGTCTCAAGACCCACAACTATCTCTTACTGAGGTAGTTTTTCCTCCCTGGGGGAAGAGAAAAGCTATTGAAGCACACATAAAATTTAGGTGCTTTAAGAATTTCTCCAGGACTTCTATTAGATTTGCTATCAGAAGAGACAATAAAACGGGAATTTATGTTTTTTCCTTAACAAATCTTATGCTTTCTGATGTGATATTTTGTCACTGCAATTAGGGTTGTTCCTTAAAGTAGCAAACTGAAAAGTGGTGCCATGGTGTTTATTTTAGGTTTGAACATTTAAAGAATATGAGAAATGTTTGGAAAATAAAGTTCAAATATGTCATTCACATATTTTTTTTCTGACAGATTGCCTCTTCCGAGAGGAAGGGTATGGCTTGATCATGACTTACAGGAAGAGATACTGATTTAAGCTGCTTTCCTCAGTAAAGATTGCAGCCATGTAGAAAATAAATTTATCGTTGCAGTAACAGAAGGCAGAATAAGCTGTACCTCTTCTAGGTAAGAACATCTTCTTAATATGCCCCCAAAAGAACTAGCAACAAAGGAGTAGAACAATTGGAAGATATAATAATTTCTATTACCAGTGTTGGGTCACTTTTACTGCATAACAACGTTCTGTAGAGCATCTTTACATAGTTTGTAGAAGGTTTATCTCATCCATGCATCCCTTGCATGAAGCCTGCTGGGATGTTAGGGATACTTATAGGACGTACTGGATTCACTTAGCGAGCTTTCACATATGACAGTCAGCAAATCAGGGCTGGATACAGGAAACGTCCTGGGGTACCCATAGCAAATGTGGCAGACCCTGAAGCACAGGCTGCTGGCCTCAGCTGGAGCACAAGTGCTGAGGAGCCTCTTTAGTTGTCCTTAAGCTCAAAGGATAGATGGTTATGATTACCTGACTGTTTATACTTTCATCCAGTTACTATCTGTATTAGTATAGGGAATATATTAACACTTCTAAGGCAAAGAGCAGGACCTCAAAAAAAAAAGTTTCTCAGCAGTGGATATTCATTTTTAGGCTAGAAAAGAAATCTCATGTAATTCTCTCATTCTCTGGTCCTATGATACTTTAGGGCAATGCAGAAACACATTTATTATTACTCCTGTGTGTCTTAGTTAGTTGGGCTGTCTTCCAGGGAGCAAGTGATAGGTCTGCACAAAGCTTAGTCTTCTCTGACATCCCACCAAAAGTTTCATGCAGTGCTTTTCATCTCTAACACATTTAACACCATAAATCCAGTATTTGACCTATGATTTTTCTAGAGGCAGGATGTCAACAGTCACATAAGAGATCTGCAGATCATTCCAGATAGACACAAGTCACAAGTTAAACCCCAGGCAGAAACCCCATCCTGCTTTTTGCTTTTCTTTTTTTCTTTTTTTTTTTTTTTTTTCAAATGAGCATGAAAGAAACAATGTCCATGGGCATTTCATGTCTCATACATGATTACTTGAATTGTAAATAGTAACTTCTGTCAACCTGCTCCAGAATCAAGGATCTTCAAGCTCAGAGTTGGGAGATAGCATTGCCTCCTCACCCCACTACATTGCTATTTCTGGAAAACCCCATGAAGTCTAAGTCTCACGTAAGCAGCTTGGATTCAGAAGGTTTTGCAAACAATTTATTCTGAGTTTCTTCTTTTCCCTCACTTCTATAATGCCCTGTAGATCACATCTGTTACTTAACATGGAGCAAATGAAACCAGGGAAGAGGCTTGTGATCAATTACCTTTAATAGAAACCAGGTGGTCATCAAGCTAAACTATCACTCCCCTTCTCAACAGGACAAGGAGAGGAAATGCTACACAAAGCACATAGGTCAAGAAAAGGACAGGGAGTTTCCTTGTCAATTACTACCTTCTTCCCAGGCCCAACATCACTCCTGACTCTTCTACCACCTCATTCCTATGAGCAGTGCAGGAGTGTAGAGAAGAAAGGTTATGATCAATTAATAATGTTTTGTGTCTACAGCACTTCTGCCTACTCTTGTCCTCCTCCAGCATGGGATCCCTCCCATGGGAGACAGTCCTTCACCGACTTCTCAAACATGGATCATTCCTGCAGGCTGCAGGAACTGCTACAGTGTGAGACCTTTCCACAGGGTGCAGGCCTTCAGGAAGAAGACTGCTGCAATTCAGGTTTCTCTTGGGGGTCACAGGTCCTGTCAGAAAAACTGCTCCTGCATGGGCTCATCTCCACAGTCTGCATCTTCCCTCAGGTGACATCCATCTGCTCTGGCATGGGGACCTCCGCAGCCTGCAGGATATCTGCTTCACAGGCCACAAAGAACCTCTTCTTCAGCTCATGAAAAAGAGTCCTCTTCCCTGTCCTTATTCACACTGAACTGGGTGTCAGAGGGGTTGTTTCTCTCACATTCAGTCCTCTCTCACAGTTGCTGTGTAATGTTATGTATGTTACTAAAGAGCACTACCAGTGTTGCTGACAGGCCCAGCTTTGGCCAGTGGCAGGAGCATGGTACAGTAGGATCCTTTCAGGTGACAGATAAAACCTAATTCAAAGATATGGTGTTATTAGCAATAGAACAGATCAACTTGTAACCCTGGAAGTAGTTTAAGCTGCAAATTTTTGGAGGTTGGGAGAACATTCTTGGGAAAACAAAATACATGCTTTTCCTGATCTTATATTTCACACATTACATCCATATTGACAGTCGTGAGATGTTTTAGATCTGTAAGTCTGAAAGTATGCCCAGAAGGCTGTCTACATTATGACCAGAACACAGGTAACACAGTTAAAGAAAAGACAAGTAAAAAACTTGTATTGGAGTCAGCTGTCTACATGCTCATCTCACACAGTGATCACCTTATTATATTGTTACTAGATAATAGTGTGAGGTGAGGTTTTCTTTTTTTTTTTTTTTTTAAGAAATGGCTGAGAATGGGTGAACAGTTTTGTGATAGCTCTGTCATACTCAAAATCAATCTTTTCAACATTGGTGATGTAGCTTTTGTTTCAGGAAAATGGGGAATGAAATACAGTCTTACAAGGTTCTGGGGAAATTAATTCTCTAACATGTCTACAGTGCTTTAAAAAGAAAAAAGGTTATACTTGATATTAGGTAGTCTCATGAACCTAATGAGACCTGTGTTACATGTCATCACTTGAAGCCATTTCTCTATTTCACAGAGTTGATTACAAAATATGCCCCAAAAATGCAGATTATTTTTTAGGATATCAGTCAACAACTTTTCACTTATTATGAACAAACCAAACTCTTCAGATTTCTTTGATTTTTTACAGTCAATTCAGTATGAAAACATGTGCAGTAAAGCTGTAATAAACTATCTCTTAAAGGAAAACAATCACAAATCTGGTTTATGTGCCCTAGTGGTCCAAATGTAAATAAGTACTCAGAAGGGGAAATTAGCATAATAAGCATGAATTAACTGACTGAGATAAACTAAAAAGTATTTCAGCTTCAAAATGGATCAAAATAATTCCGCATAAATAGAAAAATATCTTTAAATTTGTGTATGTCTTTTTAACTTCTTAACTTAATATTAACTGAAAATGCCACAATGCTTCATGAAAGGTTATTCCTCTCATATATATCCCTTTGGCTGTAATCTGGGAAAACCAATAAGCTAATAAAAAGAGTCTGTTCTGAAAGCAATACTGTACATTAGCTAACACATGGCAGTACAGGAAAGCTAAATGAATTCTTTTTCTTTTGAGGCCATTAAAGAAGTAGGGATATGCTGCCAACAATACAATATGCAATGGAGGGGGGTCTTTTACTCCCTACAGATATATGTTTGACAAGTTTTGTCTTTGGACTCATTATGTGCTTCGTTCGGTTGTTGTTGTTTTGTTGGTTTTGGGGTTTTTCTAAAATATAGCCTCTCCAAACATTTCTGAAAAGACTTAGCATTCAGGATTATATATAACACTTGAAAACATTCTGTGGTGATTCTAAACAACAGGAACCTACTGAATATTTCTAGAGTTCCCTATATTTGTGTTGAACACTAGACTATCAAAATTGATCATTCATAATCTTTCACGAAAATCATGCATGAAATACAATTTGAAGTTTTCAGAATCACATGCATCAAAGATTGTCTACTTTCCACAGACTGTTGCAAAATTCCAATTCACCTTTTTGCTTCAGAAACAAAAGTGTATCTAAACAAGGATTTGCTGGGGTGTATAAGAATTATATAAATAAAAATGCCAGGTATTGCAGTTCAAAATAAATGGTATATGAAGACAATTTTGCATCTTTACCCTATTAAGAATATGTCTGGAATTTTTTTAATTGCAGCACACCAGTTTTGATCTTTGCATCCATCTCAGTAGGTTTTTGAATAGTTTAACCAAACATGCTTTCAGAATTGATTTGTCTTTTTTTTCTAAATGAATCTGAAATTTTATGTAAATTTATGACACAGTGATTCTTTGAAAATTTTGTGTCCACAAATCATTTTTTTTGAATCTTTTATTCCATTTTTCCAGCTGATCAAAGAGATTTCCTTAGACAGGGAAATTTTATAAATAAAACAAGCAAGCCTAGTGCAAATTTTAAGGAGTATGGTAGATATGTAGGTAGAATCTAAATTAGCACATTGTCTACACTGACCTATTTAGCTTTAAAGCAGAGCTATGAGAGAGTAATAATGAACTATAACTGCTTTTTTACATCACACTTCACACATATCATTTAAAATGTATTTGTTTAGTATTATCAGAGGACATGATGTGAAGTATCTGGCTTGTAAAATCCAAGTATAAGGTTAGAAATAACAATACTGTAAAGTCTGAAGCCCCAAAGCAGCTCAGTATTTCAAAGTTTCAAGTTAGGTATTTTGAGCCTCAAGCAATAAAAAGTGGTTTTCTTTGGAGCAGGAATTAGCAACTGGAAATCTGTTTGCATGGACCTCTTGGGCATCACAGTTCCCTTGGCAGTTTCTTTAAGAAGGAGAGCTTGGCTAATAATTTTGAATCTGAGTCTTACTGTTCTCCCTTTGCTAACCTAAATGCCCAGCTTTTCTTCTGTGTTTATTCAGAGCATGTGATCATCTGCCTAACTGGTAAATATCACTCACATGGGGAAAGAGGGCTTATTGATACTCTTACCAAACCTGCCTCAGGAGACACAGAATCAATTGCATTTTAGAATCAATTGTATTTTTTTTTCTATAAAAAAGATTAACATACTTGGAAAAAACACAGATTCTCATCTCAAAATTTTCTGGGAGAATCAGAAAGTGATAAAGTTGGAAACATCAGTAAGATTTAAGGATAGGTCGGATTTGGAGATTTTTTTTTTTTTTTAATGCCTTTCATGGAAAAAAAGGAGTGGAAAACCAAGTAAACAAACATTTTGGGTGTAGTTTATACATGCCAGACTGTGCAAGAGAAACACAGCTTAGGAAGGCAGTAAAGTGGAAAACCAGGAATCACCTGCAAGCATGAAAAGAGGGTGTCTCATTAAAAGTGCTGTCTCCAAAATGCCATAGTAACTAAATCCTGCTTTAGATTATCTTTCTTTAATCTAAAGATTATAAAAGAGTGAACAGAAAAATGTTAGTATTTTTTCCTAATGATTTCAGTGTCTTGAAAACCTTTATATTTCTGCATGCTGTATTCATTCTTTCCTCAATTAGGACAAGAGAAAAAATTTCCCAAACTGTATCTTCACATTCTTCTACTGCTGATAGCTGTCATTCAAAGTCCAGCAAGTTTGTTGTCTCAGTTTCTTTTTTTCTTTAATAATTCCTTTATTGGTATCAAAGTATATGCAGGAAATAATAAGTAAACTTCTGAATAGGTTAATGTTTTTAACATCAGCAGTTATGTTGATGTTCTCTGAAAATGAGTTAAAATTAAGAGTTCAGGCACATAGTGTACTTGTATTTTAATGAGGTGATTTGTGTAGACCTGTCATTGAGTGTTAACATTTACAAATGCAATTAATTCAGTCATATAAAACAAATATTAGATAGTTATATTTTAATGAATTTAAACCTATGTATAAATGCCAGCAGAAAGTTCCAATCATACTTAGTCAGGAATGTGCATTAATCTTCCTTAGTTTTGCTCTATATGGTGCACTAGACAAGATCTTCTGGCAAAATTAAAAATAAATGCCTACATTTGACCTCTGACTCATGCAGTGTGGAAACATACAATATTTAGGTTTTAATTGTGCTATTTTTCAGCTGCACCAAATCGGACCATCTGTCCAAAGTCTAAACTAGATTTGTTTTTCTACATATATTGAAATGCATTTTTTAAAATTAGGTTTTATTATTATTTCTCTGTAAAAAGTTCAGAAATATTTGCATATTTCCAAACAGGAACAGCCCAACATCCAATTAACAATAAAATATGCATTGAATAAGAAAAATAAATATTGATCTGCAAAATACCATGCAAATTTGTTCTCATGGTAAGCATTCTTTCCCTCCTATCAACTGATTTTCTTTGACAAAGGGAATGGAAAGAGGAAAGTGCTTAAATGAAGTATAGGTGAATGTTGTTTATAAAGAAGAAATATATATACTGATGGCAAATACTTCAGGCCAGATTTCCCTACAACTTGCAGTTTTTGTGCTTCACTCAAAACAAAAAATAAAACAGATCCTAAAAATCACATTTGAAAAAACTATCACAGATGGTGATGCTTATTTGTATACTCACTAGATAATGCTCACAGTATCATATATTTGCATTTTATTTTCACTCAGAAGTTGCTTCGCCATAATTTCCATTCCAATAGAGAGGTCTCTTCCACAGCAAGGAGGGAGATAGTGGCAAGAGGACTTTGGCAGTGCTCAGATGTGACCAGAGGCACAGAATGTTATCATTACCACAGACCCTCTGGAAAGAGCAGACAGGCTTGCAAGAACCTGAAGGCTGATATTCTGTGACTTAAGGCTGATTGTTCAGGGGACCAGAGAAGAATGGACTCTTTGGACATCTGTGCCAATTTACACAAAGTGGGTCCTGTTGCTTTGAGGACCTTGGCCTCGCCAGGCAGAGCGAGGCTCCTGCATCCCTGCTTGCTTACACTCATCTTGCACTCAAAGTGGCAAACCCCAGTCAAGCAGCAGTGCATTTGCACTGCCACATGCAAGTGTAACAGACGGTATTCCCATCCATAAGAACAAATGTCAGCATTTCAGAAAACACTTGAAACTACTTTAGCCAAATAAATGCCCCCAAAAATTTTGAGCCGTGCCACTGTTCAGATTGTTCTGCTGTTTTTCTTCCTTATGTCACCACCACTTCACACTCCAGACATGCTAATCCCAAAATATCTACACAGGAGCTTTAGAATTTCTTATATCTCCACAAGACACGAGGATGAAATGTAGATGTTTTCAAATCCGACATCCGTATCTGAGTTAATCACCTTAGCCTTTATAATCAGTGAGTGGGTAGGATAGGAATTTTTTGGGCATGGTTCATCTCCTTCCAAAGTAGAATTTTGTCAAGTGATTGATGATCTAAATGTGCTTATTAGTCTCCAGAAGACCATGGCATGACTACATGACTAGAAGTTAGGTGAGATGAATCCCACCCATGGTGATGTATTAGATAAACAAATGGTATCAAAATTTCCCAAAACATATTGAGTTGATGACTGCAATAGTTTAATATCAAACACATACCTCAC
>VWZN01015902.1:0-66417 GCA_013396955.1 Regulus satrapa
AAAAAAAAAAAAGAGCAAGCAGAGCTGCATAAAACACAGCCTGGAGATGTGGGGGAGCTTCAGTCCAAACTAACTACAGCAATGTGATCTCGGTGCTGACACAAAGCCCTGAAGTATTTACAGTGAAATATTTACACGATTAATCTCAGGATATCGCATGGGAGGATAGGGCTCTTGTGAGAAAAATGTGAGGTGTAGGTGCAAAAGAGGATCACAAGGTACCCTAGAGAGGTGTTAGGATGAGCTTTTTTTATGAAGATATTGTTGCAAACCTCACCATGCTTTTTTGTGGTGCTCTTCAAGGTGGGGGGAAGAAAAACAAAAGAAAGAAAAAAAAAGGGAAAAAATGCACAACCACCAAGTGGCAAATTTAAGTCCCTTCACTTTCAGTAGTTAAAGACAGTCAGAAGGTTTTAATAAGCAAAGATGAACTTTTGATGAAACCAGAAAAATGAAAGTAGACAACACTTTCATAGACAACTAAGAGAAAAAAATCTAGTCAAGTTCTTGCCTTTTCAAACCCTGTCACAACAGGAAATAAACATAAGAAAAAAGGAATAGAGCCCATGCTTGGAAAACAGAGACTTCAAACACAAACAGAGCTGATATTGCACACTAATCCCAAGGTGTAGGATCCCTTCTGTGACCCTGAGCAATGGGAATTAGGTACCTAATTTCAGGGAAAGTGCTGTGAAAAACCAAGCCTCCAACTGTGATATGGAAAAGTGAACAGGAATGAATGTGAGATGCTTTGATTCTGGTCCTTTTTGACTTTCTGACAGGAAGACTCCAAGACTGTAACGTTGCCAGTCAGCATCAGAAATAAAGAAGGGAGCTGGAGCAAATTCAGCTCCCACTGCCCTACCACTGATAGAAAACAACTAAAACAACTGTTCCTAAAACAACTGTTGCTTTCCATGGAACTGTCCTAATGACTTCTGGACTCATTGTTTGTCCTAGTTGCATTTTATTTTGCCCTTGTGGCTTTGTGTCATTTTTACAGCTGTATTTCAAAGCACCTTGAGACGTGCCATGTGTTCTATACATCAATTAGTAGTAGTAGTAGTTGTGGTAATAACATCATTATTTTGATGTGGCTTCTAATTAATCTGCAAATAAAGACCTTAATCTTTAAATGTTTGATGTTTGTCTCTGGTAACTATATAGTTTCTAGAATACCAGCTCCTGCTTAATGGTAAATACTTTTAGGAGGGGTTAAAGTTTTCTACATGAGGGGCTGAATATTTGTGAGCACGTTCATGACTCAGAATTTCCTGGAATCACACTGAATTTGTTTGAGAAATATGAAACTTGAGCATTATAGGAAAAGAAAATAGTTCTAATGAGAGGGAAGCCCCTGAAGGTACCCACACAGAAGCAGCAAGAAGTTATTCAAAACATTATCTATATTTTGTTTGCACTGCCATCATTTTCTCTCAGTTTTGAATGCGTTCCAGATTTCCTGAAGTGCTAAAATGTTTCTCTTATGCTATGCACTTGCTATTCTCCGTGTGCTGGACAGATTACAGGGTGATTGATGATGAATAAAAGTTGTTTTGCTTCTCTTGGAATACTCTACCTTAAAGGATTCTCTTTTGCTTCCCTCATGAACAATTAATGTGGTCTCTTAACATCTATTTTACATACTTATAAAAAATTAATCACCAGGAGCTAGTAAATAACTCAGTACTTCTGTGCAGCACTAAAATTGAATTCCAGGACATTTGAGCCATGGAACTCCACGGCACAGTTCTGTAAAGACCCCTCAATATCCCACTTGAACTCAGTGACACCTGTACCATCCCCAGACAGTGCCAAACCCCAAACCCAGCAGGGCGGGTGCTGCCTGAGCCCAGATGGAATCCTCCCTCCCCACCTCAGGCTCCCAGCAGAACATTCCCTGACACAAAACGCTGTGCTGCTGCCACGCAGACAAAGATGGCAATTCACCCCCAAAATTCTGCTGATGTCACAAGGGTCCGTGATGTCACCCAGCCCTTCTTCTCTCAATGTGGCTTTGTATTCCCTCTGCTCTCCAGCTCTTGTTAAACACATCTGAAGCTGCAATTAACCCTCACTTTTCACAGAAAACAGGCTGAGGGAGCCGGGGCTGTTCAGCCTGGAGGAGAGAAGGTCGTGTGCAAACCTCACAGCACCTCCCGTCCCTCCCAGGCAGCTGGAGAGGGACCCTCCGGCAGGATCTGAGGTGATGGGACAAGGGGAGTGGGTTCAAACTGACACAGAGCAGATGTAGATTAGAGACCAGGAAGAAATTCTTCCCTGTGAGGGTGCTGAGGTCCCGACACAGGTTGCTCAGAGAAGTTGTGGCTGCCCCATCCCTGGAAATGTCCAAGGCTGGGTGGGGCTCTGAGCAACCTGGGATGGTGGGAGGTGTCCCTGCCCATGGCAGTGGGAGTTCAAATGAGATGGCCTTCAGGGAACCTTTCAAACCATTCTGTGCTTCTGCAGTTTGAAAATTGTGCAGAAAGTGATTTTTGACAGCTCCTGAAGTTCCCGTGCATGCAGGCCCTGTCAGATAAACTGATGTTCTGTTCAACTCTCCCACCACACCAGCTCAGGGAGGACTCCTGGAACCCAGAGATGCCTCAAAACGCACACAACCGACTCGCCAAAGCTGATTCTGTCAACTTTTTGACTGTCAAAAAAACCACAACCAACTTTCCTTCCACCACACCATCGTTCACCCCGAAGGCTACAAGCGCCACCCAAAATCAGATCCAGCCTTCACTGTAAAGGAGCTGAGCCTGTGCTGAGGTTCCTCCACACCAAACGGACACCCTGAGACCTCCCCAGGCCACGCAGGGCCTGGATCAGCAGATCCATGAGGGCTGAGCATTTTGTTTTGGCTGTCCAGGGTTTTTTAACAAGTCATAGTAATGCTGCTTTCTTCGTGAATGTTTTCCAGTGGTCCTGGCTGCTTCCCAGACCCCAGCAAGGATGTCTCTGAAGTCAGCTGCAGTCTCTGAAGTGTGCTGCAAGTATCCTGTTGCAGAATTTTAAATGCCTACTAAGCGAATGCAGTTGCCCTATTTGTGGAAGGTGGTTCCAGAAGTATTATTATATTTCAGATTCGTTTCCCTGTTTTAAATCCATCCAACACAGCAGTTGGACAGAGGAACGTACGGGGTTTTTTTTTTGTGCTCCTTTTTAATTCTGACTGTTACACTCCTCTGCTTTCACCTTCCCCCTTTCAAACCATGTATCAAAAATCACATGATTATGGGTCAGATGCATAAAAAACCCAGAGGTTTTAGATGTACTGATAATAATGTTTATCAGAAGAACTAAATACAGACACAGCTAGCACATGTGTTATGAAAGCTTAAAATAAACCCTGTCTAGCAGGTATTTTGGTCTATCACTTCTACAATAGCACCAAAAAGTTATATAAATAATGTGCTGGTTGCAAAGCTCCTGGTTGTTAATTTCTACATCATAAAAATATGAAAATGGAATGGGTAGAACCCAGAATAAAACCATCTTGTGGAGCTTGAAATCAAGACAACACAGAGAAGAGTCCCTTTCACCAAGAAAAGAGAGAAAGAATCCTGTGGACAGTTGTGAGCAGCATTATTTCCAAGCCCTTGCATGATGGGTGTCAGTCTGAAACGGGGCTTCAGCCTGACTGCCACAGCCCAGGAGCAGCACGTGCTCTTTGTTCCTCACAGAAATGCCTCACTCTTTCAGATACTCACCTACTTCTTGGCTCCCTGTGAAGCTGGTTCATCAACTCACGTCTTCTCCAATAGTATTTGCTTTTTAAGTGCCTGGTATATGAAAGGCAGGAGGGGCAATCGGAGCATTTTACATAGTAAGTGTACTCAGCATGCTATTAATAATACTGAGAACTCTTAGTGCAGGTCCAAAATAATTTAGGCTCTCTTCCATTTGAAGCCACAAGACAACAAGAGGAGGCTCCAAGAGAGGTGTGGATCACCCACAAGAGGTCTGAAGAGCAACATGCATTTTTACTGGAAGTCTGCTAACTAGCCAAAACCTTTGGAACGCCATGACACCAATCTGGCAAAGTGATCTCTCTCTCTCTCTGCTTTATTGAAAACATCTTAGACAGCATAATAAAAAAAAAACTGTACTTAATTTCTGTCATTTTAAGCTTGTCTTTCTTCTGGCCTGAAGTCTGTCATAACAGTGAAGATTAGGAAATGCAACTGAGCTTGACAGATTTCATTTGACCAAAACATGAGACAGTGAGAAAGAAGAAAATTGCAGGGGGGGAAAAAAATATATCAAGAAGTCTGGGATGGGATTTTCCCCTCCAGTGATGTATTTATAGCCCCTAAAAAAGGATCTAATCCAAAGTCAACTGAAATCAATAGGGAGACTTATTGACTTCAGTGAGTATTGGATCAGACCCTAAAGGCAGAGCTTCCAAGCTACAGAAAGTATTCTGGGACATGTTGTACTAGAAATTATCACCAAGAATGCGAAATAACAACCCAGACATATTTAGGGCGGCTTGTTGGTGACCAGAACAGATAAAATAAAAGGCTCTTCAAGGTGATCCAGCTCAGGGATTGTGGAGCAAAGCTGGGCACCAGTTGTAAGGTCCAGGCAGCCAAAGTTCTCATTTCGGTGGGGATTTCTCTTGGGATTTCAGCAGGACCAAGGTCAGATGTGTCTCCAGATGTTTCAGATATTTAATGTCACGTGAAATAAAAAGCATCTCAAGGTCACTGTACTAAGCCTGTACTAAGCATGGATGCTCCTTTCCTGTTAACCACAAGCTTTTATCCAACTCATCAGCAAGAGCTAACGAGACCTTCAGAAAATCTGCCAGAAACCTGCTAACCTGGTGAGCATCCAGGTTTGAAATGTGTTATCTATTTAGTGGTTGAAATATCCACTACCCAAAGGTTTAAGATGCTTTAGAAGAATACCGTACTCGAATAAAAACTGGGAGAAATCCAAGCAGAGAAAGTGAGCTGGGGTTCTGCTCCTCCATATCAACTGAGGCTCTGATCTGCTTGCATCCAACCAGCTGAAAGCTGACAAAGATCAACAAGCCCATAAGAGAAATGATACAAAGGCTGCCTGGGTGGGCTTGTCCCCAAGGAGCTCTCCTGCCATCAAGAGCGGTGTGAGGAGATCCACCCTAAAGCTCCCATCAGTCTGAGTAATGGGGATATGAGCAGATGCGTGGGGAAAGGGCAGAGGGAAAAATGGATTTGCTTTTCTGGCAGACTCACAAGTCAGCCTGTGGTTATCTCACGCACCAAAAAACTCTGGTTTATTTGAGCATTAGGACATGGCTCTGACCTAGGTTACTATCAGCCTGACAACAGCTGAGCTGAGAGCCTCTAGCAGTTCTGGCACACCAAAATTTACTTGAATCACTTCAGAGATACGAAAACCATCAAGTTTTAAAATGTTTTCATATCTCTTCCTAAACACAGAACGTGGTTGCAAAAATACCTGCTCCAGGTCTTCCTACTTGGAGAACACTTTAATTTCATCTGAGACCTTCAGAAGGCTGAAATGCCTCTCCTAAAAGGACAGGCTGAGAGAGCTGGGGGTGCTCAGCCTGGAGAAGAAAAGGCTCTGGGGAGATGTTAGAGCACCTTCCAGTACCTAAAAGGGTATTAGGAGAAACAGAAAGGGACTTTTTACAAGGGCATGGAGTGATAGGACGGGGGAAATGGCTTCAGACTGGCACAACAATGGGGTTTAGACTGGATATTAGGAAGAAATTCTTTACTGTGAGGATGGTGAGATACTGGAACAGTTTGCCCAGAGAAGCTGCAGATGTGCCATCCCTGGAAACAAGGACTGGGTGGAGCAAGGTTGGGTGGAGCTCCAAGCAACCTTATCTAGCTGAAGACATCCTCATGATCAAAAAAAAAAAAAAAACAAAAAAAAACCCCAAAAAAACAAAAACAAAACAAAACAAAACCCCAAAAAAACAAGATGAAGCTGCATAATAAGCACAAAGGGCCCTGAAACCAAACTCCTTTTTCCTTCAGGTGTATCCTAATTAAATTCTCCTGGAACTCAAGAGACACTTCTGACTACAGCAAGCTCAGGCATCTTTGAGCTTCCTAAAGAGCCTTCTGAGACAGAAGGCTCTGCCCTGTTCCTGCTCACCTGATACCATTGCTGGGTCTGTTGCTTGGCAGTCAGGAGGTTCTGACAGCCCAACCAGTGCTACAAATCCTGGCAATCACAGTATTGTGTCAGTAATTACCAAAATAAGTTGCCAGAATATAGCTGGAAGCAAAGGAGACTGGAAAGTCTACAGTCTTTGTGGCCAGATCACGAGGCATGAAAGGTTTTTGTATGGATTGTCTCCGTCAGGCTCATGCCAAAGGGAGCCTTTGGATCTTCAAATATTTTTGGAGGGTGGGGGAGAAGATAAATGGAATGTCATCCAAGTTAATGCAGAAAAATCAAGGCTTTTTTTTTTTTTTTAGTTGAATGTTGTAATATTATCAAGTCAGAAGTTGTCTTTCTTAACAGTTGAAAGGAGGCTGAGAAACAGAAAGATTTTTTAAAAATCAGGTGAGAATTACCAAAGGTAATCTTGACAGGACAATTATCAATGGGTAGGTAAAATATTTTACCCACTGTTTTGCCAAATCCAGTTGGGGTAGACAAGAAGTTCTTTCTTAGAGCAGCAGGTGACAACCAAAGCATTTAAATGTTGGCAGCCAATTTCAACATCAGAAAGAAAATCAGTGGGATTACTGATACCAGTGCTAGGAATGGGATCAGGCAACTGCTGTGATCTAAAACTGTGCTCAACACACAAATTAGTCCAAATCTCATAACAAGAAACTGAAGACCAGCCAGGCATCCTTCGCATTTCAGCTGCAAGGACTTCAAGGCTTCAAATTCAGATCAATGCACTTGTAATGTAGGTAAGTAGCCAAATCTGCAATTATTTTCCAGCTCCTGGGAAAAGCAAGTTGAGCTTTCAATGGAAGGTAAACATCACCCTCAACATCAGTGAAGATTAAGAATACCCAATACAGTGATCAACATTTCTATTACACTTTCATGTTATATTTCCTCCTACTCACAAATGTCAGAGTGCTCCACAAAAAAGGGGTGAACATCCCTCTCTGGTCACATTTTCAGAGGCTGAAATGGCACCTGGAAGTTGGGCTCCTGTTTCCTGCCCCGCAGAACACAAATGTTCCCTCGCCCTCCTCCCAGACATCCCCTGGCCCCTGCCACAAAGGAGAGGCTGAAAAAACAAACCCAGTCTGGTTGGCTGATAAAGAACACAAATGCATTCACGTCCAAATACAAAATGGCAATCATGCCTGAAGAGTTTTAAGTAGCATGCCACGCAAATATTGCCGAGTTCGTGGGAAAGGGGGAAAACAAAAGGCAGCCAGATGCCCTGGACAACCTGAAGAGCAACTGTCCCAGGACAGATGGCACGGAAACCTCACAGCAGCAGGAAGAGAAGAGGTCACCTCTGGATTTCCAGAGGATCAGCCTCCACTCCTTCCAAAAGTCTGAATCCATAGTGTCAAAAGCCGATTGAGAATGATATGAGGTACAGTTGCTGCTCTTCTATAACATCTTATTAAAAAAAAAAAATCATATTCCACAGAGAATTTTCCCATGGAATAGTCAGTTCAAAACCATCAGTTTTACAGAAAAAAAAAAAAAAATGAAGTGGCTTTGAAAAAGTTAGGCAATATTAGAAATGTAAACATATCAGACATTCCTCTAAGGACCATCAAACTATCAAATAAATAAGGAGCAAAAATTAATTGAAAAGAGCTGATACTGTTGAAGAGTGGAAACTTTCCCTGAGAAAGGAGCCTGAGGAGGTATAAAGAGACCACTGTAAAAACTCAGATGTTATGAGTTCAAGCTAACCAGAGGGTTTTTTTTTTTTTCTAGGAATAGAGCTGTACAGCATCTAAATTCCCAGCTAGCACAAATCCTGCAAACCTTTTCTTTCTAATATATTAAAACTCTCTTTAAAAAAAAAATCCAAGTATAAATATGGATGAACTTGGAATTATCGTTTGCTTTGATTTTCCATGTGAGTTTCTCATATGAGCCTTCTGAGGAAAAAAACCAAGAAGACTGTAATTCTTTTCTCACACACAGATTTTTTTTTTAAGTTATAATGAAGAACTGCTCCTCAAAATAAAATTTTTTAAAAAGTAACTGCAGCACAACTAAGGATCACTGTAAAATAGTATGGGGGAATACTCTTTATTTCACTGATTTTGTGCTACACCTCATGGTCTAAGCCACTATAAATGAATTAAAAATAGGATTGAGTGGGAAGAGAGGCAGGAAAGAATACCTATAGGGGATGGACATAGAAAGACAGATAAATTCAGTGGAAAACAAAATGTGGATAGGTAGGTGGCCACATATGTATAGGCACACTCTCAGCCTACCTTTCTAGAGACCTTTCTAATTGTAACTGAATAGTCAGGAAAAGCACACTTTTGTTTTGGAGTTGAATCACTTTTAGGGTCAAGGAAAAGAAAATTAAGCCAACCACAGGTTGGAATTATTGGGAAAATAGAGCCTGATCTCAAACCGGTCTTTACAGTTCTGATAAACAATTCGAGTCAGGCAGCAGAAAACCTCAGGATCCACAGGATTTGCTCATCCTTTGCATGGGACCAGGATAAATTTAGCAGCAGGCTGCCCTCAGCTGCCACATCACGTCTGAGGGGTGAGACGGCCCCGAGACCTCTGGATCCCAACACTGCTGGGGCAGGCCACGGATCAGCTGCACTCCAGGTGGATCAGAGGCTTCTTCACGGCAACCTTGACACCTGACACAGCCCCTCGTGGGTCAGCACCGCCTCCCTTTCTCCATCACCCCACAGAAGGGATAAAGGAACAGAGGCAGACACTGAAAGTGTCCTTTTTTCTGAGTTTGGACAAAACTGACCAGGCCAGCACGGTCAAAATGAGCCAGCTGTTATCTGGGGAGCTCTCACAGACCAGGTGCACGATTGAACAGCTTTGACAGCATCCTAGGGGGAAAATTATTAATACATCATCACAGCTCCATCAATTAAATCCACAAATCCCATGCTCAGGTGCAGGAGGCATCAGCCTGCAGGAGATTTTTCCCACTCTTACACCTGTTGAAGACTTGCTGCCTTTACAATGAACATTTTTTACCTGGCACGGCAGGACTTTGCTGCTGCCCTCCACGGGTTTAAGGGAACTCATCTGTATTCCACAAAGCTTTCTCAAATTCTTCTTACCTCTCAATTCTTCCATGTGATTCTGCTCCCTCTGCCTGACAGGATATACATATTCCTCTCATTTGTTCCACGTAATGATGGAAACTAGATAATGTCTGTACCCAGACATATAGGTTCAGAGAGGGGTTTTTTTTTGAGGAGGGTTGAAGTGAAGAGTTTCTATTCCCAGAAAAAGCTTTGCCTGCCATCGAGATAGATTCTTAGTGCTCAGCTATTTTTTCTTCCCTCTGAGCATTTGGCTTTATCTGAATTATTGACTGTATTTTCAGACTGCTTACTCAGGTTCAAAGAAAGACTCTCTGTTTTATGACTATTTGTGCATTCCCCTCTGAGACAAAGGGGTTGGTGTGTTTATCACACACTTCAGGGGCAGAAGGATTTTGTGCAATTAATTTGCACATAGCTTAACAAGGATCTTCCACAATGGCAGAAGAGACAGACTTGTGTGTTTATGTTACAACATTTTGCTCAAAACAGCAGTTGGGGCATCATCTTATAATGAGTAAAAAAAGCTTGCTCACATAGAGTTTACTAGAAGATCACTGTCACAAAAAAGGGACAGTGCTCTAGAGTGCAGTTTTAGCAATCGATTATTGTCAGGGAAAAAGCTGCCTAAGATATTATTGGCATTTAAAAAGAAATATTCTCCTAATACTTTATTTTCTGTTTATGTGGAACAATGTAGGGAATTTCAAATGAGTCCAAAGTTTTGATTGGCCTAAATCTGCATTTCAAAGTGCAAAAGAAAGCTGGTGAAAAGCTATACATGACTCTAGTGTGGATATATTTTTCCTCCCTCCAGTTTATTTCCCCCATTATTATCTGGACTGCAGCTCCATGATGAAGAGGATGGGTGCCTCAGTTAGCAACCCCAGAGAATGGCAATGGGTTTTGCACAACTTCCCTTGGGCTGTTTAATTTAAAGCATGCAAATGACAGAATTTCAGTAATTAGGGATGGAAAAGCCTTCTAGGCCAGGAAGACCCCAAGCCTGTGCAGAGGTTTTCCCTCTTCCACATGGGGTTGTAGCATTACAGGAGGCTCAAACAGATGCTGAGCAAGATTTTCCAGACAGAAATTTGAATAAGTTCCTTGCTAAATTCTGTCCCAAGGTATACAATCAGTATTTCATGAGCACATTGACTGCTAAACTCCGTTGCATCACCCAGTGTCATTTTCTGTAATGCCAAAAGATCCCCAACACAACAAACAAAGATTTTATAAAGCTTTCTGAGTAGAGAGAATTTCCTGCTGCTCCCAAAGTAGTATATTCTGACAGGTTAAATGGTGGAGGGAACATCATAAATGGAAAAACAGAATTTGTGGAATGCTTTCTACTCCACAAATTCCATCGGCAAAGCAGTAGAAGGACAAAAGAGGAAACATGCCACCACATCTTCTCTTTATTCCCTCCTGCATGAGCCCAGCAGCAGAGAGCACCAATTCTTCCAAACACCAGACTCTAAGTTGCACAAAACTGCTTTAAAACAGTTGAGCATCTTGAGTGCTGGAAAGGGGAAGAACTGTCAGCCTGGCTGCTGCACTCAGATTTATTCTTTTTTTCTCCTCCCAAGAATGCAATCTTCCCCTAATCCTTTTTGCCCCCAGTACATAAATTGATCTGCTGAAGATCTTGGGAGGTGATGAAGAGGGTTATACATAAAATCCTCCTGACTGTATCACTAATGAAGATGCTTTCCAGAGGTTCAATGCCCTGGAGAAAACCAGTCCCAAAGGAAGTTTTGCCTCATTGCGAAAGAAGTCGATGACTCTCTGCTCTGGAAACGTCGTAACCTTGTTCATATCAAAGAGTTCAGTGCTCAGATGTTGGGTGGTGCTGAGAGGAAAATGTTCAGCCCTGATTTTGACACCCTGTCTGCCCAATAGAGATTGGAAGAATATTGTTTTAAAATCAGCAAGCGAGGAGGGGGGGAAAAAAATAAATAAAAGAGAAATCTTTTCCTTGGAGGTGAAAAGTCAACTCACCACCACGTTGACCCACTCGCAGTCAAAAATGAGAGCAGCACTAGATTTGAGTTTTGGATATAGACAGGGTTGTTACAAAAGCTCTATTAAAAAAAAAAATGGTCTTACAAAACACGATGACTAAGAATCACATTGCTGAGGTGCTATTTCTTCCAGTTCACAGTGAAATAAATAATTGCTGTTTCCCTGTAAAAACTATTTGTGACAGCTTTTGAGCCCAGGCAGCTCAACCAGGTACTCCTTTCAGGAGGGAACCTCCAAATGCTTTCCCTTCTTGCTTAATCCCCATGCACTACTAAAAAGACACACACAAACAAACAAACAAAAAAAAAAAAGGAAAAAATATGCAATAGCTAGAAAACTACAATTTTGCAGTGACATGCATTCAAAAATTATTTGAGAAGAGCAAAGCAGCAGTGGTGGCCTCCCTTCCAGCTTGCATTTAGCATAAGGACAGACTGAACCTGGCCCTGGACTGAGCCCTCTTCCCGTTAACACAGGGTCCTAAATGCATTTCCCATAAACACTGGGAAAGTGCTTTCAGTGAGCATGTTTAGGGTAAAG
This sequence comes from Regulus satrapa, assembly GCA_013396955.1. Lineage (NCBI taxonomy): Eukaryota > Metazoa > Chordata > Aves > Passeriformes > Regulidae > Regulus > Regulus satrapa. Next base: position 11,787 of record VWZN01015902.1, read on the forward strand.
CTTTGATCATGTCTACACTCATTTTGGCTTTTCTCTCTACTTCAAATCCTCCTCATCATGCTGACCACATACTCCTCCAGCTTGTTTGTTCATGGTAAGCACAAAACAAACACTTGGAAGAGATCTATGTGAATGTTCTACAGTTACAGCAGCAAAATCCTCAAATGACTCAGTTTATTACATAAAGCCTGGGATATCCTAGGCATTCCCAGAATACTGATTTGGTATGGAAAGAAAACCAGCAGGACACATTTGCTCTACTCCAGTTTGTTTTGCCAGCAGACACGGCACACTGCTGCACCTCACGGCTGGGCCCCATGTCTAGAAAACCAAGTTTTTTAAGACTAAAAACATCTCTATTGCCTGATTTCTTTCTGCAGACACACATATTCCAAAATTACATTAAATCCCTAAATAAGCAAAGAAGCACATTTCCCAGAGAAGTGAATCATTGATGATTGCCTTCTCTCTTTTTTTTTTTAAACCAACTTTATCTCAATGATAGAGACAGTATCTGTGCATTTGCCTTGGCTCATGCGAAGAGCAGAATGAAGCAGAAAATATTTTTCATTGTTCCTGACTGCACAAATTCAGGGGAGGGGGTTGCAGAGGATTTTTAGTTTGGGGGAGGGAGTTGCACTCGGAAGCAGGGTGGGTATTTTCTTGGTTAAGATGTATGTAACTAGAAATCCCTCAAGAGCATTTACAGCCAAGTGATAGCAATAGCCTTTTCTTCCTGGAAGAGTTTGCATTGAATCCCACTGCAATTAAAGGTTCAGATCTAAACAAAGACTGAAGGCTTAGGTTATGCAAGGAGGTGCTACAGAGGAATAGTTTGTTCCTCACCTCAGAAGTGCTTCTACACAGCCCAGCCTGCCATGGCTGTGGTTTGTTCCCACTATTGACTCGGATTCCTGGAGCTCTGGGGACACAAGGCACAGATTTATCCCATGCAAAGCCCACAGAGAAAGCAACTTTCAGTGCCACAGGGTCACACACAATAGCAAGATGCTTGTGAATTGGTGAGGGAGGACAAAAGTGAACACTCACACTTAAAGAACAACCTCTGTTACACTGGCCTGTTGCCAGAGAAAATAACCCATTACAATCAAAACCCAGTTAAGTCAAACAGCCCATGCTTAATTAAGCCCACTCTAAGAGTTTTCTGTTCAAAGGAGCTGATATTTTCAGCAGGTGAGACTGAAGCTTGCCAGCTCAGAGTATCAAATCTAAACCCTTAGACGTGGGTGTCCACGCTCTTTGTATTGCTGACATGGAAAAGGGGATGGAGAGCCCAGAATGGGAATATTCAGAATACAAAGATTCAATTGAAAACATCAATAGCTGTGCCTATGCCACCAAATACAGTGGGCTGGCCTGGTCTCCGGCCCTCAGGCCAAATGAATGCACACTACAATTCACATCCACGTAAGCTGAACCCATTTTTTCCTCTCCAGAAGGGTGTCTCATTCATATTACCCACTTGGACCAGACCCTGGCAACTCTCTATTCCCAAAAGATGGCCAGAAGTCACTTGGGTGACTGATATTTGCTGAATATTAAAAGCGTGCCAGGAGTTCTGCTCAGCTGTTGAACAATTAAACACTGTGAGCAACCAAGAGGAGCCTGGACTGAGACTCACATCCCAGCCTTTTCCAATTTATTGGGATGGTATGTAGCCCATCCATCCCGAGATCACTGGGCAAAGCAAAGAGTTTATTTTGAGCTTAAAAGAAGGTTGCTTGGTTTTTTTGTTTTTTTCTTCTTAGAGATCATTACCAAGCCAGCAAGATTCCTTCCAATAGCTCAAACAAGCCTCACACCCAACTCCCAGCACCAGGCTCTGATTTTCCTGGTGTAGAAGCTCAGAAAGCTGAATTCTGAACCTCGCTGGAAGTGCATGGAAGGGAAAGGGGAAGGAGGCTGACTGCAAACAGTGAATACCAGCTCATTTTAGCCATCAAAGCCACAAAAATGTCTACAGTGCTGATCAGTCATCCAGGACAGACAGGGGAGATAAGGAGGGCAGGAAACCACCCAAACACACACAGGAGCACGAAGCTGCACACATGCACCGGTTTGTCAGTGCTGCTTGTCTGTAAAAGCAAAATAAACAGCAATGCTATTGAAAAGGTTTCTCCTTTTCAGACAGAGGTGTGCAAGCCAAGCCTTGACTCGTTTGGGGAGAGGGTGTTTCATTGTGGTTTGGAGATGCATCCAGAATTTTTTATTACTCAGAAACTTTGGTTCTGAGTGTATTTTTATAAGGAGCCTGAGAATGAAATATGATTCATATTTACATCTGTAAGCATGTTGGGAACAGAGGAAAAAATAAAGGATGAGCAAACTGCTGCTGAAAGAACTAAAATAAAAAGTCGGTTCCATTTCCCACAAGACTTTCTAGGTTTGGGCAGAAAATGTTTGTGTCACCAAAAACCCTGAGGTGAAGGCAAAAGACAGTGGCCAAGTCAGCAGTGATTTGAGCTGTGCATTTTTTGGTAAGGTTGATTGGGAAAGCACATAAGTAGTGTTGCAAATTAGTTATGTCAATTCCGGATTTTGATACAAACTGTTCAGTCCCATGATGTAATTTGGGCTGACTGGCCAGAGCTCTTCCTCTGCAGAAAGAATATATTGTAATAGTTTTGTCTGTGTGAATGATGAGTGTACATATTCTTATAAATAAGATGTTTTGTGCAAACTTTTCACATAAATCTGGGACAGCTGAAGTATAATGGAAGGAAAATGTCACGTATCGCAAAGAATTTTTTCCCCAAATTACCCTCCATAAATGTCTTAAGAGCAGAGGGAGCATCTAATGAAAGGACCTTTATGCAGATGCAGATCATGACATTCCATTCATAAAACCAGAGAGAAGCAACATGATGTAGCTGCAAGACTGGGGGGGAAGGAGAGGGAAAAATATTGCAATTTCTGAGTCGGGCAAAAGCTCTGAGACATCTTGACTAAGGCCACGAAAATTCGTATTAACCAGGCTACACATCAAGGCTTTCTGATTCTGAAAGCCTAACTTTTACTCAGGGCTGAAGTTTCTCATCAGGAGAAGCATTCCCCATAAAGGTAATTTTTGTATCAGAGCAATTACCTAGATTACAATGACAGACAGGCAGTGATTGGCATTACACAAGTAAATAAACAGCAAGTCAAGGCAGGTGGGAGAGAAGAAAAACCATTATTCATCTCTTCAGGAGGAGCAGGGAGAGCAGAGGTTCTCCAGACAGACAATGGCTGAGCCAAGAACCGAAAGCAGAAATTCTGTAAACCAGTGCCTCTTCTCTTGGGGTCTGCCACCCTCAGTCGAGGGCCAATCCAGGATTAAATCTGATTTAAGAACATTTATCTGACATCTTGCCACATAACAGGAGGATGAGAAGATTCCTCCTAAGGAATTAATATTTAGTGAGTATTTTGTTCCTAGTGGGTTAAGCATGGGTTTGTCCTACCCACACCCAGAAGGGAAGGTGGCAGAGACAAAAACAAAGTGATATTCTCAAGTTATCTAGAGGGAAAACCCCTTGCCCAGTGAACCACATCACCTCAGAGAAGGGAAAAGAAAAAAAAAAAAGAAAAAAAGAAAAAAAGATGAGGCCCAGCAATATAGATGTAAAAGGGATGTCAGAAGAGCCTGGCAGTGCCAGAGCACACTCAGGAGACTGCAGACCAGATGCTGCAGATTAAATCTGCTCGCCAGCCGCAGCTGAGAGCGCCATGCAAGGGGAGAACCAAAATGCCTCACAGCCCTTTTGAGAACATCACTGGCAGGGGTGCAGCCGGGCAAGGGGAGGGCTACCAAAGCCCCTGCAAGGTGCTGGCCTCTTCACCCAGCTGCTCAAAGGGGCTCGTGGGGCACCGGGAGCAGCCTTGGAGAGCTGCGAGATGGAAACCACATGCGAGCACAGCCCCCTGGGAAGAGCCCCATGTGCAAGGCAGCGGGCAGACCACCAACTAACTACATGTGGCAAGGGCTCAGGGGGTGTCTGGCTCGTTTGGGAACCCAGCAGGAGGAGGGGGGCGAGGTTCCCACCCTCTGCAAAGAGCCTGGCACACGACGAGTGTGTTTGCTGCGAGGGAAGAATCCCACTCCAGAGAATGTGTGGGAGAAGCTGCCTGGCAACCCCAAGTGGCTTCTCCTTGCTTTCTGCCCCCAGTTTATCCCATCTGATAGTGAGGTAAACCCAGCAGGGGCTTCTGGGGATTGGAAAATTGCTAGGGGGTCCCATTTCACACACTTCCTTGCCTAAACCCACCAAGGTCATTGTTTCTGAGGGACAAAATACCCCAGTGACGCTGACATTCCCCAGTGCCAGCAGCCAGTCTCTGCAGAGGATGAACTGGAAGAGAGCAGCAGCTCTGCTGCTGCCACCCACCACATTCAGAGGCTCAAGGTCCTTTCCCTCTGTTGCCTTTGTCCCTGTTTTTGTTGGGTGCTCTGTCCATGAAATACCTTTCACAGATACCCTCCCCTCCGTTCTGTCGCCCTCTCCCTCTCCACCCTTACAGCCCCCTCCAGCATCAATTCAATCCCACCCTTTGGGGACAGAACCCCGTCCTCCAGGTGTTACCTGTCCAGGAGAGGTGGCAGGTGCCACCAGGGCTGCCCAGCCCTTGTCCCCGTGAGACCCCTCTGAGGTTGTTTAGGGGCTTGTCGAGCCCTGTGACACAGAGCAAAAGCACTCAGGGAAGGCAGGGACAGCTCTCAGCACAGCCCCAACAGAGATACTCAGAAATTTGGCCTCTGGCTGTGGTTTCAAGTCTCAGGTTTGGGTTATGCCAAACAGACTTCCACAAAACTTGGGCTAATCCTCAGGTCTCATGTGCTTTTGGAAATGCAGCTTCTAACCCTCCCAGATGCAAGGAAGGACCAGTTCTCCACTGCACGAGGCTTTCCACCAATAAATTCCCCAACTCCAGAGAGAAATTCAGAAGGGACAGGGGTAATGCACCTTCTGGATAGTCTTGCAGACATTTTTGCCCTTTTATTCCTGCACCCCTTAAAATCCTGCAGCCACATCTCAGAAGAACACTGCAATACAATCTTTATCTTTTTTTTTTTTTTAACTGTTGCTTTGAGATTTCAGTAACAAAATTCCTGCTTTTCTGCTCATTCTGTTTTGTTGGACTAAGATACATTTTCATTGCTTGAAAAAGGGTGTAAGAATCTCTCAAATTTTTTCACATTATGCCACCAAGTTGCAAAAATATTACAGGCAATAATAACAAATCAGAAATCAGAACTTTTACTATTGCAGAATAAAGATAATCAAGTATCCTAATAAACACAGCCTATGCAAATATAAATCCTGTATTCGTTTGTTTCTCTTTCCTCTGGTTGTTCATCTATTGCAGAATTATTTCTGCAGTGCTCTGAGGCTTCAACAACAGAAAATATTTGTTTCTAATACAATTTAACCAAACCTAAAAGCTTCACTGTACTTATGTAATACAGTTTGATCAGTTTTATGCAGGGTGTTTCACTCATTAAAATTTAAATTCATGCGCAGACATCACTAGACTAAAATCCTATTGTGCCTCCAATATAAGGAAATAAATTCTCAAACTATTCACTTTAAGAAGGGCATCCTGAAATACCACATTGACTGAGGGGGCAGAAAAAAAAAGCATAAAAATAAATTTTCATGGTTTTCATAAGACCATATTTAACTAAAGGTTAAAAAATTCAGTATTTAGAGCACAGAATGCTGAAGGACAGAAGAGGAAAAAGAAGTGCAGGCTTAGCTTCCCTTATTTTAAACAAGTTTATTCCTTTTGGTTTATCACATGGCTAGTAAGAAGGAGCAGAGCTCGAGGAACTGCAAAGTCTCTTGGATTCTGCTCTCCATTTCCCCCCAAACTAACAATTTGCTTGCACCTCCATATGCAATTGGTGATTCTCACTTTTAGAAGTGATGTTCCATTCAACTCCAAGCTGTCCCATAAAATTGAACATAAATTAGAAAATCAGAGAAAGAAAATTTTCTCAAATCAGTTTAAAGAAAAATTCCCCAGAAACATTAAAAGAGCTCATTTGACCTTCCAAAAAAAAAAAAAAAAAATCACTTTTCAAACAGCAAATTTTGCATGGAATCTCTATGCTTTATGTTACCACAAAGAAGTTTCCATGACATAGCTACAACTAGAAATGAAAAGCACTGGATGAAGGCTCATATGACCTGGTTTAATATTAAAGCACTCGCATCCTTCCAACCCTGCCACTGTGTAATGAAGATCTAGACTAAAAAACTAACGTACAAAGTGTTTCTTCTTCAAACTGCTAAGTCTGTGTTTTCCTCTCAAGACTCCAGCTGAGCTCTATTAACACCAAAGTAATGTACAGCCACTGAATTTCACTCCAAACTTCACCAGCTTTCATCTGGCTCCAGAAGACCCACCAAAGCTGTGCCCCTGTATTATTCTTTCAACCAGCAGAGGATTAGTATTGACTGATTATTGGCTGCCCAGCAGTGCAAGAAGCTTCTGAAAAGCGGTCTTTGGAATGTCTTGTGTTTTAGAAAGACATTAAATACCCAACCCCGATTTACTAATTCATGTAGATACATTTTTACGGGAGCCCATGAGAAGAAGCCTGACTGCCAGCCGCAGTTTAATTCACTCTGATAACACAGAGACCATAAATCTTGACTAACAGCTCAACATGCGAGGCATTTGATGTGTCTGGGAACCTGCTGTATGAAAGAAATGAGCTGGTAGAAAAAGAAGCAAAATGCCTATTCCCATGGGAAGAGTCTGCAGGGCTGGCAATAGATCATTTGTTCATTTGGAAGACACTTGCTCCTCTAGTAAAACAGCAACTAATATTTTTGCTTTCCACTGCTCAGACAGGAAATATGGTGCTAAGGGCCAATAGACAGAGCAAGTCATCGTGCTAATTACACGGTCAGTAAACATTTGCTCTCCCATGTTTCCTAAAGGCCTGAATAATTCCTGGTTGGAACTCGGCGGTGGGACCAGCCGCCCTCTTCCTCTCTGACGCAAATGCTGAGGAGATGTATCACATTTTAGAGGATATCCAGGTTAAACACCCCTGTTTTCACAGGATGATCCTGTCACCTGGAAAAGGTTGAGTGCTACCACATTGAGAGGGGAAATGAGATTTTTTGAAGTACCCGAGGAGCAAGGTTCTGAAACTGACCCTCAATAGATGGCAAACATCCAAATTGAAACAGCATGATAAATGTATAAATGGGATTGTGGAGCAGGTCACCTACAGAGAATATATTTATTTCAGTGGACAAATCCCTTCTAGTCCTGCCTTCAACCACATATCAGCCATATTGCTCACATGCAAAATCACTCACATGGTTCACAAGGTGAACCACCTGATTACACAAGAGGGTGTGATATGGAAAAGCCTCTACAGATCTACAAAAGCACAGCAAAAGAAGCAGATTTTATTTTAAGGCACACAGGTCTATTGCTTGCTGTAATTTTGGGGGTTTATTATACCTGGTCAGACTCCGAAGTTCTGACTAATGGAGTATTTTTTATTGGACCACATCATCTTTGCTGACTTTCTGCCCAGCAAAGATCCAGTCCAGGAGCTGGCCACAAACTGAACAACAGTCTGGGTGTCTGACCTTCTCCCAGAGTGGGCTTGTGTGGTAAACAGAGAGATAGATCCACTTCCAGATTCCCAGTAAACTATTTCCTTTACATCCTCTCCATGGAAGAAAGCTGCTTCCCATCCACACACCTCTCAAATTCCTGACTGGTACTCACTGGATTAGGATGAGCAAGTCATGAGATGCAGTTGTGTCAACATCAAAGGAAAAACAAACATTCAAATGTTTTGGAAACACGCTTCAGAGTGAAGTCCTGCTCCTCATGTGCCCTGAGTGCAGCTTCACCCCCACAAATTTTAAGTAAAGCATCTCCCTAATAGCATCGTGAACAGTGTGATTGCAGGCAAAATGCTTGACTTCCACCCACCACTGCTTCCCATGCTCTCAACACGTGCCACCAACCATTTCCATTTTGATGCACATTTGCTTTTCATTCTAAAGGAGGGCTTCATGTTGTTGTTGTTGTTTTGTAATTTAAAGGAAAAACAAGAGAAGACTCAAAGCGTGGACAACATATATTAGACCTTGCCCTGGTATGGACTGTCAAACCACTCTGGGTGATGTGAGGAATTGGCCAGCTCTGTGTAATTTCCTCTTTCACATCTCTACTCAGCTGCACCTCAGAACTAACAATCCCAAAAAGGGTCCAAATGTGGTCCCAAATCCAACCACATGCTGGCGGTGCCCAAAAATGAGCAGCAAACCCCTGAACCAGCGGCTGCTTCTGAAACCAGCCCCGAACAAGTCCAAGGCACTGAAGCCAATGGCGTTTTCCACACCAGGCTTGAGCTGAGGGCGCTGCACCCGTTGCACCCTGGCAGCTCTTGTCTCCTGCTGTTTGAAACGCTGCTTAGCCAAGGTGAAGTCTGAATGTTATGAGAGAAAAATAGGACATGTTTTCCTGGGGTTTTCCTTTGTAAGAATTCAGCTGGAAACGACAGTAATTACTTAAGTGATATTTTTAGCCATATTTGTGACCCTTGGGATTTTATAGGTTGGTTTACTGGTCTTGCAAAAGCAGCACACTGGAATGATTTTACTTTCACCTCCATTACCATTTAAATGCCTCCGTGAGGCATTGCAGCCAGCTCCTCTCCACAGAAATTGAAGAACACCACAAATGAGAGTGCATTAATAAAGGGGCAGAAAGCACCACGGTTTCTCCATTACTCTGTCATCAGAGATATCTGCTCTAGGTTGTGCTCGGAGCATTAGCCCATGTAGCCTGATATGAGTTCACAAGGCTGGAATTCAAAACACTAACCAGCTGTGGGAACCCGGGAAGAAGGCTGTCACACTAAATGGTATCCAGATTAGAGCTGTGAGAATTTGGGAAAGCCCGTCTAGCAAGCATGATCTCTCGGGGGGAAGGGAGGGAGAGAAACAGTTCCCAAGTTGTTAGACTCCTAAGCCTAAAGGAAACTAGGTCTGTCTCTTTAGATACTGACACTTCAAGGTTTGACTGGAACTAAATCTGTATCAGTGGATATTTTCCCAAGGGAAGAAGCACAGCAAGCTACTTTATTGAATTAAAATATAGATAGCTCCCTCAAAGATGGCTTTTTCTCCACTGTGCAGTCTGGGGCTGGGTGCACATGACTCCCTAAAGGATCTCACTGTAGCAGAAATGATGGGAATCAATCCCAGAGGTGGACCCTCTGTATCACCTTGCACATGACGGCGTATGTGATGTGTCTGACATGCAGGTGCTTGATTTAAAATCCCCACCAGCTAAGCAGCCAAATTCGAGAGATGACTACTCAGTCAGATATGAAAGGAAGAGAGAGAATGCAAAGAATTAATGACTTATCTACCCTACAACTGATATTCCACATGGCTGGTGGAAAAGGGGAGCAGGAGATATTTGCCTTCAAAGCTCTTCTGTATGAACTTCCCAGCTCTGACGCCACGGGTGATGTAACACACAGAAAATTCTTTGCAACCGAGCACTGCAAAACCCTTTTAGAGGTATTTATTTCCCAAGCCTTGCTACAGTACAGCAGGCCTGAGGACCAAATCCCAAGCTGATATTTGCTTGCCCCTTTTATAACTATCTCTCAAAATTCTCTAAGGCAGCAGGACAAGTGAGAAATCTCCAGCTAGGACCATTGGCATCCTGCTTGATCTGCCTGGGTGCTGCCAGCCTAACTCAGCACTCCACACCCACAGTGCCCAGGCCAGCAGGGCAGAGTTTCAGGGGAGGAGGGGGTGCTCCCTGAGCTGTGGGCACATCCCTTCGGGGGCTGGAGGAATCCGGGCTGGAAGGGGCCTGTTCAAAGGCAGGGATGCCTCAGGAAGTGATCTGGCTCTGCACAGCCAGCTAGTGACCCCTGAACGCAGGAGGCACGCAGATGGTGCCGCAGCCCTGCGAGGCTCCGGGATCACACAGCCTGATTGATGTCACACCTGTGAGGCTCGTGGGAGTGACTAATGACACGTGTCTGCTGGAATCGCCCTCCGCAGCATCCCCTCTCCCATTACACACCAGCCTATTTATCTGCTCCGCTTCACCCCCGCCCAGGACTCGGAGGGGGAAAAATAAATGTTCCACAAGTGGTGCTCTTCTGTCAGCGTGTTAATTGGTCTGATTGCGAAAGAAAACAAGCACGGGGACAACAGAAAAAGAAATAATAAAGCAAACAAAAGGGGCGAGACACGGATTCTCTACTGTGTATAGCATTGAGGCAGCAAACCAAGCGAAGGCAAGAGCACAACTTGGTTCCTTCTTTGGTAATTAGAGTGATTGACAGCGGTCAGGAAAATGTTGGTGTTCTTTTGTCTTCCAAAAAAATTTTGTTTCTTCAGCAGCAACACTCAAAAACAGCCACGATACGACACACTGTTGCTGTTGAAAGCTTGGTTTGTACATGAAAATGTACATTTTCCTTTGCATCAAATAAAACTCCAAACCCTCATTACTAAATGCTTTCTCCTCCATTTTCTGTAGCAAAATACGAGACGAGAAGAAACCATGGGGAGAGAATGGCTGTTAAGCCTTTTGAAAAGTTCTAAGCATATCTTTCCCAGCTGGGAAGAGCCTCTCTGCAGAAGTGACAGAAACCAAAGTAACATAACTCACACGTTCCCTGCTCCATCCTCCTAAACTGGGAAATCCACACTGGCGGGGATCACCAAGTCCTGGCTGCCATGCCTGCTTTTCCCTCCAGCCCTGCTGAAATCTTTGCTTGGGGTACCTGCCTCACCTGTGTTTGCAGCTGCTTCCTGGTGCCACGGCACCACATCCCAAACCCTTCCCGGGGATACCTTGCATGTTCACACAACAGACCCCCTTCACTCCACGGGAATCCCCAGACCAACCCAGGGCACCTCTCCAGTCACCCAAGAGACAAAGAACTGTAGATGCCTGTTTTATTCCTGAAGTTTCTTTCCCCTCTAGGTAAAAACAACACAAGTTCCTGCAGAAACCCATCTGGCAGTCTTCACTCACGGAAAACCTTCCCCATCTCCCAGCACAGACATCGACTACGGAAGGATGTGCAGGATTAGGCTGTAAGAGACTTAACCTGAGGCGAGCTAATGTGACTCATGAAACGAGACATCAATTACTGAGCATGGGAGACAGATTAAGGGAGAAGTGGAAACTGTTTCTTTTCAGTAACTCGTTTAAGCTGTGTTTGATTTAAGAGGTCCTTGACAAGAAATGCACTTAAGGGTTTTAATACTTCAGCCATTCCAAGCTGCAAGTGAATAAACCCAAAGGGCAAAGCACCTTGACCCCTAAACAGCAATCAGCCAAAAAACAGTCAAGATATAACATGTCCAGCCCAACATCCTTTCCCAGATTTCAGCTGGAGTACTAGAGAGATTCAGGCTGTCACAATAAAAAATGGCCAAGCAACTCTTTCTGGCCTGCCCTGAGTCGGCTGCAATGATTAGCAGCAAAATAGTTTTTTCCAGTGACATAGTCAAGACAAGTTCACCTTTCCATCTGAAATCCTGATATTATATGGTTTTCAGCTGCTCAGAATTTACTACAGCAGCCTGCAGAAGCTTCAGACATGCAGGAGGACACCATAAGCTTAATATTGAACACAAGTTTGTAGGGGTCTGTACAGAGCACACAGAGACTTTCTGCCAGATTTGAGAGACAAGGAGGAGTCTTCCGAGCTGAACAGATAAGTGGATCATTTGAAAGGCTCCATCCTGCTTCTGTCCCTCAGCTCCAATAAATCTAGAAAGATTCATTGGTTCTAAGCTTCCCCAGAATGCTTCAAGTGAGATCTAAAAGAAAATGAGAATAGCAGCTATGCTCTAACAATACGAGGGTGCCTCTGCCTGAAAATATTCACATACATCAAAGAGGGGCCTGAGCAGCGTATAAATAAGTCACTTGAGTTTTTAGACACTATTGCACAAGGGGTTTTTATTTGTACTGCTGCTTTTGATATTTATGTACATATTAGCAAATAATTTTCCTCTGTTCAACATTTGCATCTTATATGAGAAACATCAAAAGCCACAGACCTTTGACGACATTTATCCCCATCAGTGCACAGCAAATTACAGCGAGGAGAAAGAAAAATCCAAACACAAGGCATTCAAAGCAAACCAGCATGGAAGGCAGAAATGTTTCTAGCTCCAAGCAATTATATCTTAATGAATAAACATTGTTCTCCACAGCTACCTCATGCTAAGAGATACCCACAACGCAGCCAGCACAAGCTTAATTCTTTCCATTCCTCTTCCTTATGGCTGCGTTGTCACTTTTGTTACAGCCTGAGCTCTGCAACTCTGAGACAGGCTGGGTGTACCCAGCAATGGTGGGAAAATGGAAGAGTTTCATCCCCAGAAGCAAAACTCTGCAAGGTGGGGAGGAAAAAAATCTGATACACAAGATGTGCAAGTGTGAGACATTCACTGTTCAGCTTGTAACATCCATCAAGCCGTGCTTTTCTGAAAGGCCCTATGTGTAAGGAGGGACATATTCAAACTATTGAGAAGGGGAGCGTAGAGGAAAGCGATACAAATAAAGTTCCCATGAAATATAAAGTGCAAGATTTCGTACTCTATCTCCACAAGTTACATCAACAGAAATTCAAATATTGGCATTTACCTCCAGTGTGATACCCAAAAATGAGAAATTCTCAACCAACAATGAGCACAGCTTCTCCTTTCTAAACAAACCAACCTAAAAATAAATCCATAAAATCACTAACCCTGTCTTGCACATACCTTTGCTGCTTATCAATTCAGTAGATGCGTTACTAGAAGCTTCCCGGGCGCAGCTTGGAGCTTACATCTGGAGCTTCCCATGTGACTCTGGCAGGTGGAATGCATTACCTTCATTAGACTTCATTAGCATAATAAGGAGTCTTCACCTGTGTTAGGCAGGGGATTACTTAAAGTTAAAAAATGTGGCTTTCTCCTGTAAGGGCATCATAAGCTCCAGAGTTCCCTCCACGTCCCAGCACAAACACAGCTCTTTATTTTAAGCCTTTATTCTATCACTTGCATTGTGGAAGCTCCCAAAGATGAGTGGGAAACATTCTCTTCTTTTCCAAGGATTGGGAAGCCCCGCTTGGATGCGGTGCCCAACAATAATGCAGGGAGATGGGATCAGGGAATATGTGCACAGCATTCAGCCTCAGCACCTGAGTGTGGAAAGGGGAAGCAAAGGGAGTGTAAAAACCATGAGTCTCTAACCCAGGATTCCCTCTGTGCTCTGCCCAAGCAGCAGCAGCTCCACACACGGCTCTTCTGTGAGGTCAAGAGCACAGCTGCAAGCTTGCCCTCCGCTAAAATAAGTAAAACAATAGTTTCAAAGTCTCCCAGGATGTCCAAATCCTTGGCATAGCTCACACAGCCGTGCACGGTAGCACTGCAAAGAGTCTGCACTGGTAGGGACGAGGGTTCTGTGCCTGCACAGTGACAGCAATGGTTGTGTACCCCGAACTGCCTTCTCTCAGACCCTGTCGCTTCTTTACCCAAATGTTCCATCATTCGCGTGTGTCGTAGGTTTGGACGGCAGGTATCTGCTAGGGAAGACAAGAGTCTCGCTTGAAGATAGAAATTGAAAAAAAAAACAAACCTCCCTCGCTCCGAATTATTTTGATTTTGAAACTAACGGGCTTTCCGGCAAAGGTGCGGGATAGGAATGGCTGTTCTGTGGCAGTGCGCTCAGCAAGGCGCACGAACAGCAGCAGTGCCCGGTGAGGCAGCGAACAGAGCCGGGGCTGTCCGGGCAGCTGCGGGCAGGGCTGGCAGCAGCGCCGGGGCTGGCGGGGGAGCCCCCCGAGAGGGGCAGGGGATTCCCGAGGCNACAGGTTTAATAGGTGGAAGGTTAAAAAAAACCCAAAACAAACCCACCAGACAAACTGCAGGATATGGTTTTACTCAGCTCGCTAAAGTTCGCTAAAAATCAGAGTTAATAAAAATTCTCATGTTTTTAACAAATATAAGAGGTTGTCTTCAGCATTGATCTAATAATCTGAGTGAAATAGTTATTAATGAATTTTCAATAGAGCCTCCTAAAGCTGTGTTTTGCACAGGTTTTTGCTAAATAACCAGTATGATGAATGTTTAGGAGCAGTATCCCTAAAAGTACTCATGTTGAAGAAATTAACCTATGGATTGAATGTCTCTCTCAGTTGACAATTAATGCAATCATGGAAAGAAAAGGAGGAAGCATGAGTGCCAAGGGATGGGAAATGGGAGGTCTGATTTCTTTGTCAAAATTAACTCTTGGGGCCGAAATAAAACTCAACCTGTTGGCTTAAATTTGGCTTTTTTCCTATTCAAATACCTTTCTAATCAGTTCAACATGTTGATGTGTCTCAAACTGGACCTTGCACCTCGGGGGGGAAACACCGCTGTCGATGTCTTGTTCTGCAGGGGTGCCACCAAGAATATTCCATGCACCCCAGCCTTTTTCTGGTTTTAATCCAAACGGATCGTTAGTGTACAGAAACAAGACCGACAGATAGTGCCAAGTCCTAATAAACCATGCCTAAAATATTTTTCTAATTAGCAAGCGGTGAGGTGTCCAAAACTGAAGTCAGCAAAAAGCCCTTTCACCACAGGACAGGGCAGGAATGCAGAGGAGGTGGGAGCAATGTGGGAAACTGCAACTTGGAGCAGAGGCATTTGCAAGGGAATATAATCTCATAGCAACATTTTTCTCTGGTGAAGCATTAGAGCGTTTATTTTTAAGCACGTATTTAAATCCAATCGGCGTTTAAAAGCGTTAAAGAGTGTGTTGAAATGCTTTACTAAGCTGGGCTTGAGAAATGACTCGATTCCATAGGTTACTCTGATACTGGGGTATGATACAAACTGGAGTTGTCCACACATCCCTGCTTCCAGAAGATGAGGAAAGGCTGACAGAATTGGAACTGCTCAGCCTAGAAAAGAGAAGGCTTTGGGATGAAATAACATTGCAACTTTCCAGTACCTGAAGGGAACCAAGAAGAAAGATGGAGAGGGATTATTTACAAGGATGAGGGATGATGGCTTTAAACTGACAGAGGATGGGATTAGATTGGAAATCAGGAAGAAATGTTTTATTCTGAGAGTGGTGAGATGCTGGAAAGGGATCTTCAGAGCAGCTTCCCCATCCCTGGAAATGTTTAAAGCCTGGCTGGATGGACTTGGAGCAACCTGGACCACTGGAAGGTATCCCTGCTCCAAGCACTCTTCCTCCAATGCCAGCTACTAGCTGGGATAGCTGTGCCACTGCAGCCACTTATCTTTAGGGAGGACAAAAAAAAAAATAGGAAAAACCCAGGCTGAAGAGCAGAATTTTTCAGTTCTACAGCCCGAAGAGCAGAGGGAAAGCAGGGAGGGATTTGTGCCTCAGCAGCGTGGCTGTGAGTCACGCTGCCTCCCGGGGCTGCTCCTTGGGTGGCACAGTTTACACACCACCCCTTGCTCAGAGGATGAGCCTTAAGTCACCACGGAGCTCCTTGGGAAGGAAACAAACACAGATTTTACATGTGCTTGGTCATAGGGCCCGTGTGATGCTATCCGACGTGTAATTGTCAAGAGGAAATTCGCTAAAGCTCAGACTGTTTGCTTCCAAAGGGGATCCCAGTGGAAAGCATTTGTACTTCCACATTTCCCTACTTTGAATATCTTCTTGGCTTTTCTCTTTTTTTTATAATTTTCTTTTTTTTTCTTCAGTTCTGCAGGTCCTCTTATAATTTATACCACCTACTCAGCAAGTTTCAACGCAGTCAATAGTGACTGACCACAGCCACAAGAGCAACTCAAAGCTCATGCCAATTATTTTCAACAATATATGGATTAGATTACACACACACTGCCAGAAAAAACGATCTACCTCAGATTTAAATCATTAAGAATGGCCCTCTGGAGACAATAATCTCTCCTCAATGTGAAGGCTACAGACAAATGTCAGAATTCTGTCTGGCCCAGGAATGTTTCCTCATAACAAGGCTGGTTTGTGCAATCAATGAGGCTGACAAAATCTCCGATACGCTCTCAGGGCCTGATCCAAGGCACAGGGAAGTCTATGGTAACACTCCCATTGACTGGAGCTCTGTGGGAAACCTTTTTTTTCCCCTGACCCATGAGAATTTTTTTTTTTTTTTTGAGATTTTGAAAGCTTTTTCCCATCCTGACCAAGACAGAAAAATTGAAATCTCAAATTTTTGCAGCCTAAATATCTACTTGTATCACTCCCACAAAAGAGACAAGGTTTAAAATAAAAACTTGATTAAAATATTTAGTTCAAAGGAGAAGGGAAGCAACTAAATTTTGAAATTAAAGATCGTTTTCAAAATCAAAGGCTTTGTATTAAGAAATTGGCGTTTTTTCAACAAAAATGAGACATCAAAAACTTGTTGAACAATTCCAACATTCTCTCCTGAACTGTAGAGCAGGTCTTTCCTGCATCAGTGAGTTCACCTGGGACATTTTGCTCTTTAAAAATAGAAACCCCTTGTACACAGGGACTCTATTCATCTTCCTAACAAGCATAATTTATGTTCCAGCCACCAAGGAGGGACGCTCTCCTCTTGCACACCAAGAGGTGGAAGCCATTTGATTGCAAGGAGAATAAAAATTCCTCACAGGTAATTGCAAAATGCAAAAACCACCACGTCTCTCATTTGAAATCAATTACGCTTCCTCCTGCAAGGTGATAACTGCCAAATCATCTGTCTTAAAGCAGCGTTTTCCAGCCCCAAAGGTCTTGAACCCCTGTGAGGCAAACCCCACGTTCATGTCACAGCCAAAGCCACTGGATGGAGCTGTTAGAAACAGTCTCGCCAGCTCCCGCAGTGAGTCATGTTTAGTCTTCAGGAAATCTGCATCGATATTATTTTTTAAGACATTGCCAATGGGAAAGGCCTTGCGAGCAGCGAGGAAGGTTTCTCTCTGTTTACAGAGCTCTTGCCCAGCAGGGAACAGGCACAGGGACACCCTGCAAAGGCCCTGAGAGATGACTGAGGTGCTTTGTGGAATTGGAGCGAGCGACGCCGAGGACACGCAAACGCACACCTGCATGCCCACACCAATCTCATTTCTTGTGAGGAGAAACTGTCTTGGATCCTCAATATGGATTAGCATTCAGAAAGATGAACAGAACAGGACAAGGCCCACTCCAGATGGAGAAGAGAGAGGAAATGGAGGAAAAGATATCTATTGACCTACTGTTGTTCCAAAAAAAAAACCCAAAAAAACTCAAAACTTGTGGAAAAACTGGAATTTAAATTTTAAAAATCCTGATAGCCAATGCTAAAGCATTCTACCTGTGGATTAAGAAGTCCCTGCCAAGATTTGAGTCATTGCAATCCACAACTCTTAAGGACAGTAGTTTCCCAGACAAAGCATCACTGGCAATAGCAATACATACACCTGGAGTTCATTTTTCTTTCGATATATGTGTGTGAGTGTGTATAGGCAGAGAAAAGCACTGGCCATCCAAGAGCTAATAATGAACCAGGTGACAGCACCTGCAGACAGATGGCTCCTCCACGGGAGCTCCTGCACTGACATTTCCCAGCCTCCGGCTCCCAGGGCCATTGGAGCTGCCTCGCCTCCGGAACCGGGAGCGTGCTTTTCCACAGGGACCCAAGGCTTCAGCCGAGCTCCAGGAGGGGAGCAGCCCACATCTGGCAGCACCCTGGAGCAGCAGGGTGTGCTCTGGGACACCAGCCATCCTCTGTGGAACGCGCCGCTCCTGGTGGCACAGTGAGTCCCGGCGCTCGGACAGCCAGCGCGGGAAGCTTCGCTTCGTGTTTGCCGTGGCAAGCTTCAAATCCAGTGCCTGTGTCAGCTCAGCCAGCAATCCACCCAGATATCTCCCCCTCGTATCTCTGGCTTTCGATGAGCTGTCAGGGAATTTGGGACAGCACTCGGTCCCCTCACTTCTAGCCGGAGCCTGCGGCCGGTTTCACAGACACTCCTTCAGCCTCCCGCTTTAAAGCTCTGGCTGAGCGGGCCATGTTTTCTGTCACCAGCCACCTTTCCTGGGCTATCATCCCAGCTCCCACAGCAGGCAAATCCAGCAGCTTTCCCAGCGGCGCAGGAGCCCTCTTGCAGTGCTTCCTGGACAAAGTGGCACTTGAGGTCTGTGACACCCCCAGCCCCTTATTCTCGCATCCTTGCACCTATTCACGCCTTCCTATGCATCAGGCCAATTCACCGCCCCCTTGCCCAGTCGCCATCCAAATGCAAAGCCTCATCTGTTGCCTGAAATGTTTTCAGATGGTGCAGCAGATGGAAAAAATGCTTAATTTGTCTCCAGTTTGTTGTACTGGTGCTATGCATCACGTTGCTTAAAATAAGGAATGGGGGAGTCAAAAGCTGTGCTCGTCTTGCTCCTTTGTGGGTTGTGGGGTCCTACAGGGCAAAGGAAATATCTCCTGACTCTCTCCTGAGAATAACTGCATAAAGTCAGCTTGAAGACTCCAGAAAACAGGATGGGTCCAGCTAAAACTGTTAGACAGCAAGCAAAAAGTATGAAGAGAAGCTGGCACACTCCTGAGAGGAGCTTGCCTACAGGAAAGACATTTCAGAAGAGCTCCATTTAACAGGAAAGACATTTTAAACCCCACATCTTCATTTGTGGGATGATGTGGAACACTCAAAGATTTCTTAGGGACTGCATGGAATCAGCTACAACCTCAGCAGCCACCAATAGCTCATAGACACAAAGACTGAAGGGCACAAAAGCAAAATGTAATGTAGCAGGGGAACAAGCGAGTTACACCAGATCCCTCTTGGAGGTTGTGAGCTTCCCACCCCAGAGTGTTTCCTTGCCATTTTTTAACAGAAGCTTTGAAAAATTTTAAGCTTTTTGGCATCTTCTGGCGCACGTGGAACTAAAAAGTGCCACAGATCTGCCTCAAGAGTAGTGCACCATGGCATTACAGATTGGCTGGATAGATTACACATCTGTGAAGAATACAAAAAACCAGAGCCAAAAAGACACCAAGAGGTCTGTCCTGCAAAAGACAGATATAAAGAAAGTTAATATATGTACCTTATCCAGCAGGTTACCTGATGTTCAAAATATTGCTGAAGGAAGCACTTCCACTAATGGAAAATCTCAATTTTGTTCTGTACAACAGATATGGTTTTATTCTCAACCTGCATATTCCCTTTCCTAGAATATGACTGAATTTGAAGGGCAATGGATAATAAGTCTATCCATCCCCTTTTTAATTAAAAACTTGGAAATTAGATGCCTGTTACATCATTGGTACTACTGATTTTTTTGGTTTATTCTGGGTTTTGGCAGGGCTGAGTTTGAGCTTTTTGTTTTGTTTTTAAGGAAAGCAAACTGAAATAACTATATTGTTCTACTGTGGACAGAATTTCCATGCTGCCATCAGAGCTTTATGAATATCTACATACATACAGCTGCTCATGCCACCAAAAGCATGGAAAAACTTTGTATCTGACTTTGGAAAGCTTTTTTTTCCCCCATGAAAGTGGGGGAAGTTAAACTTTCAAACTTTGAAAGGCCCTTTTATTCTTTCTTTCTGTCTCTGTGTTGGGACTAAGGAGATAGAGAGTGACAAGAATAAAAATGAAAATGAGAAAGAAAAAAAATCAGGAAGGGAATGAAGTCTGAAATCAGAACTCAGAAGTTCTGTCAGCAATTTTTCCAGGTGTAAGAAATTAATTCCTGAGCTTCTTTAGAAAGTAAAAGTACTCTGATGTCTCTTAATTTTGAAAACTTTTCTAATCTGAACTTGCACTGTTAGTATTCTTATGCTTGTAACAATGCAATCCATCAAACACTCAACAACTATTAAGTTACTGACATTAAAAAATCAGCATATAAAAATATGTGCCATAATAAAAGGCATCTTTTTAGCATTAAAGTACATCTGATATGTGATCACAGTGTCATTTATACCTAAGTATTGTGTGTTCCTGGTTTCTACCAACGCTGAAAATGCAAGAGGACAGGAAGATTCTCCATAAAACACATCAGTTCTGTATGAAACATAAAAAGGGTCAGTGAGAGCATTCCTCATCCCTGAGATAAAAGGGCAATTTGTTTTCTCTGCTCTTTCCTTGGACTCCAGAGGACTAAGCAATGCCATGAGCATTGAAATGAGACACCACAACCTCTAATGGTTTTTAAGCCTAAGCTCAGGTTTTTATTTCTTGGGGTTTTGGGGTTTTTTTTTTTGTTTTTTGGGGTTTTTTTTTGTTTTGTTGGGGTTTTTTTTGTTTTGGGTTTTTTTTTCGTTTTTTTTTTTTTTTGGTTTTTTTTGGCTGGAATATAATATACCCCCATTCCTGATGATTAATGATCAAAAGAAAGTCAACTAAAGGAAAAAATATTAAAGCACAAAGTTTAAACTTTATGGACTTACAGGATAACTTTCTTGACATGCTGGAGGAAAAAGGAAGTAAACTCAAGCCAGTGAACTCTCTGGATTGCACAGGCCGGTGACAATGACCTGAATCTCATCTCCAAATGTACACCAGAGTCATGATAAAATAATGTACTCAACACTGACATTCCTAAGAGAGCACTCTAGGTTAAGGCCAAAATTCACAGGTATTGAAGACAAACAGCATTAACTAAGATTAAAAACACCCCACACTCTGTAAATCTGCTCCTCCAACATCCAGGCAAGAGACAGGCATAGATGCGTGCACTTGCTCCTTCTCTGCTGCTGGGAATTCTGCCAGCATGTAGGATTAAACCACACTTCCATATCGTTCCCAGATGTGCAATCAGAGGAACATCCTGGAGCATCACCTCCACGGCTCGCCCGAGGAATCAAAGCCCTCCTTTATCCCACCCACCACTAACATCTTTCCACAATTCGCCGAGCGGCGAGAATCCGAAACGCCGCGCAAACCTCGCCCTCGTTTATTCCGTTTACTGCCTTCTGTGACCACCAGCCCTGCCTGGCATGCCCCACATTTTGAACGAGCTGCTCCAAAGCAGCACGTGCTTTCCCAGGCTTCCAGCTTCGCCGTCTGGGGTGTTCCCCTGCAGTAATTTCCACCGGGAAAGGGAAGGCGAAGGGATGCAGCTGGGAGGTGTCTGCCCGTGCCTGACCCTGGGTCAGCAGCAATAGCCCAGGAGGTGCTGGAATTCCCTCCTAGCCTTCTGGAGGTTTTCCACAGCTCTGCATTTCCGCGGTGGGACTCTTCTCCCCGCCCCTGGCGGCCCCGTCCCGGGGAGCATCCCTGGCATGGCCTGAGAACAATACACCAATGTGATTTCAATTAGGGCAATAACAAATTCACGGAGGCTCAGCCCTCGCCATCTGTCCAAAGGGAGCAAGGCTCTGCTTGGTTTGGGGCTTGGGGGTTTTTCCACCTCTTCCCATCCTCCTTTCTTAAGAACCATTTGACAAAGCCATCTACATAACAGAGAGATTTAATGGGGTTTATGAGAAAAAAAAAATAAAAAAAAAGATAAAATGAAGGCAGTTCCACTATTAATTCCCACCACATTGGAGCATTGGGTAATTTATCACTTAACATGTACATAATTTAGCATAATTCAACATTCAAGCATATTAAAGAAAGACAGAAAAACAATAGTGAAAGCTTATTAATAAGACTGATTCTGCCTTTCCAGAGGAGTAATGTCTGCCTGAAACCACAGTTCCACCAAAACTTCAGTTTCAAAAGTTTAGGTGCTGTTTGCGCTGGAAAAGTGGATGGATCTATCTGAGGCAGAATAATTGATCAGGAGTGATTTTATAAGTCACCACATGACTGCCTCAAAACCTTTGCTTCCTGTACCCATACACGCAGGCAGTAAATTCAGATTTTAAAGCCATTCAAACCTCGAGGGAGCCTGTCCAACACTTGCCTCGTGCTGCCTCTTTCCGAGGAGAAAGGTCAGGCGTGGGTCTGCCCCGACAACCAGCGCCTTACCCCACGGATATTTCACATGTGGCAACTTCCAGAGCCCCACAGAGGGGAATTGACTGGGCTGGTTGGCGGCCCTGGGCCCTTCCCCAGAGATCTGCACGCTCTCATTTCCCATTTCTGCCCTGTGAAGGGAAGGAGATGAAGTGCCACAAACCAGGACCCAGCGGGGAGTCTCAGGGCACACTGGGATGTAGGGAAGCACTGAGATAGGAAGGCACAAATTCCAAACACCTGGCTCCAGGTGTGTTTTGGGATGCTTTGCAGAGCCTGGCCCATTAGAGAAACTGCCGGAAAAAACATGTGGGAAGGGAGGGGGAGGGTGGGGGAGAAGAAAGGAGAAGAAAGATCTTTCTCCCAACATGCTGAAACAATTAATTAGAGCAGATTTAATCATTTCGCTCATGTTGAAGGGAGCAAATGCATGCTAAACTTGCCACGCTGAAGATAATGGAACAAGTCATGGGAAGGAAGATGTTACTGAGTCAAAGAGCAACAAAGGAGAAAGCAGCAAAATTCTTCACTTTGTTTTAAGGGACTCTATGTCATCACACTGAGATGTAGGGATGAGTAATTTATTCAGATCATGGATTTTCCACCCAGATCTTTTCTAGCTTTATCTCAGTCAGTACAAAAAAAAATGTGTTTCAACATCATTTTTCAAAAATACAGTGATTTTCTATATTAAGAAATAGCTTTAGCATTCTAAAAACTAATACTTTTCTACATTTCAGCCAAAACTCACTGTTTATTTCTCTTCATTGCCCACCATCTGCAGTCTGGAAGGCACCTTTGCACCCTGACATTGCTGTCTAGAAAGTGGGAGTATGCCAGGCAGCAGAGCTCTTATAAATTATCTGCCATCTGCAGGGAAAAAAATGGACATCACCTTTGCCCTTTCACCCCCCAAAATGATGGCTGCACACAAATGGAGACAGATTAGGAGATGAGGAAGCAGAGGGGAGCAGAAATCTGTTTTCTTCCACCCACAAATAGTTAAGACTTAGGAGTATTAAGCTCATCTTCTAGTTATACCATTAAGTGCAAATATAAGCAACAAAAAAACAAACAAAAAAATTAGAAAATATTGAAAAATATTGAAAGGTACTCGATTGAAATGAGTATAAAGGAGTTTTAGTATGGTCTTCAGGTGAGTCATGTGGGTGCAAACTGGTTTTGAAAACCTGTTTCTAGACCTGCATTTCAGCAATTTAATAAGTCAGGAAAATCCATCCAAACCCAACTCCAAAACCCATCTCCCTGATGACACAGCACTGGTGACTCATCCTATTTTGGAAGACTATGGGACCAAGTACCACAAGAGCTACAAATCCATATTTTAAGAACATTCTTGCCTGGATTGCTCCTGGGCATGGTGGAAGAAGAGGAGTGAAGGATGAAACCATATCCTGTCCAATCATATTTGTCCATATAAATCACTGAAATCTAACCCAGACCTCCCCAGGAAAAGGAAATGGCTCCTCAAACTTAACTTAATCCTCCCCTTGGAGGAATAGGAAGCTGTCACCCCAAATATCTTTCATCAGTGCACTAATTCCTCTCTTATTATCCTTGGTGACTTCTGAAGGGAACTTTGAATTTTGGAAAAGCCTGCAAATATAGCAATGAGAAAAGATGTTCCTAGAAAACATATTCAGAGTTTTACCTTTAAGCTTTCTAGCAAAATATGTCTCCCTCACTCCTCCCATACTGAATATTAACCAGGATGGATTGATTTAAAAATAAGAGAAAAAAAAAATCTAATTTTTTTTTAAATAACTTTGTGTACTGAAGTCAATGCAAGTTTTTCGCCAACTTAAGAGAAAGCAAAATTTCATGTTTATATTGTATCTAAAGATACAGATCAGAGTTCAATGATATTTCATGTTCTGACTACCGGCAGCTTTTATCAGACACTTCTTATAATTCATTGCATCTACTGCCTAGAAACATTTTTTTGCAATGAAAAAGCCTGTTTGCATAAATTTGAGGATGCTTCAGTCCACGGCACCACCTGAGTTATTTATGAAAGCCTAAGGAAGGATTTGTTTCACTACATTTTCTTTTTGTCAAATAATGAAATATTTATGCACAAAACTACTGCCCCAATTTAAATTTGTGTCATATTTTTCAGAAGGGGCAGAATTTTGAGCACCTCCAGGAGTGTATATATATTTAAATATAGCAGGCCATGATGAGAGGTCAGGTCTAATGCATTGAGAGACAAGGACAATTTTATAACTTTCCAAAATATTATTTGAATTTCTGATGAGCAAATTCAGCAGGGCTATAACACATACTCTGTGGGATCAATGTCCAGTTTTACTAAGGGAGCTTTGAAAGCTTCACAAATTCTTACATAAAATAATTACATGTAATTTTATGTAAATAATTATGTAAGTATTTAATCCCTTCTGGGCTTAAATTTAATGGCATTGGTATGGGTCTGACAAGTTACATGATGCCTCTCCCTTCTGATAAAATTAAAGTTCTTCAGCAAAACTTTTTTGCACCAGTTTTAACCAAACAAAGCACACAGGAATAAGAAGACATGAAACATAACTGCTTTCTTCTCAGATCTTCTTCAAAATATTCCAAGAGTTCAGGTAAATTCACTGCAAGAGATGAATGAAGTTTTAGGACAATTCTAATTGTCTTTAAGGCTATTCACACTACTGCCAACCTTCACTTAACAATACTGTTGCTTTAAAAAAATAAAAAGCCAATTTGAGCCATTGTGGGAACCCAGTAAGATCAGTTCTGAGAAGGGAGACTCATCACCACTCACAAAACTCTGCTGCTGGACCATATCAGGACTTGGCAAGAACAGCCTACATTCTTCACTGTCAGCTTCAACCAGGGCTAAATGAAGACAAGCCTTTCAGTCAAGGTAAACGCTGGATTTTTTTAATATTTAATAAAAGCACCCCATCCCTATGAACCCATTAGCTAATAAAAAACAGCTCTGCTTTCAGAGTTAGAAGATAAAGAAGAGGAGTTTAAACTTTAAAGGGCTTAATGAGGTAAATTATTACATTCAGGAATGATATCCTTAACTGGTGCAAACTGGCACAACTTCAACAGGGCCCTGTTGATTAACATCAGCACAGGATCTCGCCTAACCTGTTCAGCACCAACAAACCCTCGTGGTGCTGGCCCCAGAATATCCCAGATTTCCTTTCTGCAGGGACTAGTCAAAGAGAGAGACAATTCATAAATTATAAAAAACAATAAAGAAGCTTTTCTTCATTTTGTATGGACTCCAAAAAGCTATTTTCTTTTCTTGTACTTTGGTTATTTTTGCTCGTGGAGGCTTTGGGACAGCAGCACTGGAAACTGAAGCTGTCTGGTTAATCTGAGGTCAAATTTTGTGTAGGCAGCTGCAATCCAAGCTTCCCCACCCTGCCTTACCACTAGACTGAACTCTGACCTGCTGGGACCACCCCCTCACTCCTGCAACAACTCGAGCCACATTTCTACCGAGTGAGCACAGGCAGTGAGCTAAAATGCCAAAATATCTGTGTGTGAAAATACATGTGCACGCTGTCCGGTCCCGGCGACTCCTTCGCTTGGGAAACACCCAAGACCACCAAATGCATTTGGCAGCCTGGAATCTACTGATGAACCAAGGCACCCAGTGCTTGCTCTCTGTCCTTGGGAATGAGTTAGGTTTTGGAAGGGAAAAAGAAAACAGGCATGCACACAGAGCCGCTGCCGCCCCGCAACCTCGCGCATCTACAGCAAGGCTCTCCATGATCCAGCTAAATCTGTGACATCTGCCAAAATATTAACCCCCCCCCAATTCACGTCTCACATATTCACAGCAGACTGCAGGGTGGTGAGCACTTCTGAAGTCAAGCCACTGATTCAGGGGCCTGAATATGGATTTAAAATTCGAGTTTCCTAGGCTAAGCGATCAGTTTGTTGTTTATCCAATACATAGACACTGCCTTCAGGAGCTTGGATAATCCCACCCTAGAAACCTACAGCAAATTCTGGCTTCTGAACATTTACATTGCATGAATATTTTTAACCCTTTAGCTCCTGACCAAGAACAACCTCACTGATTTCAGTGCTGCAGCGCAGAGAACATCAGCTGCGGAGAGCTGACCCCCTGAACGGCCAAGCCAGAGGAAGGGCAGCAGGAAGTTTTACCATCCTGATTTTACAGGTGGGAGACTGAAGCACAAGGAAGCAAAGGAGGGGCAGGAAAGATGTAAAGTAATACGTCCAAGGCCACCCAGGAAGGCGGTTTGCAGAGTGAGCGTATGAATCCACATTTCTCACCCCACCCCGCTCCCCTCCTCTCTGCACACCGAGTCTCTCCACGCTCGGAGCTGTGGCAGAGCTTCTGTGGGTCAGTGCTGCTGGGGATGGTGGCCACCCAGAGGAGCCCACAGGTGCAGAAGGGCCCAAATCAACTTGCAGCTCTTGAAGCCATCCAGCAGAGGAAGGACCAGTGTATAAACGAGCTCTCGCATCCTGCTCCTTGGGCTCAAGGAGACAGAGCTGGCAACGGAGTCCTCAGTAAGGACCACACCGAAAAATCGCAGGGAAGAATGGTCAGTGAGAGTTTCCTGATCAACACCAGCTGCTGAAGGCACGGGAGGAAAGGAGGCGGCCTAAATAAGCACTTTAAAAGGCTGGTTCTGATGATTTTAGAGAAAGGAGAAGAGCATAGGCCAACATGAAGACAGTGCAGCTCAGAGTCAGAGAATGAAGGATTCAAGTGCAGATGACTCCTGGCAATACTTTTGTGCAAGTCACCCCTACCCTTCTCCTTCACTGGTTTTAAACTATAAATGCCTTGAGGCAAGGACTGTGCCCACATCTGTCTTCATTTCACCCTGAGCTGTGGACAGTCACCACACTTGAGTTTGAGCCCTGTTACCGTTCAGATAAGAAGTTCATAATTCAAGTCTGGAAGTTTTTAAACCCATAACAGCTTTCGTAGCTAGAGGGTCAATTTAAACCCTAAACACACGTTAAAGAGTCAACCACAGGAACAGGCAGAATGGGAGGGAGAAGAGTCACTGAAATACTTGCCAACTTGTGTTTCCTAAACCCCCTCCAAACCAGAAAGACATTTGTCCCTGACTGACAGGAGAGAGCCCAACAATCAGACGTGCCCAGCCACACTCAGGGGGAGACAGCGCAGAGAACAACTCCACAGGCTCTGCTGTGGAATTACTCTCTGCTGGCACAAAGAGACTCGAGTGCTGGCTGTGCAGGTTCACGGGGAGGACACCTGGTGTGTCTGGGCAAGGAAACCCCAGCAGCTGTGGCACTTTGGAATTGCTGTCACAGGGTTTTAAAACCTCAGGGAAAGAGCTGGCTTGATCGTCTCCCAGCCAACTGGAAACACAGCCCAGGATCCCAGTTCAGAGACATCTGATCAATCTTTAGGCAACATCTGCAGGGCCATGGACAGCCCAGCTCTTTGACAGAGCTCCCTGTCTCTGACAAGCAGGGAGGGATATCCTTTTAGAACACACAGACCAGTGTGATTAGCATGGTCTGCCTTCTGGAGAACACAGAGCATGATATCCACCACTAGGCTTTGGTCTGCACACCACAGAACCAAGCATTGCACCCATCCCAGCATTTGTTCTCAGTGCAGTTTTGAAGCAAATCCACCGACATGGACAATAAGGCAGTGTTAGGTCACAGGTTGGACTTGATGGTCTCCAAGGTCTTTTCCAAGCTGGCTGATTCCGTGAATCTGGATCACATCCAGGCGTGGTTTAGCGTGGCACCTTCTCTCAAAGGTTTTGGGCCGCAGGGGTTGGGATATAATCAATGCAGAGCACATCTCCCCAGCAGCACACACAGCCAGGGGGGCTCAGCACCAACTGCTTTGATCCACGGATGCTGCACCAGATTAACCTCCAACAAAGTCAGCGCAGCTTGGAAATTACTGAGAATTAATTGCCCTGCTGATGGGAGAGTTCTACTAAGAAACAATCACCGTGAGCAAAGAGATAAAAGTGGAAAGCAAAGTACAGAACCATTCCTGTGGTCAGAGAAGAACGGCAACATGTGTAAACCGAAAATGTAAAATCCCAAGCACAGAGCTTAAGTCTTGTCTGAACAATGATGAAAATAGTTTTCACCAAGAAAAGTTGTCTTTGGGCAACAGCAAAGTTTTGTTCATAAAACAGAACCTAGTTCTCCCTCTGAAAAAAAAAGAGGTTCTAAATGGATGTTTCCTCCAGAAACAAAAATTTCAATTAGTTTTGTACTTTTTTCTTCAAAAATGAAAGAACCACTGAAGTCACGAAGAGTTTGAAGTCAGAAGATGAACACTGAAACACAAATGTCTCATTTTATCTGGAACAAATGTCAGGCTGCTTAAATTTCTTTTCAAATATTTCAGGTTTTTGTTCCAACTTACTGGCAATACAGCCTAGAAGAATAAACCTCTAACAGGAGGAAAGATTATCACCTACACTCTTGGGAGAGAGAATAACTATCACTCCTCATAAAGCTGGTTCAAAACTTCTCAATAAGCACATGATCCCCATCACACATATTTCCCCTATGTAATTGGCCCAAATTCTGAAAAAAAACCCAAAGCAAAATGAAATAAATTACTAGTTAATTAATTAATACTGGTCTCAAAATGTCCCCAGCAGCAGTTTGTCAATATCAGCCTCTTAAATAATAGGTTGTCCTACAAAAATCAAGATAAGGAGAGATTCTGGCTTTCTACTGATGCCACAGTAACGAAGAAGGCAGAGTACAACTCAAGAAAACAAGAATTAAAAAATGTCAGCATCAAACTCCATGCTCACCCTTCAGCCAAGGGGAAGGGAGGGTAGATTGCTGCCCAGTAATCCATTATTTCACTGGATTCTGTGAGCACAGACAGAAAAATCTCCGTCTTAAAAATCCTTGAGCACACTACATATGTGTAGTAGGACACCATAGTGCTCCTGAGGCTTTCAGTCCAAGCTTTTCACAGCTCCAATGAAAACCAAAAGTTTCTTCCATTGCCCAAATCAACAGACATTCCTTTAACCCACTGGCAAGTAACAGACTGGGGAGACACAATGATGAACCAATTCTTTTTCCTGGCAGTTTAATGGGATTATTTATTCCCACATTTCATATTTAATATGTAATAATCTTTAAATCCTATTTAATCCAATATTTAATCCCATTTTAATTATTTAATGGGATTATAGGACTGCCATGTTAGCCCCCAGAGCATTGGGGTCCTCTTTGTGCCAGTGAGAAGTTTGAAAAAGCTTTGGGGGGAAAAAAAAAGACACCTGGGTAATTCCAACTCTACTGAGCAGAAGAGTTACCCCTGCATTTCCAGCCCAGGAAAGAAACACCAAATATTAGAACACCACCAACTTGATCTGAGTTAACACAACTGGCGTGGCATTATATTGCTTTTTCAGGACAAGGAAAGAGTTTTCTCTCGTGTCCCATTAATCTTTGTGGAAAGCCCAGTCTAGAGGTGACAAGGAGCAAAATGAGGAGCAGTCAGTTGTATGGAGCAGAGCTTCCAGCCAAAATCTGCTTGCTTAGAGACAGATGGCAAATGCAGCCCGTGCTCAGAAACTACAGCTGCGTGCCTCAGCTCTCTCAGATCTACGTGTGTGATCATTAAAGATTTTCAAATCATCTAATAGACCAGAGTCTCCTGGAGATTTGGGTTCCCAGTCTCTTGTTTCCTTTACAGAGGGCCGCATTAGACTTACCCAGAACAAAGTCAAAAGAAAACAGTTCCCAAGCTTTTCCATTTAGAAGTGTTGTGCACGCACAAACACTCTGAGTGGGCTTAATTGTGTCCTGTGGGCGCCGTTCTCTCTCACTCTGCACGAGCAGGAACGGCTGGGAACAAATCACAGCGGGAAGACTGAGGAGTTCTCACTGCACCTCTCCAGCCTGCACACCACAGGTGGGTGCAGGCGAAATCTGTGTGAATTTTGGGGTGATTTTGGGTGAATTTTAGACAAATTTTGTGTGAATTTGGGTTGATTTGAGGTCAATTTTGGGTTGATTTTGGGTCGAGTTTATGTGAATTATGACCCAATAGGAGTGAAATTTGGGTGGATCTTGGGTGAATTTGGGGTAAAATTTGGGTGAAATTTTGGGCAATTTTGAGTGAAATGTGGGTGAATTTTCAATAAATGTTGGGTGAATTTTGGGATGGTTTTGGGTGATCCCTCACCTTTGATGTGCATCTCTCTTCCTCCTCCTTCTGCTCTGGAGGACAGCTCCAGCCTTGCTGGGTGCCATGGGGCTCACACGTGAACATCTGGCATCTTTTATTTATTTTTTCCTTACATAAATGCAAGATCCTCAGTGCTAAAAGCCTGACCAGCATCCAGTTCCCAAGGCTGAGGAATCCCACCACAGCTCTGTATTGCAACCAAGCTGGCAAAAACCTGGCAGTTCACCAGCATAAGACTGAGCATTTCCTGTTAAATATCATCAAACATCCCAGGAAGACGTATCTCTCTGGACAAAAAGCTTTCCTCTCTCAGGGTGGGAAGTACCCATTCTGACAGTGCTTAATAACAAAATCTTTAATTGTTTCATTTCAGTTGTATCCTCCTGACTTCCCATTTCAAGAGATTCTTTCAGTAAATCCAAGCAAATGCAGGCTTTGGCTGTTAGTTGCACTAAACAAAGCAAAATTACTTTATTACTTTATGCACTAAAGAGCTTCAGCACTCCTGAATCAATATTTTTTGCTGAAATATATGCAGCAAGAGTTTAAAAATATTCATTTGGAGAAATAAGTTTTTATTTTTGAAATTCATGTTACCCATGGTATGAATATCACACTTCCTATATTCCAATTCTTATTACCTGTTAGATCTAGGAGGCTTTATTGTGTAATCTCTAAGTGTATAAAGTGTATGTGTATAAAATCTAAGTGTATAAAATCCTCATTGAGGCTGATGAAGGGGTTTTTAAAATGGCTTGTGACCCTAACATTCCTAAAAGACCGCCACCAAAAGCTTGCTACATATAAAATACTACTAGTAAATGCAAATATGGACGGAGTTTCCCTTGTTACCTGATTTGTGACCATGGCTGACTCTCTTAAATTAATGGTATCCCAACCATAAGCCAAATTTTCCAGGCAGAAACAAACCTGAAAAGAAGCAGTACAAAAAGAAATAGTTCCGTTTGATGCCTGGACGATGAGTCCAAAAATGAATGTTCAAACACTGATCGTTGGCTGTGTGAAGTCCCTGCCATCTTTTAGCCTGACAACCACATAAGCTCAGAGATATTTATATACACATGACCACAAAGAGAGAAGGTCAGTGTGTCCCACACAATGGAAGTCTTGGGCGAGGAGTCCCCAGGAAAAGGTGTGTTTACTTCACAGACGCAGAGCAAGTGGGTGAGATTGCAAAGCAGCTCCTCTTTCTGGCTACGACCGATAAAAACTCATATGCATGCAAATGGAGGGAGGACAACAACAGCAAAGCCCCAGTGGCTGTGCCAAGCTGCAGGAACCTGTTTATTCAGAAAGCCTCTGCAGACCCAGAGCAGCACCCACCCGACGGCTCCGCAGGGTTCCTGAGCCACCCAAACTGCAGACACCCCATCAAATCGCCCGCATGTAAAGTTTATGCAAAGGAGAGAACCAAAACAATCCGCCTCGTTATTTTCTTCAACCAATTATGTCAAATACAAACAAACAAAGATATCACTTATGTGCAGAGAGCACAGCCCAGTGCTGCTTTCACACAGGAGTGACCGACTCCAGTAAATTAAATGCCCAGGGCTTCAGAGGCTTCATCTGGTCCTAATTTTCAATTGGTAGTAAAATGATATGGCTTTTTTCACTTTCATTGTAGCTTGTTTTCATCTAGTTTGAGTTCCAAGATGTCCTGTTTTGCAAGCTCTGATCTGCTACATTAAAAAAAAAAAAAGGACTTGAAAAATGTGCAATCGCCGACGCAGCGGCACCGCCAAGGCAGCTGAGCTGCTGCTCTCTCAGCTGACTGAAGAATCCGGGCTCCTGGGGCCAGTAAAAGCTGGGAGCAGAGCCTTGTAGGTGGAGGAAAGGACTTGGCCTGGTGGGAATGCAAGGAGCTCCGTGCTGGTGCAGGAGCACTGTCACTGGTGCCAGAGGGAGATGGAGCTACGCTCTCTCCAAGAAGCGCTCCGAGGATCGACTCGTTACCCATAAAGTCAGACCACAGTTTTGCTGGTCTCATCCAGATTAAATTAGGACATTTCTAAAAGTCAGTTTTGTAGACATCTCCCAGGTATCTCTGTGCAACAGCTCAGGCACAAGGACACTCATCCAACCTTCCCCAGGAGACCCTGAATTGCCTCTCCTGAACAACAATTAATTGAACGGTCTTCGTTGTAAGAGATGGGCACAAACCACATGTATTTCACATGAAAGGCACCACGAGATCAAATAGACACTACTATTCTTCAGCCTTCCCTCCTCCCCCTTGAAAGAGGCAGTCTAATTTCATATCCTCTGATCTGAAAAAAAAAAAAAAAATTTAAAAAATAAAATTAAGAAAGCAGCTTGCAGCCCCGCAGTGAGACAGATTTCCCAGGGTAGGATTGCTCAGCTTCAGTGCTCCCATCACAGCTTTGCCTCCCACCGTTTCTAACTTTAAATCCTGCTGCCAAAACATCTCTCACTGCCCCTCCATATATCCCCAGCTTTCTTTCTTCACTTGCAGGATCACATATCTGCAGCTCTCTCAAGACCCTGCAGGACCTTTCTTGGCTGGCCTAAATCAGAAGGAGATTTTCTTATCCAAGTAACAGCAGTTCCAGCCTACAAGAGCAGAGAATTTGGCCTCTCCCTCAGCCCCTCTAGCCCCTCTTTCCCTCCAGGAATTCAATATCAGGACTCAGATTTTCTTTATTCACCACAGACCCCAAACACACCAAAAATAACTGTGAAATCTGACTCTAATCTGTTTCCAAGAGTCACATTTTAGGTTTTGTTTAGTTGTTTTTTGTTTGTATTTTTTAATTCTGGCTACCTTTACTCTGCTCATCATCAGTGTACATGATGGACAAGATAAACTCCACAGGAAGAAACTGGTACCACTGTCTGTCCTTTTCTGTAACTCTTGCCAGGCACAGGCAGACAGGAAACAAAACAAAAGCTGAAATATCTGTCAGTAAACATCTTTATACTGGCTCTAGAAGGACCTACATGTTTTAGGAAGGTTGTACCTCATCTGAAGATACATCTTCCATTTACCTACCGTAATGGCAACTAAATTTTTGAGGTAGCTGGGCATTTACCTCTTAAAATCCCAGTGGTAGCTGCAGGTTCACTTAATCCTGTTTTGTCTCAGCTCTCACTGCTAAGACTTTGCTGCTCATTTTAAGAGTAGCTAAAAAAGGAATTTTTTTTTTTAAAGAAAAAAGTTTTAACATCAGTGTCTATGAATGCTGCATGTAGAAGGGAATAGAAAAGAAAATAATAACATTACTTAAATTTCCCAAAGAATTCACAACATAGAGCTGTAAGAAAGTTGTCTCCTCTCTAGCAATGCTAGGTTTCAGTCTTTTAAAAATATTTGCCTCAATTATTTTTTACAAGGACTCCTCTGTACGTTGGCAGGTACACCTACTTAAAGGTGCTAAGTTTTGTATTTTAAAAAGGAATATAAGAACAGCTGCCCCATTTGTACTGTGCTCTTTCTCTCTTTGCACACCATCAGATGGGTGAAAGAGACAGGGGGTGGGGAAGAATTCCACAACATAATCATTTGGTAACTTATATTATTTTCTTTGAAAGGGCATTACAATACAATTCTCTCACTTGGAGAACTTCAAGAGAAGATAATTATTCTTGTCTGCCTTGTAATATATATTAAAAATGTTCAAATGTGGCTTTCCAGGGAATTCTGCCAAATATTTTTAGGCACCAGACCCAGCTTTACTTAATTTTATGTTGCCTTCTTAGCCTATTATAAAATACCCTTCCATGCAGTTTGAATTTGGTAAAAGGGCTGAAGCCTACTCATTTATATTAGAAACATAAAAATCCCTCTTTCCTTGAAATAGAGATCTTTAACTCCTAATGTGACAGCCATTCAGATGTAGAGCAACTGAAGTGTCTCTACAGAGCTTAACACACGTCAGTGAGCTTTTACTGCCACAAAAAACCAAGCAGAAACCAAGAGAGGCTTGTTGGGATTCTTTTAGGAGACAACACTCCAAGAACAGAAAGTAGCTTGAAATAATTTTGTTTTATAAGCACTTTATGAGTAGTATGACAGTAGCACCTTGAGACTCCAAAAAAAGACCACAACCCTGCTGCATGAAGCATTATAAAAGCTTCAAGGATGCAAATCCTAAATCTTTAGTGCTGTCATCAGCTACAGGAAAGTATGGGATTATACTGTAGTTGGGGTTAAAAAAAAAATTTAAAAATAAGCTATTTAAGGTAATATGAGATTATTGTTGCCTCAAATGCTGGCAATAATGTTTATTATAAAGGATAAAACAATGGCTGTGGGCAAAGCGATCTGCTCCAGGGATTTTACAGCCTAGGCAAAGCAGAAAGCCAAGCACAGACATAGCAGGCTCAGCTCGTGGTGCAAGAGCAGAGTATGTGGAGTTGGGAAAAGATAAGTTAAGTAACAGGGAGGGAGGGATAAAACAGATAAACAAATAAATAGTACTGAGCTGGAGGTCTCAGGCCAAAGAGCAAATGGGAAACAGAGGCACAGGGGCTTGCTCTGAACCACACAGAGCAACTCGCAGTGAGAGGAGCCTGACAACCAGATCCTCACTTCAGCATCCACCCAGTGAATTCTGGCGTTTCACTCCATAAAAATTCAAGTCTAGCCTAATATAGCCCGGGGAGAAGGGCCAGGCAGCCCTCATCCTGAACCTCTGAAGAGTCAGACGTGATTTACACTGCTGACCAGGATAACGTCCACAGTATTTCCAGCAACCTTCTGGATATGTCAGGGTCTTCCCCCCACCCTCTTACAAACCAGCATCAGAAACTGTAGATAATGAGCACAAGAGTCCATGTGAAATGCTGCAGTTGTCTGAGTGTTTGTTTTGGCTTTCTAGAGCGGGCTGGAGTCCAGCTCTTGCGCTCAGCCCCACCTCGGTTATATTTGTCCAGTTACACACAACCAACTCGGAGCCACATTTCAATATGAAACACTTCAAAACGATATTAATGCCATCTCTTCATCGTTATAATACGCTTTCACTCCCCTCACAACTGCCCCCAACTTGCTTGGTTGACCTACCTTGTTTTAAAGTGTTTCACAGAGTAGCAACACTGTTTTACTTTTCTTAGCTTCCCTGATAACCAAGGGAAGCCAGCCCAGACTGCAAATTGAAAATTGAAACAGCTGAGTTGGACTCCTCCTACCTCCCCTCCCTCGTGTTTTCATCTTTTATGGGGGCAGGCCAGCCTGTGCCAGACAAACTAGGATTTCTTCTACTCTTCAGTCGCTTGGCTGTTCTTTCCCGTAGATATTCCAACAGCAGATTAATGTCAGGCCACGCTGAGCCAAACACATGAATCTCTGAAGATTTCAGCTGAGCAGGAATGCTGCTGGATAGGGTTCTTTTTTTTTTTTTTTTTTTCCTGTTAAACCAAGGGATTGCAACTGGACATGGTCTAGTGTCTGTGAGTAAAGAGAAACTCTCCCCAGCTCTGGGAGGTCAAAACAGGGAGCCTTAAGTAATGCCAGTGACTCCATCCACAGCACACGCACTTGGAGGCTGGAGACAGCACACAGGTGAGATACTCACAAGCTGGTGAGAAGCCTTCAGGATGCTCATCTAGGCCTTGCCTCACCTAGAGAATCGACTGGGCCAGTTTGCAGCAAGCTTCACCTCTCTCAGCGCAGGATCAGCAGCCTGGGACACAAGGACCCAAAGCGACATCGCTGTGTGCTGGCCCAAGGGTACCAGAGAGGAATTGGTGGCTCAGGACAATTCTCCCTTTCCCACCAGCTCCAAACTCAGTGGGATCTGCCGTGTCTTGCAGAAATGCCACGTTGGTGTGGTCCTACCCCTGGAAGGGGTGGCAGCTCCCACCGGGTTCCTTTCCTCATGCTTAGTTTCTGATACGGGAAGGAAAACTTTGAGACTTCCCTGATCCCCTAGAAACGACGACAATCCCACGATCAAACACCTCCAAGTCCACCACAGACAGAGAAGGGGGAGGAATTTCCCCTCCTCACAACAATTACAGAGGCATAAGAGAAAGGGGGAATAATGGAAAAGGAGCAAAGACTGGCGAGGTAGATAAACACAGCAGAGCAGCGTGCTCCTCTTAATGCAGCTTCCATCCTACAGTGCCTGGGAATTATGCACTCAGGAGGCACCTCTGGCATCTTTTTGCAGCAAGACTCCAGCATTCCCTTTAAAGCAAGCAAAAATCTTGCTGATTTTTGAGCATTTCTGTCCAGGCTGCTCACCTGGAGTCACCTTGCACGCTGCACTGGCCCAGGGAGGCAGCAGCACTGTCACCTCCCCAGCCTGTGCGTGGAGTCCTTGCAGAGCTGCTCCTGGTGCCCCCAAGACCACTCTGAAGAGCACAAAGATCCCCCTGAGGAGTCAGGGACACTCCTCAGAGGGTCATTCTGAACCCAGGACCTCTCCTGGCAGCAGCCCAAGCTTTGGAGGAGGCACTGAGGACCAGCTCCTTGCAGCTCCAGAGCTGAGCCCAGCCTGCCCACAGCCCCAGGTCTACCCTGGCTGGATCTCTTTGTGCAGAACCCACAGCTTTGGTGTAAACCACACAAGGAAAAACAAGCAAACAAACAAACAAACAGTGCACAAAACCACAAAATTACTGATCCTCAGCAATCCCAGGCACAACACCTACAGACTTTCAGCTTCTCTCCCCCACAGGTCAGTGAAGCTACAAGACATGTCCCACCTATTCCAGCCGTGGAAACTGCACCCTCATATAGATTCATCCTAAAACAACTTAGTTGTGCAAGAAGCTACCAGGCTGTAGACTACTAATTGAGACTAAATTCTGATTTTCTTCTGGGAAAAAAGGTCAGTCTATCATTAAAGTGAAGCAAGACTGATAGGCAGTTGGTGAAAGAGATCACATGGGGGTTTTTTTGACTAGAGACATTAGAACCCACTAGCAGCTAAACACAATTGTCTTTATAATTGACAGAAAGACATTAATTGCTTGTGCCATCAGGAAGGGGGAAAAGAACTTCCAAGCTCATACAGCTCAAACTGTGGAATGCGAGGCCTTGAGTAGGTCCATAATCAGCCCACAAAAACGCATGAAAGAACAAAATCTATGAATTCATTTCTATGCAGTTGTGCAGGGGGTCTGCAAGATGGATCAAAGGTTGACAGTGGTTTGCTCTCCAAAGCATTTCAAATCCAAGGCTCCAAGCAGTGCAGCTTATGCTCTTCATCTATCAGCAGCTTATGTTTCTAAAAAAAATATCCAAAAAATTTAAATGCCAAATTGCAGACTCCTCCAAAGACATTCTTAAAGAGCTAAAGGAGAATTGGATACCAATGTTTTGCAGTTAAAAGTGCTGGCACTTTATAAAGAGAAGCCTTTTGTTAGAGACAGGAAGTTTAGTTTATTGCTTGGTGTATACAGTTCACCCACCACATTATTTTGGGCTATTTTCATTCCTCACACAGTAAAGAGGAAATTCTAAGAACGTTTCATTACTTTTCTTTGTTTGATGAGCAGCAAAGGCTTGCAGTCTGCTGACCACTGTATTGCTTTGCTACTCTTGATGCACAATTTCACTTCTCGTAGATCCTCAGGAGGAGAAAACATTTGTTCTTTATAAAAATCAATTGTTTCTGCCCCATTCACTTTAAGTCCATCTCTCACCCTCATCTTTCATTACTTCATAGAGAGAATTTGTGAATACAAAACTAGGGGAAAAAACCATAAGTTGTTGGTGTTTTTTGGGGTTTTTTGGGGTTTTTTAAGCAAAACTTCAGGCTCAGAAACTTCTTTGAGAGGCAAATTATGAAAGCTTTTCTCCTCTTTGCAGTTTCCACAGATCTTTCCCAGTACACAATCTGTAGCAGTGGAATAAAACCACAGCTATAGTACAGCACTATTATTTCATACTAAAGCTGTTCTTCTGAAGAGCATTAATTTTCACCCAGATAGTTCATCTTACACACTGTTGTGATTCTCTTTGCACAACATGGT
Organism: Regulus satrapa; assembly: GCA_013396955.1. NCBI lineage: Eukaryota > Metazoa > Chordata > Aves > Passeriformes > Regulidae > Regulus > Regulus satrapa. Next base: position 49,875 of record VWZN01015902.1, read on the forward strand.
TCTGTACAGCTGAAATTATAAAGCAAAGAGCTAGAATATATGCTTGTCCATTTGCTCTCTCTCTTTTCATCACTTCACAAAGTTATCCCTAAATGTTTTTATACCATTCTGGCCTAAAAGAAAAAAAATAAAAAAGATTCCTCATAAAAGGCTTGGTTTCTAAAAAATGCTAAGCATTTAAACATTTATTGGAAACAGTTTTAGTTCCTCATTAATCTGAAGACAAAGTATTATTGATTTACAATGAGCAATTCATCCGATATCCATCAGCAGCATATAAAAACAGAGCCCGAGAATTAAGAAAATGGGTGATGCCTGTTTGGCAGCAGTTTCCTCTGTCCTGCCAATGGCACAACCTGTCCAACTGGATGGAAAACAGCCCTGCTCCTTCTGTGTGTGTTCTGCACGCTTGAACGTATATGTCCCACGGATCACAGGCTAACCTACACTTATTTTATATTACAGGATCTGCAAGTATGTATTAGATCAAGGCTCTGGGGACTTTACATATTGCTTAACCTCAGTCACCCAGGCTCTTGGTCACTGCAGCGAGGAGTGGGGTGAAAATAGATGAACTGCACCGATAGATGGACACGGGGGCACGCTCACATCTGTGCCCAGAGACAAACCTATCCCTAGGGCCCCATGGAACTGCCCCAGTGCAGCACTGCGAGCTCTGCACCAGGCCAGCATGAGTGCACGACGCAGATTGGCTGACTGATCTCTGGAAACAGCTCTGGAAAGCTGGCACAGGGGGTGAGCCTCCCTCCCGGGACCCTGGTTTTCCACCAGTGGAACTCCACCGGCTTGAGTGGCGTGTAAAACCAACGTAATGAAGTGGAGAATTATGCTCACATTATGTTTTTTAAGTAGCTTATTAGCCTGCATATTACAGCCTGTTTAGTGAGTTGGCAGCTGTGCAAAGGGCTCTAAGGACCTAATTCACTGGAGCTGATATGACTCTTCCCACTGGCGTTGGGTCAGGACCCTAAATAATTCTGAAAATTCTGGGGGGAGATATTGTAAAGCAGCTCAGTAAAGGTAAAAGGGTGTTAATGAAAGTCCCTCGAGGAGGTCATGACCTTTATTAGTTTGGAGGAGCTTTCCACAAGCAAAAGGAGTTTAAAAATAAAATTAATTCAGAGCGGGCCAAATATCTCTGTAGGTGACTTTTTTCCTTGTTACCATTAAAAACAAAAAAACCCCACAAAAAAACCCCAAAACCCATCCCCATATCATGATGGAAAAAAAATTATATTTCAATCCAAATAGATTTGTTTACACCTGGTAACATGCAGTGAGTGTATGGGGTGGGAGTGGAAGGTAGAGATAAACATGTCTGTGCCACCCCCACCTCCACTGCTGCGTGTTTGGCCCTCGGGGTGAATTCCCTGCCAGTGTTGCTGGATCTTAACTCTTCCCTCTCGCTCCTCTCAAGGCTGCCTGCCTCTCAGGAGTGCCAGAGTCACATCTGCCAGCCTTTAGGGCTGCACCTGCCATTGGATGCGTCCCTGGCAGCCCCGGCTGCCCGCTCACACACTCGGGGAGGAATGGGCCCAAACTGGGCAGAGAGCAGTCAGGATTAGGTGTCAGGATTAAATTCTTCCCCATGAAGGTGCTGAGGCCCTAGTACAGGTTTTTCAGAGGAGCTGTGGCTGCCCCATCCCTGGAAGTGTTCAAAGCCAGGCTGGATGGGGCTCTGAGCAACCAGGGAGAGTGGGGAGTGTCTCTGTGCATAGCAGAGGGGTTGGAACAAGGTGATCTTTAGGGTCTCCTCCATCCCAAACCATTCCATGACTCTGTGGCTATTAACAAATCTGTTTGTTTTGTCCCATGAACAACTCCTGGAGCCTCAGCTACCAAGGTGTGGGAGCTGCCAAAGTGTGGGTGCAAACCCCTGCTCCTGCCCCATCTCCCACCACCTCTTTGTCCCCCCAGCTTTTGCAGAATGGGAATTAACAACAGAACTTTGCCTTGCAGAACAGATTCAGGAGCAAATTCATCAAAGATATGTGACAACCAGTGCTGACATCTACCCAAGCCCCAAAACACAGCGAAAATACAAAAGAGCATAACCAACAACTTCCTGAAATGATGTCAGCCCCCAGCCAGGACTTCAAAATAAGTCCTTCAAAAGAAGATGGGCCAGGCTCCATCCATCTGATGTGTCAGGATCAATGTGGAGGCCAGGGGGATCTCAGTCAGAGCCTCTAAGCCGTGAAATATTATTACTGCCACTTGAGAGATGACTTTGCAAGGGACCTGCAGATGCAGCGCTGTGGATCAGACCCTGCCCCTGTGCCAGAGGGAGGCGAGAGGCCACCCCCAGAGTCACACCTTGCCGGGATATCTCCTGGGCTTCCAGCAGCTGGGCAGCAGCACAAACAGCCCTTGGCAGAAAGCAGGGGGCAACCAAAGTCCAGCTTGGATCTCTGCCCCCCACTGCTCTCCACACCCCAAGGTAAAGCTACCTCGAGGGATTACACTTGGTACAATTTTCCTCCTGAAAGCTGGATGAGTTTTCACTGAAAATCTCCCCCCCCTTTTTTTTTTTTCTCAGATGCTTCTAATTTTCCATTTTTCTTGTTACATCTTTTTAATGGCCTTACATATCATTGTCTTTTCAAATGATTGAGTATTAAGCTATTACTCCATTGTCAAACCTCAGTGACACAGAATAATTTGCAAATGTTTAAAATTTTGACTGCAGGGTTTTGAATAGAAATTAATACAACTAATATGACAATCCAATTTTTTTTTTTTTTTCCTCAGGATATTTTTTGGATTCACCAGAGGAAAATATTTTCAAAATCAGATGATCCAGTCCAGAAATTCCAGAATATTTCATCTAGCCATACTTATGAAAAAACAAAGTAATGAAATTTCAATGTATTTTCATTTCAAAACACTACCTTTTGTTTCAAAATATTCTTAGAACAAAAAGAATGTGCAGGGTAAAGTCATACTTTAATCCAAAATATATATTCCACTTCATGCCAAAATATGGATGTAATTTGGGAGGTTCACATATTCTTGAAAGACATGGAAAATGTCTGCTTCAGTTCCTGCTCAATCAAATTATTTTCTAATAGTTTGGTTCAGTTAGCAGAATACAGAATGGAGAGTAGTCCATTCCTTCACCTCTTAAAAAAGAGATTTATGTCCTCAGAAAGTGATAAGGGGAAAAAAAAAAAAAAAAAAAAAAGCAGGAGCCCAATGATTGCTGGAGCAACGAGGGAACTGCACACGATAGATGTGTTTCCACAGCACTCACTGGAAGTGTGTTCTTCCTCATGTGGGGCTGAAATTAATAAATCAGTGCTTGTTTCTATCTATAAGAGTCAAAGATTGCTTCATGTCACCAATGCCACCTAAATCATTGACCATGTGCCTATTCCTTAAATGAAGATACAACGAGAGGTGGAGGATTTTCTCTCTGCTTGACTAAAAAAAAACAAGTAACTAAGCCCACATGCTAATATACCCATGTATTAATATCAAAATACTTTACAAAACCCTCCATGCTTCTCTAATTGGTGTGCTTGCTAAAACTCAGGGGAAAAAATTTCCCTCAGAATGCCAAAGCCTCAATTGTATTTTCTTGATGAACCTCCAGGATTGCAAAAGTCATGAGGGTTTTCATTAGGAAAAGAAAAAGAAAATGTCCAATAAATATTTTTTTATTATATTTCTTGCATGTTTGCAACTTCAGGACTCTCTGCACCACTTGTAGTGAAATTTATCTTAATGAAATTGATCTTAATGAAGATGTGCCTGAGCAAGCTTTTTTAAAAAGCACAAGCACTGAGCACAATCAGCACACTGGCTCTTGAGGTGCTATTGGGATGGAGGAGCAGAATTTTCCAGCTGGGGTGGGAAGAAAACACATTTTCCCAGTACAGATGTGTTTTAACTATGAAAATGTGGGGGTTCCTTGAAAACAACCCCTGCACAGTGCTGCAGCAGCAGGGGGAAGTTTATTGCAATGCAAAATTCTAACTGGAAGGATAATTACAAAGCAGGCCCAGAGATCAGTTTAGGCTGTTTTCACAAAAATGGGATTATGCATTTTTCTAGAGCCAAGGTTTGGCATCCAATCATTACTGCTGAAATTATTATGAAGCGTGAACCTCCAGGCCAAACACAAGACCCACTGTGGGTATCCCTACCATTTCTATCAGACTTTTCAAAGCAAATCAAAATGAAAAACTGTTTGAAAAGAATCTGTGGCAGAGTTATAGACTGCATCCATCAGCTCAGGACAGATATTTGTTTCCATTTATTGAATCAGCCCAGATTTTTGTGCCAAGGTGCATTTCCCAGTGGTACTGCATTGCTTCAAAGATGGCTTAGGGAGCCCAATGGTCTCTGTGCTTCTGAATGATGCAGTTTCCTGTCCTCAGCCCTGCTAAGAACTGCCTTCCCCTTAGGCAGTGAATTCTGCAGCAAAAACCCTCCTTCCTTCTCTGCACGCCGCTGCTGTCCTATCAACTCCACCTGCCAAACTAAAAAGAGAGTCCATGACAAACTCGTCCTAAGACAAACATAAAACAGGCTTGAGTTATCCTAAAATTTAATTCCTAGGGCCTGCTTCATCCTTGAGCTCAGAAATGCAATCAGGAGCAGAAACTGAAATTATTTTCATATTGAACAGTGTTGAAGCAAACAACATCCTCTCCTATTCTGGTTTTGACTGGAGTAACCTGGAGATGTGTAAGTCCTTTTGCAAGGTGCCAGCAGTGCACTGGGCACTGTGTAACACAGAATATTCATTCTATGTGATTCCGTGTGATTCAATGCCATTCTATGTAATTCTCTCATTTCCAGACTAATATAATCCATGATTCCCCCAATATGTTAATTTTGCACTCAGTCAGCCTTTTTTTTTTTTCCTTGTTCAACCAATATTGAAGACATCATAGATTTGACATAGTAAATGGTGCTTTACTTCCAATATTCTGGATAAAAGCATGTCTCAGCAAAGCAGTTTTCTGTTAATAGGAAGGATTTGAGAAACTCTTTTTTTTTTTTTCCTTTCTCTGAAAGTTAATCATTCAACTTCAAAAATGGAACAGACTAAGCAGATTCCTGTTTGGTGGCATCTATCCTTTTCATGATCTGTGGTATTTTACACCATCTGCTCTTCCTCCCTGCTGACAGCATCCTTTACTTGGAAGATTTCCTCTGTGGTGGTGTTTCCACCTCACACTAGCTGCTTGCCTTTTGGACAGCCAGGGCAAGCAGTAAATATTTGCAGCTTTGATCCGGGGACTCGTCACTTCAACTGCCTGAATTACCTCAAACTGGCTGGCAGTCGATTTACCTGAGGGAAAATTATCTAGCACAGAGTAGCTGAAGAGGAAGAGCCGAACTCCTTAAGAGTATTTCAGAAAAATTGTTTATGTGCTTACTTCGGGCCTCTACTCTTTCCCTCACCTCTTCCTTTTGAGCCAAACACAGACTTGGCAGAAAAGAATTGAGGTCCAAACTCTCCCTAACGTAATCTCAGGGCTGGCATTTCCAGAAAACCCCTCTACCCACATCGGCAAATTTCTTGGTTTTATGTTTTGTTTGTTTGGGTTGGGTTTGGTTTTTTGTTTTTTTTTTTTAATTAAAAGGAAATTTTGGAATTAAAGGTACAATTTGGTGGCCAAAGTAGGAAGAGATCATTCCAGGAATAGGAAGTGCTCTTTGGAAGAAAAGGAATTGAAGAGTGCACAGTTCTCTCCTAAGTCAGTTGATGGAAAATCTAACACACTCAGTACCACTGAAATTATCAGAAACTAATTTCCAAAGCTGGAAAACCAAACCCTTGCCAATTTTTTTTGAATAGGCTTGCAGAGGATTAAGAATAATTGCAGATGTATTGTTAAGGGGGCTCCACTTCAGTGCAATCAATTTGATTAGTTTATGTTTTAACCTCGCCATCCTTTTGCCATCAGTTTTTATGTCCTGCAGATTCTAGATGCTGATAGATCATCTCAACTCCCCATTTTTTCCATTACCAAGGTTTCATTATGCACGTTAAGCATGTTTCCATTTGCCTGAGGTACACCAGGGGCAGGGAAGCATTTTTCAAAGATAACTCATTTAATATTAAATGTCAAAATATTACTCACTTCTTTAGCAAGATCATGCAGCTGCAACCTGGAGAATTAATTTGGAATGGTGTCTCTGTGGAGTTCAGGGCGTTGGTCTAAGCATACCTTTAGCTAAACAAAAAATCATTGACTTACCCAGAATTTAAAACATTGTATGGAACTGACTAAAGGGCAATAATGAACAGCTAAACATGTGAAGGAAGTGGTTTATAAGCCAGAAATGCTGTGATTAATTATGGATAAAACAGCCAGGGGAAACTTCTCATTACACAAACTAATGAAATAACTCCATTAGCATGATAAAAAAAAAAAAAATTAAAAAAAAGTGGAAATGGCTGTAGGCTTTGTTTTGAAGATTATCACCATAGCATTTCCCTTCTGCACAAGCAATCAAGAACCCATTGAAGGGAAGAAACATGAATGCCCCCACTTTACAGACAGAAAATTGATGTAGGAGGAAAAGACAGGCTGTTTATAAAACACTTGCTTCCTGTGTTTCATTGGAGGCAATTCCTGATTTACATTCATGTAAAGCAGCTTCCAGACAGCCCTCAAATGACAAGTCCAAGGATCTGTGTCAGCAGAGGGAACTGTCACCTGATCCTCCCCATCCCAGCCCTGAGAATATGCAGCAAAGGCTTCCACTTCATGGGAAGACTGAAATGATAATCTGACTTCCAAGAAGGGTTTCCCATGCCTGCACAGGTAATTGCTCCTGAAGCAACAGACATCCATCCCTGGACTGTGCATTTGTCAAAAGAATAAAACAGAGATGATAACTGATCAGTCCTTATTGTGGGCTTCACTGGTTTTGTTGCTATTTGGGGTATGCAGCTTGAGTGTTGTGGGGTTTATTTATTTTATAAGTTTTTCATGATGTGTTTAGCTAATTCATTCCTTCTGTACAGCATCAAATGAGGAAACAAATCTTTCAGGGTGTTTGTTTGGGGGTTTTGACTGACAGCCTTTTAGGGGCTTTCTACACGTAACAACAATTTCATAGGAAAGGCAGAGTGAATTTTAAATACATATTGGTAAAAAAAAAACAAACCCACATACAGCTACCTTGGCTTTTTATTAGACATGTCCAGAGTGACAGGTCAGTCAAAAGCAAGAATGCTTCTTCCAAATGACATCCTTTCTTACCTTGAAAAGTTCCAAGACAAGTTCCACACTGCAGTGTGTCAATACAGTTTGTAGCAGTCAAAACATGCTCAGTCTTTACTCACTCCCTCCCGCTCATTCACTACAGAAGCCACAGGCAACTGGGTTTGTTTAAAAAACAATGAAAAGGAGATGAATTGAGTTATTCCACGTTTCTTAAAAGTGGAATTTGAATGAGACAACAGCCACTCTTTTGCTTGTAAAACAAGACAAAGTCAAATTAATCTTTAAAATTATATGGCAATCTGAATTATATGCCAAAGAATTTTAATCCCTCTGTTTAGTTCTCTTATTTAACAAAACAGTTAAAGTCAGCCAGGCTTATTCACAGAACCTAAAGTTTCTTTCTGAAAGCCTTCCAGTATGGCTTTTTTAAAATGTTCTGCTCAGTCTTCCCTCCAAGCATCATTTACCAGATCACCTTTCAGCATGGGACTAAAACCCCAGGATTTCCTCTCAGGATCTGAATTTTGAAAATTGCTGCCTTTGAGTCATCAGGTAATTTTTGGTGCCCCAAGCCAGCCTTCAGCACATTCTTTTGGGTCCTCATGTATTTATTTCTTTGACCCTCTGCCTGCAAAGAAATAAAAGCACCTCAAGAAGGTTTTCTCTACAGCTGCCCTCTAGCACTGGCTATAGGCCAGACTTCTTGGGTGGGGCCTTATAACCCCAGGATGAACCAAGATAAATCTGTGGCACCAGCAAGAAGCTGGGAATGCAACACTTGCTTCCATTTCAGAAAATGGCAAACAAAAATAAAAGTGGTGTTCTTGTGGCCATGAGCAAATCCAGGATCTGAAGCTGCACCCAACACCTGCCTGGTCTCAGCTGCTGTGACTGCACAGTCCTGCATTATAAGGTCCTTAGACAGCACAATAATGGCTGCAATAGAAATACACCGTTTTTCCCACAAAAATCATAACCTGTGGGTTGGACATGGGCATCATGCCTCTCAGCACAATCACTTGCACACAAGAGAGGAGTCTCCTGCTTTTCACAGGTCTCTGTTTTGCTTTCACCATGATCTGCAACTTGTGATTATTGCCATTAGAAGTCCGAGCCATAAAAGTTTTTCAGCAAAAGCGTTCCATTTCCAGAGAATCCTTTTCCCCAGTACACACTAATGATGAAATGCAGAGACTCCTCTAGCTCTTCTGAAAGGCTAGGAAAGGAAATTGAGCAGAGGAGAGCTGCTCTTAACACAGCAGAAGTATTTCCCTGCTCTCCTTTCCTCTGTCCAACTGGCAATGTTCTCATTTATGTCCTGTCCACAGATGCTTCTATAGGAACTGATTGCAAAATCCCTGAAGTTGAGACATATCTGTTTAACTTTAGTAATAAAATTGACATGCTTTGGGGACATGCACAGAGAGCAAATGTTTGGTCTGAAGGTCTGGCTACAGAGATGTGGGTGTATAATCAGTCCAGCTTTCCAGGAAAATAAAGCTACATTTCCCAAAAGCCAACACAACCAAAACAGATTTTCCCTTTGAACTGGTCCAGTACTTCTTTATGCTGATCTTTCACACAGTTCTGCAGGTCATATAAGGAGTGGAGAAAACACAACTCTGTGCTAGTTCCAACAGTGTTAGGTGGCTGCTCATGCTGGCATTGCTCTTCTGGCTGACAAGGAAGAGCACCACACCCTAGAAAATGCATTACACAGTACAATGATCATGCATGCTAAAGGAAGAATCATTGCTGCAGGAAAAAGTAAGTCTTAATTAGAGACGAGCAAATAAATTCATAATAGTGTCTCTCCCTTTAAACTTTCACATGGTGTTTGTTTCCAATTTTTAATGCATCTTTCTCATTAGGATGTGGAAATTTCTCAGTTTCTCTGACAAACACTTTTTTTGCAGCAGCTCACCTTCCTTCACCAGTGACTGGCAATGACCACAATTATCTGGGACAGTGTTTGTTTTCAGAGGGAATTATTCCAGAACAGTTCAGCTGTTGATTTGACCCAATCTGCTTGGCATCAAATGCTGTCTCTAGGAGGGGTCAGCATCAGATCTTCCTGAGGAGCTGATAAGATCTCAGCTGCTGCAACACGAAGCAGTTCAATTCCCACAGAGGACTCATCCTTGTCTTTACAGTCAGGCATTTCCTATTAAGCCTGGAAGTTCAATATTCCTTCTCTAATGTTGTCATGATCCATTCTAATTCTAGAGATTGGTTTTGCCCATATAGATAAGCAATCTGCATTCAAGTTGAAAACACCACTTGTGGAATATTAAAATCCAATAGGTGTGCTGGTTGAATTTTGGGTCAGATTTTTTAGTTCCCCATTTTCTATTTAAAAAATTAATTCTTTTGTTTTATTTCCTTCTGATAAATATGTTTTCCTGGCAAACTCTGGGCGCTAAATATTGCAGAACCCAAATACAAATGAACTGTGGATACCACTTAACTCACAAGCAGTTTTGTACATGTAAACCAGTTTTTAATTTTTTTTTCCCCATTTTCTACTGATTGTCTAACAACACCACATTTTAATTGTATTTATCAGGCTTTTTGATTGATACTTTTCACACTTCATGGCAAATCCAACCACCGTATTTTGACAAGGTGGCTCCACTGAGAATTTAGAGCTTCAACAATAGGATTTCATTCCAGCCACCATTTTGTTTAATCAAGAATTAACATGACTTTTCAGTTTTTTTCCAATTCAATGCTGTACACACCTTCCAAAGGCTTTTGCTAGATTAATGAACATGTGGTTTGGCCTGAAGTACTGTGATACTCTGATTGTGTTTTTTTGACGTGCCTTTAGTTTTCTGTCATGTGTTGCACAAGCCTCTTCTAATATAAGGGCTCTTGCCGCCACAAAGATTGATAACTTAAGATGATAAAACAATTACTGGGATAAGAATACTGTGTTTCTGTTTTCTGTATCTTAATAGAACTTGAGCATTTAAAGCGGAAAATTACACTGCAGAAGATAAATTCCCCTTACAATTCCATTACACAAATCACAGTGGTTTATTACCCACAGAAGTGTAGCAGAGGGAACTATTTTTTGTAAAAGATTTAAGAAATTTCTGACACTTCCAATCCTTTTAATTAAAACAGTTCTCATGACTCACTGAAGTCACTTTAAAATGTAGACGTACATCAAACTAGTTTGTGGGTGTGCACTGATACTCTGATTTACTCTCAATTGCTGGCCAGACTTATCAGTTAAAACAATTTAAAACACATGGGAGTTTTGTTTTTCTCAACCACAGACTAACAGGCAAAAGCAAGACAGATTTAACCCCTCCAGTTTGAGACTTGCGTGGGATTTAGCCACACAGCTCTCGTTAAAGTCAACAGAAGTTCAGTTCCACGGGTGTGGCGTGGCACCCTTCCACCCAACTCCCACAAAGGCTTTGTGAGTCCGTGGGGGATGGATGGTGGGCAGAAATACCCGAACTAGTGGGGTCACTGCCTTTGTGCTGACTTCAGGGGAGCAGCTGACCAATTGCCTCGGCCAGCTACAGCCCAGAAGCTGGAAAAGCTGGTGGGCCAGTATCCAAACAGTGATTCCTGACTGGAAATGGGGAGCTAGCAGAGTTTATGCTGCTTCAGAGTACTCCACTGCTTGTGCCTATCCTCAATACAGGCCACCTGTGACACGTGAAACCTGTGAGGGATCAGTGTCACCCCCTTTATAGGAGCAGCAATCAAAGACTCAGATGAACCCCTTGAGGTCGTTAACAGAGTGCCAACAAATGACAGGAACTGCTGAGACCATTTAGTTGGCCAGCTTGGCCACGACCGCTGCTATATTTATGCTCTGTAACAGATCTGCTCCTTCTTTACATTTGAATGCAACCCAGGGTGTTGGTTGTTGCTCCTTAAAAGCCACAGGTGGAATCCTGGGCCTATGGAAGTACATGGGAATGCTGCCATGGAAGACTTCACCCCACATGTGGTGGCGGAGATTCCTAAAACAAACTTTCCTAGAGGGCAAAGACATTTTGAACTGTTTAAAGGGCTCACAGCAATGTTTCAACTTGTCCCAAGCTCTACTGCCTTTTGCATATTTTGTCAGTTTTGAGGAGAGCTTGGGAAAGACTTCCAGGAACTGATATGTAGAAACAGGCTCTGACTCCTGCATTTCAGCATCTCCAGCAGCTCTTGCTGAGTTATCGGAGCACAGTTCTGGGCTCTGCCTCAAGTCCTCTCAGTGACCTGAGGTAAAGTTGCTTACTCTCTCTCTCTCTCCCCCTTGGTTTTCCACTCTTGGAGCCCAGCTGATAATGCCTCCTTTCTTCTGGGTCGTGTCCTGTCCGCAGAGCCCATCAGCCCCGAGAGAGGGTCTCTGCTACAAGGCAGGGCTTGTTCTGCGCCCACAGCAGGGCTGGGATCCCACAGGAGGCTCTGGGGGTCCCGGGCTGCAGGCCAGGGCTGGGCTCAGCTCGGCTGTTGGCTCAAACAAAGGTTCTCTCTGCTCCTACTCCTCCGTTCATCTGCTTTGCCCCGCGGTGGAGCGAGCGCTCCATCGGGGATGCCGCAGCTGCTCCCACCACAACACGTTTATGGCTTCAGCACAAACTCACATGGAAGGAGAAGCTCAGGGACACGAAGGAAAGCTCTTATTCAAATCAGAAACGTCTGACACAATAACAGAGGGGAGAAATGGCCGAGAAGGTACATTTCTTTTATTGTTGTACATGGCTGTGGTTTCTTCTGAAGTTTTCGACCGTGTGTATTTCTTCCATCACGTTTTAACAGCTGCTCTTCCACTTACGTTTCTTCAGTTAAAGACGGCTTCTTTCTTCTCTTAAATAAAAAAAGTAAATTTAATACTGTTTGTTTAAATAGTTAATGAATTTATTTGCCTTTTTTCAATTAGGTTTAATTTAATAGCAGTAAATTTGGGCCTCAGTGTAGTCCTCTTTCTGATGCCAAATATGAATGATACTATTTCTGAACAAACAGGGCAACTGTTAAAACTGTGGCTTTCCATACTTAGCAAAATAGGCTTTCAAAGAAGACAATTTAAGAAAAAAAAAATGAAACCCACATCAAAGATTTTTGAAACACAGATTAAAAAAAAAAAAGAAATACATAAGAAGGTGAACCTATTATGTAATAGAAGTAAGTACTGGTCAGGTAATGTGCAGACTCAGAAGCTTCTCATTCTATGTTTCTTCTTTGTTTGCTGTTTGTTTTTTTCCTTGAACACCTATCTATTTAAACACAAGAGTCTCCCCATGGATTAAGGTGCCACCAAGGCACAGATCACAAAGTGCCACTGCTGCAGCTCAGTGTTTGTCCAGCGTGGGAGATCTCACAGCTGAGGGGTTTTTTTAATCATTCCTGTAGTCTCAATAAGAATTGCCATTCCCAGGAGCATCTAAAGGTGGAGATGATGCTTGAAGAAAGCCTGTGAGGGTAGCGCCCACCCTCGTTAGCAAGTCTAAACACAAAGCAGTCAACCTAAAGACCCTGGGAGCCACACTAAAAGAGAGGATGGATAGCAACACTGAAGTTACACATCGCAGTTCGTTTCACTGAAATTACTGGATAATGTTTGCCAGCAATGAAACCTTTAAAGTTTCAGTTGAAAAGTGTTCAGGTAGCTCCTGTGCCACCCAAACTGACTGGATTTAGCGTGTTATGCCTCCACTTGGTTCACAGATAGTTGATTGAATTAGTTAATTAAGGCTGGAATTTTCAAAGAAGCCACAGGAATTAGGTAACCAAATTCAATGAGATTTGGGTACTTAACTCCCTTAGACTCCTTTGAAAAGGCCAGCTATAAATGTTCACCTCTTCAGTTGCAATTATTTGTACTTGAAGGATTATGAGTGCAGCTGTTTATAAATGCAGAACCGAGGTTGCAAAAGCAGACATGGCATGAGAACAGAGATCTGTCCATGCATAGCACAGTACATAAATGTATACAAGCAGTGGCCATACATTTAAACCATCCTTGAAGTGAAAATACCAGTAGAGCTAGTAATAACTCTGAAGACAGTGAGAGCTTCTTAAGCTTGCTTAATTAAAATCACCTAGATATACACACTCAAATATACATATGCATAAACTTATAATATATATATATATACATATGCACATATAAAAGTATATGCATGTCCATAAAGAGCCAGATGTGAACATGGGTGCAGACAGTTGTTTGTTACTGCGTGCAATTTTTTTCTTTGCAAAACAGTAAATTGTAATAGTGTTTGCTCCTGGGAAAAGGGGTGGCTCATCCGCTGTGGCCGTGTCCACGGTCTTATCCAAGCGTATGAGGAAACACCTTCCTTAACAGGCAAAACACGGGCACCATGGAGGCAACTCTGCTTTAAGCAATGCAGGAGGAAGCAGAAACTATCAACTGGAACGGTAACCATCTGATTAGGGAGCAAAAATAACCACCTACAAATGGTATAACAAAACAACCCTTCAATCAACAGAAGCGGTCACCCCGTCGTTGTAGCTGACTGCAAGGCTGAAGGACAAAACCAAGGGCTCTTTGGTAAAGGCTCAAGGGTGTAAATAACCAAATTATGGCATGGCCAACCCATACAGCCTTGGTGCTGGCTCCCACTAAAGCCACTGGGGCTACCCTGGCATTTGAGGTGAGCCAGGTAGACCTTGCCCCTGCTGAGGAGAATGACACAGCATGGGATTGCTTCTCCTGACTTTCGTCCCACGGCTGCAGCCACCCTCCAAGGAGGGAGTGCTGCCCTCACCACTGCTGCCAAAGGGCCATTTTAGGCCAATTTTAGGCCATTTGGCCTAAATGAGACTGATGAGCTTCTTCTCCAGCTACTCCTCAGACAGGAGTAACATTAGGCCTGCAAATGATGCTGGGACTATTCACAAGCTGAAAGACACACTTGGGCTTTGTAAGGAAGGGAGTCTCAAAGAGGAAGATATATCCTGAGACCAAACAAGTGGGGATGAAAGCATCCAGCCAGATCCTATTCATTAGTGGACATCAATTGTTTTTCTGCTAAAAGTTGCCAGGACTTTAATTCTTTGTGTTCACAGCAAGAGTGTTGGCCCATAAACAAATTCAAAACATACAGATGATCCATTTCTACGTATAAGGAGGGTCAGTGACTTTCCATTAGAGCGAGTCACTGAGCTCTCCAAACCCTTAAGGTGTAGTAGAGCAAATAAAAATGTGGTTAGCTGAGGAATGCAAACAGACACACAGCACATATAGAACTTTAACTTCCCTCCAGCATCCATATGTGGCCATAAAATATGGCCTCTTAAATGTAAAGTGCATAGATTTCCCTCTGCAACAAAGGCATAAAGTATTTTGGTCCCAAACAAGTATTTGAGCATACGAACATGATCTTTCACTTCATCTAGGACTACCCACCCAGTAAACCAAGCTGTATTCTTTCTGGGTGGCTCAGAGAATAGCATATTACAGTGGAAACACCCATTTATTTCATTTACTGCCATTTATAATATTTTCCACTATTTGCAGATAATGAATTCATCCACTTTTTGCCAAGATTATGCAGCCTGTTTTATAGCCAAAATTATCCAGGATCCTTCTAAAAATGTGTTACCCTTCATTTTCCATGATTGCTTAGTGGTTCTCTTGGAGCAGGACCAAGATCAACCATATTAACAATGCACAGCAATAACTGAACTGTCATGCTCCCACTCCCCCAGCAGCAGGAAGAGTGCCATCGAGCTGGTCCCTGAGCATAACTGCTCAGGTTAATTAGAGCCATTCGATGAGAAATGAGGAATTACTTTTGGAGCTCTTTCCTCTGCACATCCTACCCTGGTCTTCCCATCAAGGTGGATCCATTTCAGATTATCTGATGTCTTCTTGGCGCCGCCGCCTCTTCGGTTCTCCAGGATAAATTGTGCTTGTAGAACAGGGACCTGCGGCGTGCAACAGCCCTGCACAGACCCAGCTGCTGGCCCTGCGAAGGTGGACACACATCTGGAATATCACACACCACGAGGAGCGTTTTCCAAGCCAACAGGGGATGGAACCCCACGACCAAGCCCACGCGCAGGGCACTGCACTGAGACACAAGCGAGGCAAGCAGGAAAAGGTGGAAAGGGACAAGCCCTTTGTGAAATGTGCGTTGGGTCAGTGCTGGTTTCTTAGCAGAGAACTTCCCGCTCCCTTCACTGGCTCGGCAGTGCTGGCATGCTCTGGAGGGTGGAGCTGCAGCACCATCCCCTCCCTGCTCCGCCAGGGAAGAGGAGAAACAGCCCGGCCACATCTGCTCTTCCCTTGTGCAGTGTCTGGCAGCCTGCAAATCCCATGCAGGGGAGAAAGAGGGCTCCTTGCCATCACCAGGCTCAACAGCTGGGCCCAGCATGTAAGATGAAGCACATGCAAATCTCTGCAGGAATTCCTTAATGCTCAGCCTGAGGGTTTGATCTTGGAGTCAAGGAAATCTAGCTCAGGACCTTGCATGAAAGAAGCGGCGCCTGCCCAGAGGTTCCAGCGGTCAGTGTTAGCAGTGATAACAGAAGGAATCACACTAAAATTAGAAAAAAAAAAAAAAAAAAACCAAAAAAGCTAAACAAAACAAACTTGTGTTGGTTTTTTATAATTTTGCACAAAAAAGAAAACGAGTGCAATAAATCTCCTAACAGCCAAACTGTCCTTGTTTCTTAACGTTATCACTATTTTCTTTGGCACCTCTGGGAATCTCTTAGCGGGAGCTATGAGGAAGGAGAAACTCTGTCTCAGCAAGAGGCACTGGAGCAGCCAAAATCCGTTCTTCACCCAAATCAGCTGCAAGACTGAAGCTGAGCAGCCAGTGCTGAGCAAGTTAACCAGCCACCATGAGGGACTTAGGAACCAGGGAGGCAGGGGAACCTCACAGCAGGTTGAATTACGGCCACTGGAACAAAAACAAGTTGTCATGGCACAAGTGAAGATTTCTCAGCACTGACAACTGACAGCACTGCAATAAATATTAATGCTCCAAACTCCTACTTGGATTCTCATAAATACTCCAGATTTTGCCAGGAACTCCTTTCCCTTTGGCCACTCCATTATTCAGTTTTACCACACGTAGATGGTTGGGGCCTTCATAATTTCTCCCTTCCTCCACAGGCAGCACCACTTTACTTCTTCATCCAGAACAGGCTCTGCCACATCACCCAAATCTGGCCGGGACTTCTCCAGACAACCCAAAACACATAGATTTTTTGGGCTCCCTCCCAGCAACATCTTGAGGCCCTAATACTCATCCAGTTGATGTCAATGGAGCAGGATCTCAGCTGATTAGCTTTATCCAGACGGGTTTCTTTAATCTTAATCTCTCTCTCTCTCTCTTTCTTTT
>VWZN01015902.1:66443-83121 GCA_013396955.1 Regulus satrapa
AAACCATTTTTTTTTTTTTTTTTTTTTTTTTTTTTTTTTCCTCCAGGCTCTTTGATTCCCTCTCTGGTTCTTCTCAGGGTCTCCAAGTTTCAGGCACTTCTCTAAACACCCTCTAATGTTTTGATTTTTGATGGTTAAATTTAAACAAAACTTAAAAGCTTTTTCCAGCTATTTTTACTCATTCTCAGAGTAATTTATCAATCCCATAGAGAGCCTAGATTCCCCCTATATAAATGGATCACCCTCTTTATGAGTAGCTAATGTGTGACCTCCTTTATTCCACAAAGAATTCAAGAGTCTGGCCTCTTCCTTCTGGGTAAAGCAACTAGAGGCCACTGAATCCTCCCTGCTCAAAACATGACCACTTCTAGGGCATGTCCTTACCACCGCTGAGGTTACAACCAGCCCGGCTTTCGAGGCAGTTTGGGTGCTCTCGAGGATGCTGCAATGTATTCCGGCTGCAAAGGCAACCATCTGATTTGTGCTGGCCCAAAAGGCCCCGTGTGGCTGACACTCCAGCCAGGACAGCTGCACTCCTGCTCTTCCCATGTCCCAGGTGTGCTTCCTCTCAAAGCCCAGCCCCAAGCTCTGCAGGGAGCTCCTCTTGCCAGTCCAGTTCCCCCGGCGGGGAATCTGACTTGCACTTACGGGAATCGCGGAGGCACAGGAGAAGGAAATATGTGGCCTCTCAAATCCTCTAAACACTGTCCAGCTGCCACTAAAAAGGTACCCTGACTTGAAATATTTATTTTATTTTATTTTTTAATAGGCAACTACTCCGTGCTTTTGTACAAAGCCATAGGAATTTTATTCTTGGACCAGTAGATAACCACAGCACATCTCTCCCAAGTTTCCAACCCCACAACCATTTTTCTTCATTTTGAAACTTTAAAGGAAGAATGCTGCTTTGGCTTCACAATTTTGCACAACTTGTTAGAACCACGGGAGAATGTTACAATACCAGGCCACATGAAATGGAAACATTTGAACAGACCTCTGGGCTGGATCCCTTGCTTCCACCAGGCTGCATTCAGCCCATGAGTGAAGAGTGTCTGGCTTGGGTAAAAGACAGTTTTCAGCCCCAAGTCCTGGTGGCCAGCAGGAATGGTTTGACCTCCCAGTGCAATTAAAAACTGCCTCAAATCTACCCAGAATGGTGTCCCTGACTCAGGAGCCCCTGGGGACTTCCTGAGAGCTGGAGATAGCTGAAGCCCTGCACGCCGTGCTGTGCCCAGGGACCTCCCTGCCGTGAGCAGCTCTTTCCTGACACCTTTGGCAGGAGGCTCCCAGTCTAGCTCCGTGGGATTCACTGCCAGCACAGAAATGCAAGGAGACCACAGCAGTTCCAAGGAACCGTTTCCCCTAAGAGGAAATGAAAAGAGAGCTGAAGGCACTGGCAAGCCGTACATTAGACATTTTGGTTAAAGCAGCTAGACTGCACTTTGGAACAGCTGCTTTTTGCAGAGAGCTTAGCTCTCCTCCTGCACCCATTGTATCCCCATTATTCATTGCTCCAGCTATAGACAGTGCTTTTAGTTTAATCCTCCAAATTATACTTTTCCATCACAAATTTCCCCACCACAACAGGGCCTAAAATACAAAAGAGGTATTTAAGAGATGTTCTCCTCCTGTAGACTTGCTGACTCAGGCGCTGCATTTCAGAAGGAC
Source organism: Regulus satrapa (assembly GCA_013396955.1). Classification (NCBI taxonomy): domain Eukaryota; kingdom Metazoa; phylum Chordata; class Aves; order Passeriformes; family Regulidae; genus Regulus; species Regulus satrapa. The sequence continues at coordinate 68,112 of VWZN01015902.1, forward strand.
ACAGCCCAGTTATGAGTACAATACCGGAATTTGTATGGAGAGAATCATGACTAGCAGGAATCAAAACCAGCGATTCAAGAGAGATGGGATTCCACATGACAGAGCTTTACTGGCCTCTACACAGCTCAGATAGTCTGAGAGTGGAGCTGCTTTTGTGGGCTGTGCCACCCGAGGTACCCATCTCAGGCTGATCCTTCCTGGGGCTGGGCTGCTCTGCTTCCCAGAGCAGACCTAGACATTCCCTGGTCCCTCGTTCCTTGAGAGGAGTAGGCAGGAGCAACCCTGTATTAGTTAGGTCAGGAGCCTATGCCATTGGGCTCATCCCCCAGACCTGGATTTGGAAACACTTTACAGCACAAATGGTGTAAATACAGAGAGAAGCTAAGACCAGGAGCAGAATGAACCAATGGAATGGAGGCAAGGAAAGAGAGACATGATTTCAACTGAGATGGAGAATTGATGTGGAGATAAAGAAAGATTTCACAGGTGGCTGGAGGTGAAAGAAGACTCTTGTCCTGAGGCTGGTCATATCGGATAAAGAGAGAAAAGGTTTGGGGATGATAATTGGGATTCACAAGGACTCTGAAAAAAAAAAGGTTCTTTGCAGCATATCAGAGATTCCTCTCGTGGAGGGGCAGACTGCAGGTGAGCCCTTAGATGGTGCTGAAAGTGAGAAACCCTCTTGGAAGTTTTCTGATAAAGTACTGACAGATACAAAAAGGCAGGAACAGCACAAACCCTCCGGCAGGCTCAGTGCCTGAGCACTTACCCAGACACCTCAAGTGGGTTTTGCAGCCTTGACTGAATTTGTGTGGCCTCTGCTTTGTTGTGATCAACATCCCAGTCTGACCAGTCTGAGCGACCTCAGAAGTGTCCCCGTGGTCACAGTCTCATCTGTAAATCCCAGCACAGATGTACCAGTGACTTTGCAAATCCCCCCAGCAGTTACTTTGTCTTCCTTAGTTTAGCATGCTTGGAAAAGGCTGAGGAAAACCTGCAGAACAATGCCTTCAGAAATGCCTTTTAAGGGCTCCTCTTTGTCAGGCTCCTCACCTGCTCTGTCAGGATGTTCTTTCAATGCTTTTCATACTTCCCATGGAAGACCATAAGTTCCCAAAGCCCCGGCATATCTGCCATCTCACTGCTATCAGGAAAGGGCTGATGAGAAGATGATTGTCAGGGATGATTACAAGGACTTTACAAACACAGGAAAGCATGTTCTGCATTAATTGCTAATCTATTTCAGCCAATTTGGCACCATGACAAATGCAACTGGTTGTATCTAACGAGTTGGGGGATCGGGAATAATTCTGGTTTAGTACAGTATGTCCAGGGAGAAGAATCAACCACTAATCCCAGGTGACTAGTTCCTTTATAAATATATTAGCAACATAATGGAGGGCTTTTTAATGGGATTATAACCACACAAGCAGACCCCAAGCAGCTGCTCTGCTCCTCAAAAGGAACATGGCTGACAATAAGATTTAAGGAACTGAATGAGGGGGAAAAGGAAAAACCTCTGGCATGGCACTCTTAAATGACCTTGCTGCTTAAAAGGAATTGGAACGTGTTGCATACATGAAAAGAAAATCAAATATGCTTAAAGCAATCTCTTTGGGCATGCTCATCACTACTTTCTCCCGCTGATCCTCTGTCAAAAGCAGAGAAAATGACCAAATCAAGGAGAACTCATCCTTTCATATACTAGGGACAGATTTTAAAGCCAGAGAGATTTTGCTCACACACTGAGTAACCAAGGGGTCATTGTCAAGGATGGCAGGGCCCACATATTGTGAGATGCCCTTTGTGTTACACCCTCTGCAAAGCTGAAGTAACTCTTCATTACGAGTACAATTTATCTGCTCAGTGCTGTGGATATATGAGTGTGCATGAGGATCTTTGGGTGTGTGTCTGTGAGTGTGTGTACATGGGCTGGACTTTGTGATCTTCATGACTGGACTAGACAATCTTTAAAGGTACATTCCAGGCCTGCTCATTCTGGATATAAATGTATATAAACATGCATACAAGAAAGGAGAGCCATGAGGAAGCCTCTGGGAATGACCCTGTTGAGGCAAGAGCAAGAGAAGACACAAATGTCATTTAGAAATCCCCCTTGACATATTTCACAGGACTGTCAAAATAACAGCTCAAGAGTCAGTTCCTGATAATACCTGGATTATCTTTCTTACCATCACTTTAACAGAGTGTTATAAAGACAGCGCTGAAATTAACTAAAGAAATGTTTCCTTCAAGTCAGTGAAATAAGGAAAGACAACCGTGTCTGTTGCGTGCATGTGCACCCCAAAATATACTTGCACCACTTGCCCATTTTTTTTGAGTCCTCACTTGTTTGCAGTTCAGTGGCTTGAAGCTGAGGCTGGGATTTGGCTCTGTGGCTTTGAAAGCAGCACATTGTGGTACAAAAACACAACTGCTATGGAATACAAACATTTGCAGCATGTAGCTGCTGCAGCAAGGACTATTCAGGCAGCTCAGCTTTAGCAAACCACTTCTGATGTCCAGATACAATTTGTGCAGCTCTGAAATTTAACTGGAAGCCCATAGTCAGGGCACCAGAAGGACCTGCATGAGCACTTAAGCATTCATTCACTACCAAGGTACACCTGCCATCCCTCTAAAATACTTTTGTTAGAAGCAGCTAAAACAAAGGCTGCTGACACGCCAAGGCTGACAGACCCACTCTGCCTGTCTGCGATCCCCTGGTACTAACAAAACCTCCCCAGTGATTTCAGTGGCTTGGGATCAGACCCACGGGTTATTCTTGAACACCTCTTTAACTTTCAGGGCTTGACCTCGGGATGTCCTGGCACCAGTCCAGGTGACACTGTACTTCCTTTGGAAGAGCTGCATGGAGCACTGACCTCGATCTCCTGCTCCCAACGCTGCTGAGCCCATCTTGGTGGCATGAGGAATGTTTAAGGTACATATTTCTGCCCATGTGCATCGTCAGCAGGGTACCAAGGCATGCAAGGGTCCAACTGGCTTCAGTTTTCACGGCTCTGATGGCAAGTTAACAAGGTTCAATGAACTCCTTCTGTGCTCTGTGGATTCTTCAGGCAACACCAAATGTTGGCAAGTACCTGACTACGTCTTCCAAAACAATTTCCAACGGTCTAAGTGCATCACTTCCAGCCAAAGTAACCTGAGTGTCTTCCTGCCTTTTCTGCAGGACATTAATCACAGTTATGAAAGCTCCTCATCTCGAGCCTAGCGGGTGACAATGCTTCTGTAGTGCCCATCCACGATCCCCTGACACATTTACATTTTGCTAGTGATAAGCTCTGGATGCCATGTGCTAAAAATACCGTGACTGTGGAGAGAATTAAGTGTATCTCTAGTGCCTGATTCAGGAGAGCAGTTAATGCTGTGATTAAGTCCATGGCTAGTCAGGACAAGACAGCTTATGTTAAAGAGAGCTAAGTATGTCCGGTAGCACCATCCTGTAACACCAACTTCCAGAACTGGGTCTGTACCAAGACTGTGGAAGGATATCCTTGGGATAAGATGTGCTTTATCACAGAATGGACCCACCTGTGTAACTTTTTTCATTGGTATAATCATTTTTTAAAAACTCTGTGCGCAAAGACTGCGCTGCACACATTCCCTCCTCCTAAGGAAAGAATGAAAAAAGTCTGCATGAGCTGTTAGGCACACTGAATAACACACTGCTGGCAGGACACTCAGAGAGGAGTTATAGGTGCCTATTAGAATCCCTAAAAAACCGACTAACAAATGCTGGAATTAAAAACGAAGGTTTGCAGGGAGACAGGGGCTTTGAGCAGCACAGTATTTCAGATCATCTTACTGAAAGCTTCAAAATGTCATCGGCTTTCAGTCTGAAATGCGTCAGCAATCGTTTCATTTTTATCAAAACACAATTAGGCTGTGGTGAATGACAGCATAAATCTTAAATAGGAAAGATGCAGGATGAAAGACCACCAGGGTGGAACATAACTGTAAACCTCTCCATAAAACTGCATTTGAGTTCTGATCATATACACAGGAACTCCTTTAAATGATCCAGCAAGAATCCTAACTCGCTGACTTCCAAAGAAAGTGTTACCAATTAAGGGGGACAAACTTTAACAGTCAATTTTAATTACGCCATGAGATTCACCAATCAATTCCCAGCTCAAGCTGAAGTTTTTACTAGCAACGACTGGAACCAATTTACGTGCTTTTATGTTGCGTCTAGACTTTAATAAATGGTCTAAGCACAGAGCAATTCCCTGCCAGTATTGAACAGTTTTCATGTACACTGAGAAATGCACCAGGTTCTCTACAATTCCCCAGTCCCTGTGCCTGGAGGAATGGGTGCAGAGCTTACCAGCCAGGTACATGAACCCCACGGTGGGCGCTGCTGACAGTGCAGAGCAAGGTGCTGGGGGCACGGAGCAGCTCGCTGCTTCCATCCAACAGGCACAAAGTGTGCACAGCCAGCTCTTCAGACTGAAATGGAACAGCTTTGCTGGCTGCAAGACATTGTTCCTGTTAGCATTCACCCAAATGCACTAGGCTGAAAAACATCTAAACAATATAGAGGCACCCAGGACAGCTACAAATATTTAACTGATGGCCCAGAAAGGCACATCCAGGCAATCCTCCCAACACCTACAAACCTTGTTTTTCTGTTCTGCCATCCCGTCTCTGGACCTCTCATGGGCCTGATGAAGCTGTGGGCTGCTGTGCTGAGGGACCTGAGTGGACTGAGCATCCAGCCAGCCCAGCAGCCCTGACACAAGATGAATGAACATCTCTGGTTCAGAGATGAAACGCTGAAGCATGGCAGAGCCTGCTGCAGCACACTCAGTAGTGCTCTGGCTGTAGGAGACTCACCACTTTGATCATTGCTGTAGGTCATGGAATCACTCTGAAGCCAAAACAGTCTTGTTAAAAAATTAAGTTGGATTACCATTTAGGGAGCTCTGTTGCTTTTTTTTTCCCCCTCCCTCCCTTCCTTCTTTTTAAACACGCCTGTCAGGAGTGTGAAATTGTGTGCATTTATCACCACCCTGCTGGGCAAAGCTTGTTAAATTAAGAGAGACTTATTTAATTAAATTGATTGATAAATATTCCTATACTTGTATTCAGAAGCCACCGTATACAATTTTAATTTTTAGAAACACAGGGGTTGCTGTAGTTAAGCAGAGCCTCGTAGGTTGTTTCCTGCTGGATGATGTCAGACTAATAAACCTCCAGGCAGTCCTGCATGCCAGAGGTCTGACAGAATTGGGCATCCTGTCTTCAGCAAGCAACACAAATTTTTACCTGCCACTGCATTTTAGGAAGAAGGCACCTGCATACAGGACTGGGCCTGCTCTGGAGGCCACTGCTTTGGCCAGCGTGTCTTGAGCACTGTCCTTGGAACTATTCTGAATCTCTGACGTGAAGTAGGACTCCTCTTAAGCACTGTAAAAACATATAGAAAAATCTCTGCTTCAGGGGTGGCACAGCGTGGGCAAAAAAGTAAGGAAGGGAAGGGAGAAACTAATAAATGAGGTTATACCTCTGAGATGGCTGGTACCATCACCTGCCAGCCTGGTTCCCTGCTCTGTTCCCAGGAGTGGATTATCCAAGGTGTCGCTCACGACAGCTGCCAGAATGAGCAAAGCAGACTCCGAGTCAGGCAGCTGAAGCCTTCACTTGACAAAACACCCCTAGCTCTCAAGGATTAGTTTTGCTGGATGGCAATAATAGCTTGTAAAAACCAAAACAACTCCAATGCACCGCATGTTGCAGGGTGCTGGGATTGGATGTAAGCAGTAAGCACTGCTGTAAGCAGTGTTTTTGCAAGGACAGGGAGTGTTATTCATCGTAGTTGTCTGTGGTGGGCAATTTAGTCGCCTTTCAGGGAGCTCACTCAAACACAGGATCCCCTGCCAACATGAAGAGCTGGCCAAAGCATTGTGCTTTTCAAAGTGGAAGGATTTTCTTTCCTTCTGCCTCCCTCAGAAAACATCCCAAACTCTGGGCAGCCACAGCCATCCCTGTTGCTGGAAATAAATTAAAAGCAATTTAAAAATCTGCTTCTTGCACACTTCCGTGACACAGAATAATATACAATGTGAAGATTCACAACCTTTTGAGGAAGCATCGTGTTCTCCAGGCCTGACCTTCCGAATGCCACAGGCCAAAGCGCCTCCCTCCGTGGCCGCTGCCTCCAGCCCAGCTCCTGGGGCTGAACTGCAGCAAGTCATTCAGAAACACATTCATCTTGATTTATGGCCACCAGCCCTGATGGGAGCATGCCACACAAAGCAGCTCCTGTCTTGAGCCTCGTGGAATGAGCAGTGGAGTTAAACCGGTTCATGGGTGTGAAATGCCTGTAATCCAGAAAGATTCTCTCTCTGATTCCAGGAGGAAATAGTGCCTAGGTGGCTTATAAAACTCCCTATCCACAGTGACCCCAAATCTAAGAAAATGGTCACAATCCCTCGTGTTGCTTCAAAGGCTCAATTGTTATTCAAGCCATCTAGTTAGCCATGGAAAAAAAACCAAAAAACAAAAAAAACCAAAAAAAACCTAAAACAAACCTCCCTTCTATTTGCAAACTATATTCAGTTCTTAAATCCCTGACATAGCTAAGATAAATGTGGTGTAAGACTGTGATTGTTTACTCAAAATCTTCCTCTGCTGAGAGAAATTGCAACACCACTTTTCAGTGCATTGATTACTTAATGCCACGGTTTTTAAATCCCAGGTGCTAATTTGCTGCCAGATACATACATGGGGTGATAGATTTTCTTCATGAGGAGTAACAAAACAGGTGGGGATAACCTGGTCTCAGCGAAGTTACCAGGAGTTTTTCCAGTCTGTATCCAGCAGGGCAGTCAGTCCCAGGTACCAATTCCAGCACCAACTGAGGAGAGAAAATTAATCCTTTTATTAGCATAAGGGATTTTTCTGTTTCATGACTCCCTGTCAGGTACAATCTCAGAAAATTTTATTCAGGAGAGGCTGCATAAGTCTGCACCCCCTCACAGCCCCAGGATGTGGCTGTTGCTGTGTATGTGCACATGCCTGTGTCTAGAGCACATCTCCTCACACTGCTATTTCACACAAAATAGAAAGTATTAATCATTCAAATGCCAGAAGGCTGGTAATTAAGTTCCAAGGCCCTTCAAAATCAGTCAATAGCCATTCCATTTCAGCATGGGGTGTACCTACCAAGCACCCGTGTGTCCCATGGAAGTGTTCTTTACAATGCAAAGCGCAGGCTGCAGCTTTGTGTTTACCCTTTCAAGTGATGTAAACCTGAGAATAAATCCACCTGTCGCCCTATCTTCAATGAGGTCACCAAAAAAAAACCTCCCTTCTATTTGCAAACAGCTTAGTGGCTACCAAAGAGCAGTCACCAATTAACTTATTCCAAACAAAGATTAAATCCTGATTCATCACTGAGAAGGGTTAAATCTAAGGAGAGTGTCAGACACTGAAAAGTCAGATTATTCTGTAGTAATTTATTGCAAACGTCCGTGCTGGGGCTAACTAGGATTGAATGGAAGAAGAGTTTTTAAATTCTGAAAAAGAAAGTGAAAGGCTATAAAATTGGAGAAAGAAAATAATGAAGAACAAGATAGACAGGGAACCAGGAAAGATGACAATAATGACTTAATCAAGCAAAATATATATTTAGGTGATAACCTGGGGATGGGAAAAAAGTTCAGGTCTGAATAAGTCCATTGACACTACTGTCCTATGGGGTTTTTAAAAATCAACAGCGTCCCAAACTGCCAGCTGTCCAGTTGGAGATTTGATGGCACACAGCTTTCTCTGGGCTAAAATCTTCTGGTGTGAGGGAGGGAAAATGCATCCAAGGAAGCGGATGTTGAAAGGAGAAAGGCCTTCTTCCCAAACTCTCATGGGAAAGCCCAGCTTGTTAGTAAGCATCAGCCTGGATGCTTTTGACCTAGGCTAGGCCTTACCAGAGCTGAAGGGAAACAAACTTGCCTACCCAAACTTCAGAAATGCCACATTAAATGAACTATAAGGAAAATTAACTAGCACAGATGTCAAGGAAAAGCCAAAACAACTGTCACCCCAGTCCAATAGCCTTGAGCTAAACATTCTACATAAGCACTCAGTAGAATTATGCTTCTTCATCTTATTATTGGATCAGAATCAAACTACGTTAAAGTTTTAAAAAGGAAAAAATAAAATAAAAAGGGAAACAAACTAAAGAGGGGAAAAAAGCCCAACACAACTGATCCCTATGTTGATCAAGCACCATGAACTGAGCTCTGGGTCTTTTTGGTTAAAGCAGTGCCATGAGCAGCCCTGGGATCTTTCTCATTGTGCTGCACCACTGTAAATTGAATTGCTGGCGAACTACATAATACAACGTGGTGTTTGCAAAGCCACTGAGACTTGGCTTTACTCCACTCCTATTGCAGCAGTAAGAGTCTGACAATTAAATTCAACTGCAGAAAAGGTAAACTACAGAGTCTCATGGTTTTTTCAGTAGGATTTCCTAAATAAGACTGGCTAACACTGTAGGGACATGCTTGCTGGAGCAGATACAGTGACAAACATTTTATGATTTGACCATAATGATAAACACATCTGGCTCAGGCAGGGGCTCTTTTTAAGAATTGGAGAATGATGCTTTTTGCTCAGAGCATTTGCTCAAATTACGTGTTTTTCTTTGATTTTTTCCTTTCTATTTTTGGTAAGACAAGATCAGGAAGAGGACAGAGAGAGGGAAGGAGAGGAAGAGAGAAGAGGAGGGAGGGAAGAAAGAAAGGGAGGATGAACGAGAAAGTAAGCAAGTGCAAAAGGGAAAAAGAAAGACAAAAAAAAAGAGAAAGAAAAAGGAAAGAAGACAAGCAAAGCAAGCAGCTGGTGCTGAAAGTGAGCAAGACTCTTTCTCTCTCATTTTCTTCTGTCTTTTAATAAATCATTGTAGCAGCTTTGTGACAGGTCTCTGTTATCCATAATGCCCAAGCAAACAGCTTTTCTTTCAGCCTCTATTCAGCTGGCTGCCAGGGAAGCAGGACTGCAGGCTGGAAACTTCAGTGGCTCAGCCTGCTCCCCTGTAATTCAATTAGAAAAGCAAGCATGAAGTCAATATTCATTGCGCCCGGCCAGAGCTGCGCCGCACAATGCAATGATAATGAGAAAGTTCACAAAGGAGACGGGCTTAATGATAAGTTTTTTAAGAGGTGCTGCAGCGGGTGACCCTCTGTACAACTGGCAAACACACACGGGCATATGGGTCTTTGCCCTCGGGGATTTACCCTCATCCCTCACCATCTGTATCCAGGGCAGACGGCTGACTGTGGCTCCAAGGGAATCTGCTGATATACTGTCCCAGGTCACCCCATTCGGCTGCTTTGCATCTCTGAAGGGAAACAAGACGTGTTTCTTAAACACCCAGGCCCCAGAGGAGCACATGCAACCTGCTGGATCGCAGGCAGTGCAGTCTCAAGTGGAGCTGTGACTCCCAGGCCCAGCAGGGGTGGTGGGGCTGCGGGGCACAGGGCAAGGAAATCATCAGACAGAGCTCCCAACGCTCCGTGGAAGTGCAGAAGATGAAGGACTGCACCCTTGTGCTTTCACAGCAGGGCAGCACTGGGTCCTACAACCATGAGAACTTGGAGCATTTGTGCTTTGAACGGATGAGGACTGGGTAAATAAATGCTGGACCTAATTCTGCAGCTCCCTCTCGAAGGGCTCTCCCACTGGAGAAGGTCTCCACAGCATTTCCTTTCCTCTCCTTTTAGCACTTTGCTGGTGACAATAAAATATGCAGTTATTTCGTAAACATCAGCATATTTAGTTTTAAAAATAATGAATGATGGAAGTAGTAATTAAAAAACAGCATTGTGTGTGCAAGCCCAGAGCCGCCTTGTTCTAATTTTGCTTTGGGATTCAGCATTCCAGATATTACTGATTTTGTTCCTTTTAAAATTACTTCTGTGGTGAAGCCCAGGGCCCCTCACAAAGAGAATCTGGGTCCCATTCTTTTTTGGTGCTCTACAGAAAGAGCCAGTGGCCCCAACTCTAAGCAGGCAAACACGAGAAACAGAAAGTTTTTCTTTTCTTCTCCTTTAACAAAAGGCAAATAGGGCACACAGAGCTTATATAAGTTCCCTGAGGTCACATGGGGTGTCACTGACAGAGTCACAAATTGAATTCAGATTCTCAGGCTCTTGGTCTCAGTTAGTGTCATATTGTACTTCAAGGCACTACAAACTTTTAATGTAATTCTCAGAAACATGTTGTAATTTCCCTAAATTTATCTCTCATCCTAATGTGTATTAACATTCCACGTACCCCCAACATCTGTAACAGCTGCTTAATATGCTGGTAAATATTTAATACAATTCAAGAACAGGATTTTTTCTCAAAATCAGGAGGTATTTTTCAACACTGCTGATGACAACACCCCGTTTTTTTTACTTCGGAGCCCAACAAAAAGGAAGTCAATTTTGCCATTCTTCCTCATTCAAAAAGCCTCCAGCTGCTAATAATAGAAGTGAATTGCTTCATCTGCAGTCGGAAGCTCTTCGTGTCCTATTGGGCCACTTCTTCAGCTGCTACAAACCCACAGAGCTTGAGGGAGGCAGTTTGGCTTTGTCAAGTCACACGAGCTGAGGGCAGATGTGTTTGTGTTTCACTGCCCACCGAGTCTTCCTCTGAGACTGATCCAATCTCTGCATCTCAAAGGGAGGATGGAGCACTCCCCACGGCTGGAGCTATACCCGGGGAGGGAACAGGTAGAACAGGTTGGCTGGATGCCTCTTACAGCCATCCCTCTTCTCCAGAAATCCCCATGGGGAAAGGCAGAGGTAAACACCAAAGTGGAGAGCCTGTCCCAACAAGCCGTGCCAACCTCCTGGCCTAAACACCCAGCCCTCTGGAATATCACACAGGACAACAGCAGAGCATCTTGGAGCAAGCTGCTTTCCTCTGGCACTACTCTGACCATGAGAGGTGAAAAGAGGAAAGAGTTTTATCCCCAAAGCTGCACACACTGAGAGCTGCTTCTGCTGTTCAGTTTACAGCAATTTTCTGGCCCCAAGAGCAATCTGTTGGTTTTTGCCAGTATTTTGAAGGGTTAGAGACATAAAGGTCTTTTTGAAAGGTGGAAATTAATTCCTTCTCCTGGCAGAAGAGATCTGATGCACAGAACAGATAGATCAGAAGTGACAGATGTACATTCGATGTCTGTAAGGAATTATGTCAACAAAGGGCCAGACCCCAGGACTTTTCCTTTTGGTTAATGTGTAATGTCTAATAGACTAGAGAAAAGGGGGTTGGATAGCCACATCTTTCCTAGGTATTTGTGTTCATTCTTATTATTATGTAGAAGGCAGATAGGATAAGGAATGCTAGTCACTTTAGATGCCTGTACATAACATAATTACACTCTCCCTATGTTTTACCAAGCGTATCAACACCAATTTTCACAACCAAATGCAATTTTTGGGTACTCCCCAAAGGCCCAATATGTAAGATGTAGCCCTCACTCCTCAAAACAATTGGAAGTCAAATGTCCCTGTGTAACTCCTGCATGTAGCTGGCAGAAGTAAACACAAAAACTTCCCCTTTCTTATTTTAGAGGCAGCACTCTCACTCTTATGTAACGAAGGCAAAATCTGTTGAGGTCAGGGATTCAGAGTCACCAGCTTCATCCCCTAAACAGCCTTTGCCTCTCGGTGACAGCCCTGGGAAGTTCACAAGGCACTGCAGGAATCTCTCTCCCCTGGGTTATCACTCGCCCGTGTCAGACCTTGCCATCCTGTCCTGTTTTGACGTGAGACGTTGTCTGCACAATATCCTCAGCTGAGAATTGGGTTTTGCTGGAGACATTAATGCATGTAATTGGCACATGCTTTTCTGGAGTATTTCTATCGCCTTTCAAAGATAGAGACAGCCAAATCGCTCCTCCACTCATCAAGGAGATGCTTAAAGCATCAAGTGGGGAATTCCAGGCCAGCTTAGAGATGGTACTTACTTTACATTTTCTCAGGCAGCAAGGTAACGTGGGACTCGGACTGTCATAGTGTTTATTTTGAGTTCCCTGGTGAGAAAAACATTTTACACTTGTCCTGTACGGTTGAAGCCTCCCTCCCCTCCTGGGGAACTCAGGCTGTCTCTGCCACTCGTGCAGCTGCTGACAATTGGCTTGGCCCAAAACTGAACTTTTTTAGCCCAGGCCAGGCTCTAACTTCCACAAGGGTAAGGTAAAATCACACTCTTTCCTCCCCCTAGGTCACAGTGTGCATTAGAGGTGAGCTCAGAACTCATAAGCTCAGCTCCAAGAGAAGTACAAAGTTCTGCACCTCTCTAATCGCTGACGCGCTGATTTCAGCTCTGAACAAGGCAGCTCAAAATGGAAGAAGTGAGAAAAACATATTCAAAAGGGGAAAAGTGGTCCTGTAATTAAGTGATTAGCCTGACCAGGGTTTGATTTCAAACACTGACTGCTTTGTGTGTGTGGGCAGGTGGAGCTGCGAGCTCTCTGACTGCACCATTTTAAGAACTAATGAGAGCTGATAACACTTCCCCCATTCTTTGCTTCGATTGTCTGTGTTTAGAGGCAGATTTTTTTTTTTTTTAAATTTGATCAGCAAGTAGCTTGCACAACAGCCCTCTCATCTTCTGTGAGATGTCTGTGCTGTGATGCACCTTTTATTTGAGCACTGCAGGACCCACCCAGATGACAAGGAATGACAACGCTCCTCCAGGCTCCCTGCAACCTCCCAGCAAAAGTTTAGAGGTGTAGACAAGATGATCTAGGTACAGGTTGTAGTCAAAGACCAACAAAATCCCATGCTGAAGTCAGTCCAGCAGAGAAATTACAGAGACACGGAATGGAGAGTGTATTTATGTTATTAATAATAAAGGTACTGCGACCAGCGAGCCCAGAGCTGTGCAATTACAAGGAGACGTGCAGTGTACACAATCAGGAATCCTTATCAGATTGTTTGGTCTATCTTTTCCATTTAAAAGTGATGTTTAAACTGTGTTTATAGACAAAAGAACTGATCAATGAACCTGTCATTTGGTCATGGGTAACAAGGAAAAAAGTAATCAGGTGATGAAAATATTGCTAGTTTTCCATTTGAGGAACAAAATTAAGATACTTCAAAAAGATTTTGATAAAACTCTGTGCATCAGAAAAGTCAGATGCTACAGCTTTGAAAATTTCTTGAAAACAAACATCTCTAAAGTTATTCAGAGATGAGATTTTCTGAAGGTAAAATAACTGGAGAAAAACCAAAACCAAAGATTTGCTATTATTTAAGCTTTTCAGCTGCTCCCTAAGAAAATAAACTTGGACTTAAACAAAAACTTCACTGTTTTTCTACAAAATAAATAACAGTAACATTATACCTACTAAACAGGAATCAGCTGTACAAACAGTTTACCTGCCTCTGACAGCATCAACTATAGAAAGAATGTTTGGGCAACTATATTCAAAGGAGGAATAGCCCAAGCTATGGTAATCACTGAATCTCAATGCATAATAAATGTGATGGAGGAAGTATAACAGAAAAATACTTTTAAAATTCATCATCTTGACTGATCTTCTTCCCAGTTTATACTTGGAAACAATGATAATCGCCACACTCTTCTGCTTGTCACTCTAAACTTGTCCAGTTGTTGCCATCATAAGCCTGTGATTCAAAATGTGACTGTCTTTAGCCAGCTGATCTCAGTTCATTCATTTCTGAAACATGGGTGTCTGATTTTCCACATTCATTCCGTCACCCACTATTCCCAAAGCCCTACTTCTGTCAAGCATTGCTCCTGGATTCTTTGATTAATTTCCATAAGCTAAATCTTAAAAGCTCATAGGCCTCACATCAACCAAGTGAAGAAGATTTAAAGAAAAAAAAATTAATCAATCATATTCACTGTATCGTTCTCTGCAAAGCTGAGCTCTAACAACTCCATGATCAAACAGTTTGCAGTTGTGAACAGTAAGAAATGCAATATGTCAGCATGGCAGAACTGTATCTCCCCCCTCTTCTCGTCCTTCCCACCAGCTCAGCATATGTAAAGGTTTAGGTAGGGCATGTTCAAGTTGTTCCCACAATACAGAACTGGAAAATGGATGTTGCTGCGGAACAGAAGCATGTGGAATAAATATTTTATGTGCTCAGGAGCTTAGAAATGGATTGTAGGCTGCATGTGTGTTACAGACTCATGGCAGCATGGCTGGATCCATCAGAGGCAGGAGGAGAAATGATCCTGATGGACACAGATGGCTTTCAGGAGCTGCCTGTATGGCCTTGTTTGTATCAGCCAGCCCGCTGGTGCTCTGGTTCAGCTCCTGACAAAAGGATATATAACCATCCCTGCTTCAGCAGGAGAATGTCAGCTGTACAGCCTGTGATATTTGCAACGGAGAGAAATCACCCAGCACAAATCTGGCACCAGATCTAGGGATAGAGGCTGGAGGTGCAGGGATTACTTCCATTACTCTCTAAGGCAGTACGCTTCGGAGAATGAAAAGGCATTGTCTTCTACCTGCCCCAGGTTTTCTGCTGTCAATCTCATCAAAGCAACCACAGGGAAAAACCTTCTCCCTTCAGTCGTGGGTACTGATAAGTTTCACACTACTTTGAGAACAGCTTTGTTTTGTAAACAAGTCCCTTGAAATAACAAACTTGCTTCCCCTCATACAATTTCACCTTGATCACGCCAGCAGTCCTTTAGAGGATTGGCAGTAGGAACTGAATGCTGAATTCCTTTTCGTGCTTCTTTGTCCAGATCCCCAGCTAACACAAACTTACTTAACACCCGTGTCACAAAAAAGTCCCACACTTGAGCCAGCTGAAGATGCAGGATTTGTTTGCTATTGTGGGTGTTGCCCTACAGGAACACTATTTCTGGTCCAAGTAATTCCTAACATTATGGTCATTCACCACGCTACCAGGCACAAAAGGGAGAGAGCAACCCCTAGGAGCAAATCTTCACTTGTGATTCTCTAGAACACGTCCACATGAACATGGTCACCAGAAAAAAAAAAAAA
>VWZN01015902.1:110927-127106 GCA_013396955.1 Regulus satrapa
AAAAAAAAAAAATTAAAAAAAAAAATCCCCTGTGGACCAGCCAAACCCTGAAACATTTCAACCAAAGCAGGACACGCTGTAGGGAGAAGCAACTGCCCAGCGGAGCCCTTGGGGAGCCCACGGGGTGACCACAGGGCAGCCTGATAAAAATCACCCTCCGTTGACTGGAATTGCTCTCTGTGGTACAGCCTGACACACCACAGCACATTTCCTGTCAGAGGCAGCCCGGATTCCGGCAACATCCCAGGAAACCCCAAATACCCATCTTTCCTGGAGCACTTCTCCCCTCCAGAATGCCAAAGCACTGCAGAGTGCTGGCCACAGAACCCCGTGTTTGGACACGCCGACCGAGGCACCAGCGGCAGCGCAGCTCACTGGTGAGTTAAATCCACAGAGGGAAGTGGGGTCTCTGCTCACCAGACCTCTTCTCTTTCAGCTTTGAATCCAGGAAACCCCAAAAAGAGCTTAGTTTGAGTTGTGCCAGCTTCTAAATCCGAGCCTGGCTTTTTAATAGCAGCACTGCTGGTTTGGAAACACTAAGCAGCATAGACACTTGCCTATGCAGAGTAACGATTAGAATCAGCAGCGCTGTAGGCTCTCTTGAAACTTGCTGAAGATTTATTCTTTAAGCAAAATTATGATCTGCTTCAACAATTATCTTCAGGAGGATTAAATTATGTGCTTTCAGGGCTCTCATTCACCACAAAATTAAGAACACTGGGTGCCAGCCTTGGAAGCCCCGTGAGTGTTTGGGACTCGGCAGTGACGGAGACTCATCCCGACCCAGGAGAAAGAGCTGTCTCTTTCCCATGGCCACAAAATGCCATCCCTGACCTTCTGCTTGGCTCCACCATTTGCACAAATCCTTTGGCTTCCCCCTACTTGACCTCCTGCAAGTTGCAATGGACATATAAGGCACATGGCTCCCCAGGACCACACCAGGCATGCTCCGGGTCGGTGTCATGACAGAAGAGTTAGACTGGAAGAACTGACTGATTACAAGCCAGATGCCCCACAGCAATACAGCATTTCCTAAGAGTATGTTTTAAAATGCTCTAAAAGACCAAAGGTTTTTCAAGAAAGCAGTAGCTTCCAATAAGCGGGAAGTTTCCACCAGGAATGTTGAATGCAATTTTTTTTTTTTTTCCCTAATAATAAAATTTAAGAAAGCTTTTCCTGCAATGAAGTTTTCCTCTGTTGCCACAGAGGACTCTGGCTACAGCTGGCAGTCTGAGAGAAAATTTATCATCACGTAAAGCCATTTTTTGGCTTTGATGAACCAGGCTGAAAGTTGAGAGGGAGGGAAGGTGCTGGGGAATACATGCTGATGAATAATCTTTTTCCTTCCAAGACCCTCAACCCCAAACTTAAAACAAGGGCTCCTGGCATCAAAAAGTTTTGGAAGAATGATTTGTGTCTTTCCCCCGTCTCTGGAACCCAGATCTCTGCTTCATGCAGAATAACCCTCAAATGTTGATCCTCCTTTTCCATTCCCGCTCCATTACTTCTGTGTCCCTTGATTTCAGCTTTTGCTCCCTTTAGGGTTTTGCAGGTTTGACTCAGTAAACAAAAGCCAGGTTTTTTCTGCGTGTACTGGACTTGCTCCTGTTCTTTCACCACAGACCAAGATCCCTTGACACGAGCCATTCACACTGCTCAGTGCCGGCAGCAAGACACGCTGAAATATGGAGAGCGAAAGCCTTCCCGAAACACGTACTCCAGCATTAAAGACACCCAAACGTACAGGAAACTTTTAAATTGTAATGTGATCGTCCTGCAGAAGACCACAGGCCCTGAACCAACAGATTTTCAGTACCACCATGCTATGACTCATTGTGAATTTACCTCCAGCAGCAGCATGAGAGATCGTGCTCAGGCTGAAAAGTCACGCTCAGTGCTGCAGGCCCTTCTGTCATTTCAATACCTTGGTTTTTCACTCAGACATAATAATTAAGTAGCAGCAGCACAAAAGACCTACCTGGCTCAGCCAAGCCATCACTTTGTTAGCAAGAGAATTCACCATACTTGTACTTTGATAGTGTAAAACCTAAAAAGTAAGAGCCATGGATGAGATAAGTGTTGTAAAGTCTTGTCTAGACAGTTGTTTATAATATATGGGCATTTAGTATACATTTTATTACTCTCCTAGGACAGTGGTGTCCATACATAAGTTCCTTGTCTGAAATCCTGAATCCACAGGAAGGGGAGAAGAACAGAAATAAGGGGGACTGGCAAGTGAAGTGCCTAGGAAGCTTAAAGAAATGTCTAGGAAAAAAAGGCTGAGAACCCCGGGATTATGACTATTTTAAAAAACTATATGAGGGTTACACAACAGATCAAGCATACAGTAAATGAACTGTGTCCTCTTCAGCCTCTGCCCTAACAAAAGACAAAGGATCTCTCAATGGAATAGAAAGATTATATTTTTAAGTGATTTAAGATATGCCTGAATGTGAATAAATAATCTGTGCAACTGTCTGCCAGAAAAACAACCAGGAAACCACAAATGCTGCACTTCAAAACGAATTAGTGTTATTTATGACAAGGTACAATACAGGGTTATCAAGTCCTGTGATTCTCATCCAAATGACTACAACAAAAGGCTTGGGATCCTTTTTTAGTTTAGGAAAATAATTAATTGCTTTCTAATTTCTTTTCTCCTTATACTGACCAAGACCAACAAATGTTATCACAGTGGATATCTTATCTGGAAGGGCAGTGTTTGTGTTTCCCTATTGCTTTCCTCCTTATGTCACTGACTTCTCTATAGTATGGTGATATTAACAGCATTTTCCTTGTTTAAAAACTGTCCCTTTCGAGCTAAGGGTTGTCAGAAACCTCTCAATATCTTGCAGGACTTGAATTGTGAAAACGCTGCTTATACAAAATTTTTTATGATTATAGCTTTTTGTTGCCAAGACGCCAATGACTATTTTGAGTGAGAATATGACTCTTGTGCTAACATATGTAAGCACAAGAGACACTGTGAAGGAGCCACACTGTAAAAAACAGCAATAGCTATATTAACACTCATGTAAAAGCAGCTGTTCCTAATTCTTAGGGATCTTTATGGACTTCTGAGTCTCTGGAAGTTTGGAGAAACTGTTTACTTACTTTGTAAAAACCCTGAATTAAAGACTAATCAGTTTTAATTGTGGTCAAAGTTATCAAATATTTTAATCATGTGTTTTAGAAAGCTGGGTCCTGATGAAAAGTGTGCAAAATAAAGACCCCACAGGTCCTTTTGGATCAGTTTTCCAGCTCTGTTTATCAACACTGTTTGAGTCACCAGCATGAAAGACCAGCCTTGAAAGCCTTGCACACAGCAAGGTATTTCAGCAAGAGAACCTCAGACAATTAATGTCTTCAGTTTCACGTTGAAGTGTACATTTCATTTCCTGCCTGGATTGTTTTTGTGTAAGGTCCAGACTAAGTGCTTATTCCTAAGTAGGTTTTCTTACTCACTTTGATTTACTTTATCTCTATATGCCACTTTTCTGCCTCAACTACTTAAATTCAGTTTTATGGACTGAGGATTATCTCCTGATTGATGTAGCTGATTTCTGATCCCACTTACCAGTGCAAACACAACCATCACAATCTTACTGGAAGCTGTTTGTTTGCTGTCCTTAAAAAAATTCCAAGGTGATTTCCCATATATCTGAGGCCAGCTAAATGCTGGGACGTATAAAACCTCTTTGGACTCAATGAGAGATTTCCCAGAAACTTTGAAATAATCTGCATTAAATTACTCAGAAACTTGTCCAGTCTTCTTCAGAGCTGGTCTAACCCATGCCTTTCATCTCCAGCTTTCTCCCACCAAACTTTCTCCCACTTTTTTTCCTCCCAAAAATTGGGTAACCCAGCATTTCCCCCTCTGGTGACCAGGATCGCCCAGTTAGCCACTGGATGCAGAGTTCTGACCAAATTTCAGATCTGCTATCCATATATCTGCCAAGAATGAAGCAGGTCACACACGGGAATTTATTCTGTATTTGGAAAGCATCTCCTTGGGAATAAATTTGGCAAAGCTAACTTGAGCTTGGGATAATCCTCTTTCAGCAAAACATCCCGCATTTTTTGTTACCTGAAGTCACAAAGATAAAGACCACATTTGAGTAGAATAACAGGAGTCACTGAATGGACATACTCTTTTTGGAATGCCAGCTCCATTTTGCCCGGTCAGGTCTGACAGCTTTGCATTTTGTCACTTGATGTGGATAGGTTTAAACAACCTCAAACCAACCCACGTACAAACTTCTGGACAGCAACAAATCTTCCCAATCCTTTGCCATCAGTGACTGCAGAGGCTCTCAGCACCACAGGCACTCTTTCTCAGGGAAACATCACGCTTAGAATCACGGCACAGTGAGCTGTCAAGTCTTATTTCCCTTCTTAATGGGCTTGCAAATGGGCTGGTAATTTTTTACAAGCATCTAACTTGTGAATTGATAGTGTTTACCTTGGCTATTATTTTTAAGGAAGCCTACTCTGGCCACAGTACAAACATCCCTTTTGCTGCGGGCTGTCCCTTTGTCTGGCAGTCCTAGGCTTGGAGCCCATTGACCGGTCCAGTGCTCCCGCAGAGAGGAGCTTCCCCGGATACAGAGCTCAAACTTTCACTGGTCTCCATTCAGGCTAAAAGTGGCCACTTCAAAAAAAAAGAAAAAAAAAAAGGTTCAAAGAACGGGCAAACAGTTCCAGAGTCCTGGAGAAATAAAACATTGCTAGAGGAAATCTCTGTCTGGTGCAAACAAGCCTCAGTTGGTGCACAGAGGGAAAACATTGTTTTCCACCCATCCCCGAGCTAAGCCAGCCTTCAGGGGAGCAGCATTCCTCCAGTCCCCTGCCCTCTCTGCAAGGAGCAGGCACCATTTGTGCACTGCCCAGGGGAAGGTGGGAGGGTGAAATGTGAAATGTGCTTCCAGTGACCTGCACAGGATGGGTGCAGTGGGGCCTGCCCTTCCTCCTGATGAACGGCTGCTCCACAGAGAAAAAAAACCCAAAAAACCAAAAAACAAAACCAAAAAAACCCCAAAAAAACCCAAAAAACCAAAAACAACAAAATAAGAAGGAGATCAAATCTTTCCAACTACCAGGTAGTGTCAATACAGCTTGTGTCCTGTCCTATAGAGCCTCGGGAACCCATTCCACTCCAGCAATATGGAGCAGGGTGCTTTCAAAATGAGTGTGGCTGCAGAAGGCGGGGGATGAGACTAAGAGACACGTTCTCTGTGCAAAGAAATGTGGCTCAGGAAGAAATGCTGCCTTTCCTCTTGCTGGCCCGGATGAAATAAATAGCCTCCTGCACAAAGAAAGAGCTGTTTTCTGCCAAAGGTGAGGTAGGTGCCACACTTGAAGCTTCTTCAGCTGGAGGGGCAGGTGGAAGAACTGGCAACACAAAAGGGGAATGGAGATGTCTGCAGGATGCACAGGAGGGAGTGCAGTTGTCCCCAAAATCCTGGCTCCTCTTGGACAAAGAAAAACCCTCTCTGTTCTGCAAGATCCTTCCTCTTGCATGAGGAATTCTGTGAAACAAAACGCTGAGGAGTTCAGGAATGACACACCCATCACTTCAGGAAGATGCATGCACCCAAGGAAGAACTGGACAAATCATTCCACTGAGGGATTACTTCACTGCAACAATTAACAAATCCCTATCAATTCTGGTTTTAAAATTGGTTATTGCAGCAACACAGTCATGCATGAGTGAAACAAGGAGTTTAAAACTATTTTGCAATATTATTTTTTCTATTAAAACCAGCTCTGACGTAGATTCGTACTCTCATACATAAAATCCTAAAGAAATGCATTGTGATGCAAACAGCTAATAGCAGATACATTCAGAATTGTTCTGCTCTTCAAGTTTGAAAGCTAAACAACCTAAATATTTTAAGTTTAGTTACGGAGGATGACCCGAGGATGTGCTTTAAGAGCATTGTGGGTGAGCAGTGAAACAAACATGTTTTGGCAGAGGGAGGCTCAGGGAAAACTAGGGAGAGAAGGAAAGTAAGAGATAAGACAGGGTGGTGAAAGGCAAAAGTTGGTATCAGTGAGATCTGCTGCTGAGTATGCCCCTTATTTGTTACTTTGCAAATACAATGGAGATGCAAAAACAGGCTGGAAAATTCCTCTGAGGAGAAAAATCTATACCCTTATATACCCCTCTCCAGTATCTTCTTTAGCAATCTTGCCTTTGGTTTCAGTGTAATATGAACAGACCTATCTACTTACAAAAGCTCCCCTCTTCCCACCAGCCTTGTTTGTTATTTTATGTGTTTCTGCATCATTTGCAGAGTTTGCTTTGATCTACATTCCTCCTGGATGTGCAGTTTCCTTTTCGGCTACCAAAAGGAAAACTGTTTGGTTTGAGAATTTTGAAGCTTATTTTGAAGCTCCGCTGGCCCAAAATACCTATTTTTAATCCGAATGAACACAACCCTGTGCTTTCAGCTCTTCAGCAGTGGTTGCCTTCCTTTCAGAAACAAAAAAAAAAAATCTCTTTGAACAACAAGTGACCATTTCATACTCCAGTAAAATGTCCAAACTGTAATCCCAGCTGGCATAAATGAGAGTATTCTGCTTGCTACAGCTGGGTTTGAATATTAATATAATTTGACCCTTGAACTGTTTTCATTTTAGTATCATCCTGAGATGTTCAATATTTTTTGTCACATCTGATACCCACTAACATATACCATGCTGCTCTAAAACATCATCAGAGCAGGTAATTAGGAATTCTCTCAATATTTCTTTATTACAGACTCAATCTTTCTTCCACCACTGTCAGAATTCCTGCAGTCTCCAAGGGTTGACTGGACTTTGATGCAATTGCAAAATGAAATTTTGTAAATCCTTCTGCTTGGAATATGTGATGTTGAATGCAAAGCCTGTGCCAACATAATCCTTCCTCCTTCTCTAACAAGCATCACAATGCGGCCGCACTAGGAATAGTCCATAGACAAAACACAGTTCATAAATAACAGGTAAACAATCTTCAGATGAGAAGAGAAGCCAGGACACATCCTTGGATTGACTCTTTGACTGGGAAACAGGATATATTCTTCAAGGACCTTGCAGGGATGGTCCTAGAGGACAATTGGAGATTAGATCTTCTCTTCTTTGGGGTTAGGCCACAGGAGTTAACTTGGGAAACAATTCACATAAACAAAGTGCTAGCAAGAGGAAGGGCACTGTCAGATTCTGCTTCTGTGTCTTTACTAGACACGGGCCCTCATGGCAAAGCTCCACACTAAGAACTTGGTTTGAAATGGTAATGAAGCATTAATTGACATCACCGGTACTAGAAAGGAACAACCCCTTGAGATTCTGGAGATTAATTAACTATTTTGGGAAGATTCCTAATGAGATAGCCTAGAATTAGAGTATGCTGATCCACTGACCAAAAGTAAGTAAGTAAAATGTGCTTAGTATCACTCAGTGGATATTGAGCTCCTTCCAGAAGAGCAAGTGCAGAACCTTGGAGATTCAAGCTCTTCTCATCTGCAGCCCGGTCTTTTATAATGCAGTCAGAGGCAGAATTGCTCTCTATGAATAATTTTTGGTTTAAGAAAAAATTGCTGAGGGAAATTTGTATTTGAGGGCCTGTGTGCACATAAGCAGCGGGGGAAAGAGCTCCTACTTTGCAAGAAGAAAAAGATTCCTCATAAAAACACAGCCATGCCCATTTTTACCAGAGTAAATATTAAGAAAACAGTTACCAGGGATAAGGAACTGAAATGTCTGAGAATAACTTTCATTTTTCATACAAATACACACACACACACACACACACACATATATATATATATATATATATATACAGAGGAAAAAAAACATATACATGGAGCAATGTGTATGCCCATCCTTGTAAGTCTCTATGAATTATGAAGAAGTTTTGCTGGAATAGGAGACTTGTAAACTGTTCTGTATTTAATCTAAAATTAAGCAAATGGAAGCTGTTTCCTGCTAGGTGTATGCAGAGGAGGTAATTGCAGAATCTAATGTGAAACACAGAGGTTTTCTGTACATACTCTCCTGAAACACATTTCCCTGCATCTCTAAGATATAAGACTTTAAAGAGACATTGGAGCACAGTGATGCTGCCCTGCATCGATCTTTCTGCAAAGCCAAATTCCCCATCTAAGAAAGTGAGAAGATTAAAACAGCACAGAAGAAAATCCTTACTGGCACCCAAAAAGCAATGCCAGCAGATAACCTAGGAAAACACGTGGTTCATTTTATTTTCTTTTTTTTTGGGTTTTTTTTTTTTTTCATTAAACAAAACTAGAAGCACACATAAATTGCAGCTCTCAGATAAAGGCAGGGAACACCCTGTTACCCCAGCTGGCAGTGCATTACAAAAGCAGCACATCAGGATTACCCCAAAGCAGAGCCCCCAGAGCAGAGCCTGCCTCAGCTGTGCTGCCTGCCACCTTCTGCATTGTCAGGACCACAGCTTGCATCATTAAGACTTGAAACTGATCCACTTCGGTGATTAGGCTGATCCAAGGACACGGACAGAAGAGCAGGATTTAATGGGCAGGCAGGCAGGAAAAGTCTTTTAACACTTTAGAAAACATTGACTTGGTGGAAGGAATTGGCTAGCTCAAGGGATTAGTAATGAGATACTGAGCCCCTTAGCTCTAGGTCACCACACTGAATCTGGTCCAGGTCAGGAGAAATCAAAAGCTGCTGCTGTTCAGTGGCCTTCGGGAACCAGTTGGTGGTCCCACCCCAGCCACCTCTGGCAAAATATCTGTACCAACACTAATGATAGCAGTTGGCAGCATTTACAGGAAAGTTTTAGGGCTGGCAGGGTACAGGAAAAGTCTGTGTAGAGAAAGATGTCCCTGCAAACACACTGCAGGGACTGCAACTCAAGAAAAATGAGAAAAATGAGCTCCCTCCTCTTCTACAGATTTCCAGTGTCACTTTGGGCATGAAATTGAGGATCCTGTTCAAGAAAACTTTATTTTCCTCACTGCTATGGTCTTCATAAGGAATTTAAGGCCTAAATATCTCTGAAGCTCAGACCTCCACCTTTAACATGGGAATAATTCCCTTAAAGTGCTTCTGCAGGGAGATCCTGAGTCAAGGGGAGATACAGAAGCTGAACAAGAAACCAAGACAGGGCACAAACCCTTTCCAAGTAAAATCAGCTCCCCTGCCCGCAGAGCAAGGCATTTGCTGTGTATGCTCCCATTCACAAAGCTCTGTGCTTCAGGTGGTTTAAAAAAAAAAGGGGGGGGAAAAAATCCCCTTTATAGCAAGGAGTACCCCCAGAAAACCCCCAATTTCCAGTGCTGCCCAGCAGAGCCACATCAAAGAATCCAGCTGCTCCCCCGCTTTTATCCCACCTAGGATGAAATTCTAATGTGTTGTGCAGGAGGTCAAATAGATTATCATAATAGCCCCTCTGGCCTTAAAAACTATGAAATTGGAGAGTGAAGCACAAGACATCAGTCACCATTGAAGGCAGGATGGTAGGCGGCAGAGCTCAGTGATAGGGTGTGATACGGCAGGGTAAATCCAATGTTCTTAGGCCCTGTGAAGCTGGGAAACTGACATTTTGCCTTCTTTGTTGCCCCTTTGGGACACGGGGAGAGATGCAGGTTATTATAATAATAAGCCCGGTCTGCTGTCAATGCAGCCTAAGAATATTGCCTCTTACTGGAGTGAGTGCGTGAAGGATTGAGAAACACTAGTTATTTTCAAACTGGATTAAGTCTTTCAAAAGCTAATAGGTTTCCAATGAGCTGTGGTGTTGCTGCTGCAGCTGCTCTAATTTGAGAATAAAAGAATGCAGGCTTTGTGCCTAGGGACCTGTTATTGATCCGAGCAAGAAGGATGGGAAGGAAGGGGGTAGAGGAGGGTTATCCTCCTTTCAGCTGGGGCAGGGGCGTTCTTTTCAAAGTCACATTATCTGCTAAGTGACAACAAAACCTAACCCCATGACATGCTGCTCTATACAGGATTGCACTTGTTGAGAACTAAAAGCATCAGAGGGAAAAAAAAAAAAAAAAAACAAAAAAACAAAAAAAACTTCCACTGGCAATCTTGGGCAGCAAACTTCATTGAGGGCCCACGAGACTCAACAGATGGGTCTCGAGACTCCCTCATTAGGAAATGTGCCTGTCCCTTTGCATCTGCTGCCCCGCTCCATGCCACGCTCTCATTAGCATTGCAGGCTCACAGATTCCTTAGCACGTGCTTCCAATAAATATTGGAGAGAAAGGAGGGGACGGAAGCCACTGGTCGGAGCAGTGAGATGAGAGGTCACCCACTAGGTTGGGAAATCCTCACACTCACACACACACACACACACACACTGCCCTGCAGCCCCAGAGGGGGGAGGACAATAAAAGGCAGCCAACCACAAATGTGCAGTTAAAGGGACAGGTGTGGAATTGCTTCTATTCAAGTTGTGGCAGATCCTCATTCGTTCCTCTCTGCCACAGTAAATAAAAATCATCATTATACATAGGAAAAAACCTCAACAATTCAGGGCAACACACAGATTGTGGATCTGCGAGAGCCTGTGGCCCCTTTCAGACAGAAAGCTGGAGCACACTGGGTAATGCCATTACCTTGAAAGAAATTAATTGGTTGTAAGGGTCCAATTCTACAGCCAGGCTCCTTTTCTTTCACGTCTTCACCAAGCTGTCCTGCTGCCACTGTGCCACGAATCAGGGATGTCCTTCAACACACCTGGAGTGGTCCATGACTCAGGGCAGAGATCAGGAGCAATTGGAAAATATTATGAGAGAAAACAGCTGTCGGGGAGGCAGGAATGGAAAACCTTCCAGGTACTGTGGAAAGAGCAAAGACAAACCTTTAACCAGAGAGGCAGGGTGACAGAGAGCTGCATCTTGCTCACACTCCCAAGAATAAATCCCTTTATTTGCCACCTCTCCCTGATGCCCCTAGACTATTCTTATTCCAGTCCTTCTCATTTGCCCTATTTTCCACCATCCTGCTGGAAGCTGCAGGCATTTTGACCACAGCTAACACTAGAGTGGAACTGGAAGAGTCTCAAGCGACGAACTGTGGGAGTTGACACAAATCTTGTCCAAAATGCAGATTTCAACACCAAAACTCCCCAATCAGTGCAGGCTCAGATTCTTCCAAATGCTGCTGGCTCTAACACCCAGTCCTGTCAGATCTCTCGCCGCATGATCAGTGACAGAAAACTCCTCAATGCACATCTGCAGGCAGCAGCACTGTTGTGACATGCAGAACGGTCAAGTGGCTTTTTTCATTCTTGTGTAAAGGATGAACATCAAGAAAGACTTTTCTTTCTCTCCTCCAGGGTCTTTTCTTTATCTGTAACTACCAAGGACACCAACCACCCCCTGTGGCTTGTGCTTTATCTAAAAAAATTGGATGCAAAAGGGTTCCTTGCACCAGGGAGTCAGCAGTGCCAAGGAGCCAGGTGAAAACAGGACATTGTGCACATCCCTAACTCCCTGAAGAAAGGGTTTTCCCTGTAGATCAGCATGGCTCCCACTGGCCACTCCAGCAACTCACCTAAACACATCCTTAACCTATATGGTTTTTTGTTTCTTGATTTAGGAACATCTCTGTCTTGGGCTGAATTTGGATTTTAGAAACCTTGATGTCTTTAAAAGTTTCTTCAGGCCAAATGAAGCAACAATCTTCATGCTCCCCACGCAGGAATAAGTAAAGTCAAGGCCCGGAATATCAGATCAGCCAGGGAATGACGGCAGACAAAGGCAAGAAGTCATTTACTGTACACTCAAGTTTAAATCTGCTAATCAGAGCTCCCTTCTTTTCAGACATTTCCTTAGCTAAATGACACTCCTGTGTACTTCAGTCTTGCACCCTCAGGATAATTTGTGATTGAGAATGTATTGAGCACATACCTTCACATGCAATTAACAATGACAACAATCTTCCTGAGAAGTTCAGGCATTTTGAGGCTGTCATAACAAGAAAATGAATCTTGGTCTGAGCACTTCCTCAAGAAAATTGGCTCAACGAAGCACCTTCGCAGAAAGCTGTGAGGAAAACACTACTTGAAACTTGGAGCTGTCTTAAAAGCACCCATTGTTCACTGGAGATGGGGCTCAGCCCAGGTTTCAGTGCAGCCTCTTGGACAAGAATAGCCGAGGTTGCTGCTTATCAAAGGAAAGTGTCATCTTGTCTGTGACAGACGTGCCAGCACTGCTCAGTGTCACAGTCTTTGCACCTACTGGAAGCTGCTCCACCTTGATAAGCTGTACCCCTACCCAGGCCTAAACCCACAGTCCCCAGCTCTTCCCCTGCTTTTAGAAAGCGGGGATTTGAGATCAATCCACGGCTGCACAGGAATCCCACCTCTGGGGAGGATAAGTGAAGGACAAAGCAGTTGGGTTCACACGTTAAGGTGGAGGCATCTGATCCTTGAAGGGTTAAGGGAGAAACAACCAGAGAGCAGGTTTTATGTGCATATAAATAAAGGAAACTGAAGGAAAAAACAACACTATTCTCTGGAATGGAGTAAGGTCTCAATTTTAAGCTGTGACAGAAAGCAATAATGTTATGGATTCACTTAATTACAGCTGGATAAAACATAAAGGCTCTACAATAGACTTTTTTTTTTTTTTTTTTTGGTGCTACAGCTTTAACTCTTTCAGGGACTTTACTGGTTCTCACTGCAGTAAATTCTGAGTACTCCAGAATTTTTTTTTTTTCAGTTGTTCTCAGAGTATCCTCTGAAACAGATTTAGTGCCTCACTTTAATTCTGGGGAATGAAACATTTCTAACACAGAGATAAACTAAGGTGGGAATTTCAAAGGGATAAAATGCACATGTATAACAAACACATTTTCTTTCTCTTGAGCAACATGCTCCAGGGAAAGGGGAAAGTAAGTGCTTGTGGCAGCAAACTGGATCTGGGGCTCTGGTTACTAGAGCATCTTCTTCTCCAAAATCTTTTGTCACATTTGGAAAGCTTGCCTAAAGACACGGCATTAAGAAATTGCCTGACTGGGAAGAACTGAAGCTTTCATGGAAGTAGGAATGCACTCTTCAGCGCTAGGTAAACTGTGCTCTTTCTCCTAACCTCTGCCACTTGCTCAACTTTCTCATCAGTCGTAGTTTTCTCCCCTGCTCCATTTGTGAAATAGTCTAACACTGGGTGTGGCTTCCCCGCAAAACGCTTCCCTAATTAGTTTCTAAACATTAAATGATTATGGAAGCGCAATTCCCATTCCACTCAGGTGATGAAAAGCTTTACAGGAGTTCAGTCTCACTTTGTAATTAGAGAAATTAGCTTTCTAAGTTTAGATCACTCAACTGTGCAAATGGGTTCATCTCGCTGGAATGTGTTGCTCCGAAATGTGTGTCAGCCGAGCAGCACGGCGCGGTCCCTATCTCTGCTCCGCGACACTCGCCCAAGTGGGCAGGTCACTTCCAGAACAGCGAGAGGAAAATGAAGTGTTGTGGGTGTATTATAGGAAAGGCCTTATCTAAAAGCTCACTCATCCGTGATTGACTGCGGCGATACGTCCTTCTCCTTGCAACGGGGAAGCTTAACTCCTAGATAAAGGATTATCCGAGTGGATGAAATTTCACTCTTCCACTCAGTTTGTCCAGGCTTACATCTAAAACTGCAGCAAATTTATTTTGCTGGCTGATTTCGAGGAGCAAAACTACTTTTATAAAAGTCCGGGGGAACAAAGGGCTCCTTTAGGCTCTTCGTTTGCTGTGAAAAGAGGTCACTGAGCTTTATGAATTCTTTATGACCACAGATTCCACATGTCAACAGATTCTTTTCTGGTAGTCCTTTAACTGGTTTATTGAAGGCTGATGCAGGATCAGTCCCCTACGATTATGCAACCGTCTTGATCTGCATTACAGTAGTAAACAAAAGTTTAGTCACCGGCTTGAAAATGAGATGCATCAGGCCCCGGAACGAAGAACTTTTCCAGGGGCGCCATTCCAAGCTTACCTTCAGGTATCACAAATCTAAGGAAATCCTGTGGGATTGTTCACAGCCATGGCTCAGTGAGTCACTGAGCTTTAAAAGGAAATTACAACTTTCCTCACACAAAGAATTGACTTCACGACACCTGACCCTCGTAAGCCAGACACTCCCTCTAAAGGCTGTGATCCTCATCCCACCGAAGTCCTGGGCAATCTCCCAGTGGCCTCAATGAATAGCTCTATATTAGGGAACTGATTCAGGCCCAAAGCGAAGCCCTGCCTGTAATGCTGGACTTTGGCACGCTCGGTGCCTGCAATGGCATCTAACCATTGGATGTGATCTAATTATGTCGGAATAGGAAGATTAGCAGGAAGTAACTTTACGCAATGTAAAAAGCCCGGTGCCAGACGCTGAAAAGTTCTTCACCAGCCACAGGAGGAAGACACGTCGGCTCCACACCTCGTGAGACGTGCAGGCAGAGCCTCGCAGCGGGGATTTTACGTGCACCAGTCTCAGGCTGCTCAAGGCAGCTGCAGTTCGGGCCCCTGCGCGCACGCAGCGGTTCGCACGTTGCTGCGTCCGTAGAGAAGGGAGCATCTCGAAAAGATGCTCAGGCTGCAGGCTCAGCTGGCTTTCAGTGCAGGGGCTCGAGATCTGGCCTTGACAGCCCAGAGGAAAAAAGCAAGAGATGGCAGCTCAAGGGGGAAATTCTAGACTAAATAAGTTTAGGGGGATTTTGCTGCTGACTTCTCTGAGGTCAAAATGTCTTTGAGGGCTGCAAGGGAAAGGGTTTGCACATGATTCATGCTCTGCCTCGCTTTACCTATCGCTAATACGCTCCATCTCGAGACACTGGGAAACTCAATTCATTAATGCTTGCAAAGCATTTTAAGTTGTTGGACAAGTAATTCTGTTTGAGGGCAGCTACACTGCTGAGTCACAAGCACTGTGGGAAAGAGAACTCTGGATTTCCTAAGCACTGGAGTCAAACAGGTGGAGTAACCTTTTACAGAAAGGCCAACTCCAGACCTGCCCTAAAGGTACAGAGCATACCAGCAGCAGCAGGGTATTTAAAGGCCCAGAGGAGCAGATGCGTGGCACTTGGGAATGAGTAACATTGAACTGAGATGTGGAAGCTAACCAACACCCACTGGAAAAAAATAAATAAATTTAAAAAAAAAAAAGTTTGGTATCACCAAACTGCAGCCATGTCGCAGATTTAACACCACGACGGTTTACCAGCCTTTGAAAATTTAATGAGTCTTTGGGATACTGGATTCTGCTGGAATCTGGGGGCTGAGCAAGGCTGGAAGTATACGGCAACTGCGCACCTCACAGGCGTGCCAAAACCACCGGTGTGTAATCTAAGTCGTGAACTCACTAAGGGGATCTGCAGGAGTCTGGTGAAAGCCTGAGCACAGTTCTAAGGTGAGGGGCACAAACACCACCAGCTTTCCAGCCCGGGGCACGCCAGAACGGGACAGACCTCGCCACAGCCAAGAACAGGCACGCATTTTGCTTTTGCCATAGGAAATGAAAACAAAGGATATAAAATTAGGTCAGAAATCTTGCTTTCCTCTGTACCACTGACTCTGGTGTATAAAATAAGACATTCACACATCTACTGCGTTAGATCAGGGTGGAATAGATCGGGACATAAGAATAGCTGTTCTGGGTCAGACCGAACGTCACTTAGGCCAAGTTCCTGTCGCCAGCGCCTCAGGAAGAAAGGGACAGTGATGCAGCGAGTTCCCAGCACAGTCACCCAACTTCTAGACCCGCAGCCCAGGGACTTCCCAAACCAGAGACAAAGTTGGGGGTGGAGTTTTTTGGGGTTTTCTTTATTTGTCTGATGCCCTTTGATGTTCGGCTCTTCCTCTGGGAACCAGTCTGAACTCTCTTTGCCACTGTGCAAACTTCTGGGCTTCTCAGTAACCTGTGGCAGGGACCCCCCTAAGAAGTGAACTCTTGGCTGTGCTGCTCCGGACCTCGCTCCTGAAAGGAGCGCCCCCAGCACTCACTGGAAAGCCGTGGCGAGCTTCTGTAGAGCGGGGACGGGGTCCCTGCCGGTCTCGGCTCTCTGCCAGCACTGCGATACCGGCCCCGCTCGGCTGAGGGATCTTTCCTCCCGCGCCAAGCGCCGAAAGGCTCTCGGTGGCGCCGAGGCGGGCACAAGGAGTCGCACGGTGGCGACTGCCCCCCCGGCTGGCCTGGGGACAGCCCGGGGCTACCTGCGAGTGCCGGCCCG
>VWZN01015902.1:127782-237957 GCA_013396955.1 Regulus satrapa
CATGCGTGCGCCCCGGCGGGCAGCCGCGGCGGCGTGCTCCATCCTCACCCTGCTCCTGGCGCTGCGGGCCCGGGTACGTACCTGCCTGGGCACGGCGCCCTCCCCGAGGGCTTGCGGGACACGGGCTCGGGAGGTGCCGGGCGGGCGCTTCTCCTCCGGCCGGAGCGGAGCTGCTGCTGCTGCTGCTGCTGCTGCTGCTGCTGCTGTCCCCCCGTAACTTCTTCTCCTTCTTCTTCTTCTTCCCGTGGCCGTGGAGGTGGCGAACGCGGGAGTGCTCCTTACAACGAGGCTTGATTCCCCGGGAAAAAAAAAAAAAGAAAAAAAAGCGGTTACTGCAAACCGCTTTTATTTTTCACCCCCTGAAATCACTTTTTTCCCCCCCTTTTCATCTTTTTTTTTTAAATTTTATTTTTTTAAAATTTTAAATAAACTTAACAGCAGCACCGGTTAATGAGCGGGGACTGAGTCTCAGCTGGGCAGCTCCAGCTTGCCCGGCTCAGCTGCACCCCGGAGGAGGCAGAGGGGTGGTTGGGTGCCTTTCTAGGCAGTGCGTTATGAGCTACATCGTTTTGCTGGGTTTACTCCTCGCGTATGCACTCTTGGTTTGGTGTGGTTTTATTTCCTAACCATTTGGAAGCTTTCCTCATGCTATTTTTTTTTTTCGGAGCTGGCACTTAAGGTTGTTTTTTGGCATTAATGGCGTTATTTAGTTGGGCTGATTGATGAGCCCTTCTCATGGATGCCTGATAGGGAAAAGCTTGGACTGGTTGGTTTTATGTTTAATATTATGCATGTGCTTCTTGAAAGCACACTTAAATTGACTTTCTCCTGCCTTCAGACAATGTTTGGGGAAAAAAGTTAGGTAACTGGCTGTCTCTTGTTTCTTTCTTTCTTTTATTTTTTATTTTTGTTTGTTTGTTTTGGTTTTTTTCCTTCGGTTCTTTCTTGGGATTAACAGGTGACTTTAGCGTCGGGACAGTTCGAGTTGGAGATCTTATCCATGCAAAATGTGAATGGTGAACTGCAAAATGGAAATTGCTGCGATGGCACCCGCAACCCAGGAGATAAAAAATGCACCAGAGACGAGTGTGACACCTATTTTAAAGTTTGCCTGAAGGAGTATCAATCGCGGGTCACTGCTGGCGGTCCTTGCAGCTTCGGATCCAAATCCACTCCTGTCATCGGAGGAAATACCTTCAATTTAAAGTACAGCCGGAATAATGAAAAGAACCGGATCGTTATCCCTTTCAGCTTCGCCTGGCCGGTGAGTTGCTTGAGCTGCTCTGGCTCTGTTGGATGATGCCCGAGATGTCCTTAGCGAGCTGAGCTCTAACTTCTTGTGCCAGGGGAAGAGGGATCGGGATCTGGGAGGGAGCATCTTGGCAAGAGCGCCGGGAATCCGCGGCACAGAAATGAGCAAAATGCAGTGGTGTTTTTGTTTTTGTTCCCCGGGGCTCACAATGCACAGCCTGTTAAATTTGAAAGTCAGATGTGCAGTGAGGGGGATCTAAATGGGTCAGGGAAGCAAACCCAGTATCTCTGCACTTTACAGCATGAATAAGTCTCTTGAGACTTAGAAGGTCAGAAGTTCATTTTTTTTTCCTTTTTTTTTTTTTTTCCTTAACCAGTGAAGCCTTGGGTTTAGGCCAGAAGAGCAGTGGGTTAGGGGCTGTAGAGGGATCCCGTGTGAAAAGTGTGTGTCATAGCTGGCCTCCTTCCCCGGAGCGTGTTTGGGAAGGCTTCCTGCTTCTCCCTAGGGGAAATCTCACTGCCCTGCTCGATGTGCATGGGAGCTGCTGCTGCTGCTCTGGGGGAATGAGTTGCCAGCTTCCCTGGGAAGCTGGCTGTGTTCGGAGGTGCCTGTGGGCTCCAGAAGCTAAAGCCTGAGAAAAGCCTGGCTTGAGCTTTTTTTGGTGCACTTCGCTCTCTCCTCCCCGCAGCACACCTTTTCCTGGCTACCTACCTCTGCACTCCAGAGATTCTGGCTTCCCTCTAGCTCTGTGCAGAACTCGGTGGCTCGGGGAGGTGGGGCTTTTTGCCAGGCACTTTTCCAGCGTTGTCCACTCTAGTAAATACTGGTCAGCCCTGCAGAGCAGAGAGATGGAGGATGGGTGACCCCCTCCTTCATCAGCGACCCTGCTTTTGTTGTTGGCTTGGAAAAACAAAAAACAAACCAACCCAACAAAAATCACTCGGGCATCAGCGCTGAGGATGCTGCTTGTTTCTTCTGGGGTGCTCAGGAGGGTTGGAGCTTTGATGGTCAGCTCTGCAGAGGAGCCCTCGGCTCCCTGCACAGAGAGTGAGGACCTGCTTTCCAAAACAGCCATCACGGGGGACGGGGCCGCGGGGTCTGTGCTCGTGGAAGAATGCCATGGCAGGAGTGCAGGGTTTCTGTGCCTGGCAATGCTGCCTGCGAAAGCTGGGGGGTGACTGATCCGGGGGGGCTCTGTCCGGCTCTTGAGGTGCCTCTCTGGGATGCTGCGGCACAAACGCTCCCGAATTTCTGCTCCTAAAACTTGTATTTTGAGATCACCTAGGAAACAAAACTGTTTCCCCCCCACCAGCACCACCACACACACACACCCCTTCTCCAAAGGCGCTGAGCAGACAGTTTCCTACCAACTGCCTTGGGGTATGTTGATGCTCAGCAGTTTTGTAAATCCAGTCATCCTAACCTAGATGCCTAAGGTCATTTTTGGGAGGGGAGGAGAGCCCTGAACGTGCGTGCAGGGGAGGGGTGAATCTCATTTCCTATCCCCTGCCACTATTGCTGCTGGCGAGGTGGAAGCATGCCTAGACCCTCCGAAGCTTGGCCCTTCATACTCAGATAAGGACTGGTTGCTGGGAGGGCCTGGAGCTCTTTTTTGGGGGAGGAAAGCCCGCCCCAGAAGCATTCCTTCTCCAGTTGTGGTGTAGACACCCGGTTTGCAGTCCTGCCGCCAAGTGCTGGTGTTCTTGAAGTGTCCTGTGCTGCCTCCTACCTGCCTCCTCTGTCAGCTGGGACTTCTGGAATATCCAGCGCTGAAGAGGCACAAGGGAGAAATTAAGTCTCCCTTTTTAAGGAGATAGTATTACAAAGTACAATAGCAGAGTTAACAAAAGTATTCTCTGTTGGAAGTACAAGTCCGTCCTTTATTTCTTTCTCTTTTCTTTTTCTCTGTTTTTTTTTTCCCCCCCCTAACATGAAATGAGATAAAACTGTTATCAAATATGCCATCAAAGGGATAAAGGGCTTTGTAAAAATCTGAGGTATTTGAAGCTCTGCCAGTGGCTGTAGTGCTTGTGTTGCAGATTTTGACTTTTGTCAGAGAAGTCAGGTACATCAAGGATTTTTCTTTCTTTTTTTTTTTTTTTAAACTAGCTCCCAGTAATCCGAGTGCCTTGAGTCTATATGTATGCATATAAAAATGGTGTGAAAACTAAACACGTTCCTTCCAACAGCCTCTCTCTTCATGGGGTTGGGAAGGGAAATCTGTGTGTAGAGGGGGGTGGGGACCCTGAGAGAAGTCTCCTAAGCTTGCCTGCATCTTAGTCAAAGAAATGCTTCTATTGTCCTGCTGAATCTCATTCAGCACTGGGATCCTGGAGCAGCAGCAGCAAAACTCCAGTGCCGCCTTTGAAATGGGTAAAACTCAACGACTTGAGACACTTGGTTCATAAGCCTGGACTTTTGGAATAATCTCGTGCATTTTCCCAGGCAGAAATGTGCTTTTTGAGACTCTGATGATGGTCTGTGTGCAATTATCAAGCCTGCTTCCCAGCTTTAGCTTCCACAGGACACAGCTTTTATGCTAGCCATTGTGACTTCCAAATGGCATTTGAACAAAAGAATATCTAATGTGGCAAAGCTCTTATTTGTACTAAAATTGTGTACACAAATCATTTTGGGTATTTTCAAAGCTCTGCGGATAAAGTAGTAAACTTAATTTAGTCAGCTCTAATCTGATGCTGAAATTTCAGAACTTAAAAAACTCTTTAGGTGGCTGAGTGCTGTTGACTTCAGTAAGAGCTTGAGGTTAGCGCTGCATTTACTCATGTGGCTGATCGTGAGAGGTATCTTTGAACACATTCATCTGAAAATTACAGCAGAGGCAGTAAGAGCTAGACCAAAATGTTAATCATATTGCACTTGAAAATTCATGCCCTTCTCTGAATTATCTTCTGCTCTCTGAGGGAGGCTTTTCTTGTAAGTTCCAGCTTGAGTCAGTAACATTCAGAAGTCTTGTTGCCTTGGCTACTTTAAAAAAAAAATAAATTAAAAAGAAAAAGCCTCTTCCCATGTCAAGCTGCCCCCCCTTATGCCACTTGTGAAAAATGGTTATATTGCATTAGAGGCCTTTATTCATCATGCAGGAGAGGAAGGAGAGAGAATGGGGCGCTTTAAAAGTATTGTTAGAGGGAGCTTGCAGTTGTAATGTAGATTTGAAGTGTCAGAGTCTTATTAATAACTTATGGGGTTTGCTCTTGTCAGTTTTGATACGTTCCCCTGTGAGTAATGGGTGTGGAGACGGTGGGCCATAAATTAATTTAAGTGATGGGAGGTTTGAGTAAGTTGCTAGGAAACAGGGCAGCAGACCAGCATAAAGGAACTGGAGTGGATCAGGAAGCTGCCCCTGCAGTAGCTGGTAATTCTTCAGTGCATTGAAACAATAGTGATGATGATGACTTAAAAAAAAAAAAGGAAAATTCACCTAGGCTTGCCTCTTACATTCATTTTGAGGCTTCACTGACTTTCTTGACAGGCAAGCTTGGCTTTATGAAGCCATATAAAAAAGTATGGAACAAAAGCATTTCCATGTTCCACTTGTCAAAGTCTGTCTGAACAAGTTTTGTTCCAAGGCAGACACATGCTCCTCTCTCCCATGAATCAAACCTTCTTTTTTAAAGAACCCCAAGTGGGATGTGTGCTGCACCTCGAGGGAGCTGAGCATCAATTAACTAAGCAAAACTTAACACCAAACTTTGCTTTTATGTCAAGAAAGATCTTTTGGGGGTTTGACGAGACTGAGTAAGGTCAAATTTGGCAATTCCTTTGGTATGCATAGCTCCAATTTCAGACAGCTTGTTTATCCCCAAATTATGCTCCTTGTAATTATTTAATATCGGGGCCAATTGCACCGACACACCAGGAAACTACTGAGGTGGAAAAACACCCTCCAGCATCTCAGTGAGTTTAGCATAAAATGCAATTAAAAAAGAGTTTTGAACATCTTACTTCAATCTTAAAATAATCAACCTAAAAAAAAAACCCCACAAACAAACAAAAAAGTCAGCCTAGCCTCTTTTCATGACAAATCTTAGTGGTCCTGATTGCTGAAGTTGTAAAATATGTTTTCTGGGTGGACATTGTTTTCTCTGTGGCCAGAGACATAGTAAAAGAGCTGTAGTGTTTTTTATGCTTTGTGAACTTTTTCCCCTCTCTTGACACAAGAGGTGTCCAGAAGGCTAATCTGCAGCTGATATTAAAGCAACGACCTCTCGAATATTCAGGGAAAAAAATATCACTACATTCATCTGCTTTTTAAAACTTTTCTTTTAAGCCCAGTATGTCACAGTCATAAGACTAAAATTTGGCTTTTGATTTTTGTTTCTTCTCTCCTTCCAGTTAACTTCTTGAAAACTTGTAGAAGCAAATGCTAGATATTGTTTAAGCTTTTCTTGAACAATGCTTGATAAGCCCTCTTGGAGCATGGGCAGATCAGAGGAAATTTTTATAACAACAAAATGCATATTAATCAAATCCATACTCTGTCATTTATTGTTGAATTAATAATATAAGAATAAATCTTAGCACTCAAAGTGTAATGTTTGCCTAGGATTACTATTCAAAACGGAGCTGGGAGTATTAAGTGACATCTGAAGCATAATTAACATCACAAGGCTGGTTTTTTTCCCAGGACTGGAGAGAAGTGATGTAGCCATTCAGAGCTTTTGGACTTCTTACACGTTTAAAGAGTGTTTTTATGTTCCAGCCAGTTCAGAGCTTCATCTTCATGGTAAATCCATTTGACTATATTAACATAATATGTCTAAAAATAAATCCTCATCTTGCCTGCTCCTAGAATTTTTCTTCTTGTTATAATAAAGGCCTGCTCCACTTTAACTTTAGTGGCAGCTGGACTGGGCCTGGCACTGAAGCTTATTCCTAAACTTTCTCAGGCTACACGCATCCAGCACTGTCAGCTTGTTTATGCAGCTGGAAGTCAGCGTGGCTGAAAACGAATTGCATCAAATTGATGCTTTATGCTTAAAGTTGTAGTTCACTCGAGGAGACGTCGCTTCCCGGTGGGCTTGGAGGCTGCACCAAGGACTCAGCTGCTTCTAAAGCTGCTCCACTTGGGGCTCTGAGCTGTTTATTCCAGCCTCCCTCCTGATGGAGCTGGGATGCCCCACAAAGCAAAAGCCTTAAGCTACGGTTCTTTAAAGCACTCCTCTGTAGATAAGGAGAAGCATCTCTGTAGATAACACACGTGGCAGGATTGGCTTTGAAAACAGAAACTAAGCTTCGGATTTCTCTTGATGAACAGAAGTTTTACGTGTTAACTGACTCGGTTCTTATAATTAAACTGGTAACCCCTGTGTCTTTACACAGGGAATGATGTCAAAACTAGAAGCTGTTGCGTTTGTTTCTTGTTAGTCTGTGGAGCTCATGGTTCTGTGGTCGCTGTTCTGCAGTGTAAATTACACTCATTATTCTTGTAGTGTTGAGAAGAAACTGCAAAAAGTGGATAGAAGTGGTTAAAGTGGTTTGTAAATAGTCAAACATCCAGAGTCCTTTACCAGCTCAGCCCAGTTCTTAGGCACTTAGGTAAATAAGTAGAAAGGCTTCTTGTTCAGGCTTGCTCCATGTGAACCTGACTGTTTTGCTTGGCTGGCTACTAGGTATTCTGTCTATTAACCTTGCCACCCTTCTGTAACTGGTGCATTTAATTATCAGTGGGATGCTTTAAACAGGTAGGGGGACTGATAAGGGCAGGTAATCTGCTTGTTGGGGAAGGTTGAAAGCAACCATTGACATTTTGGCCTATCTGCTGCTCTTTGACAAGTGGGGCTTCGTGAGAAAATAACTCTGTAACTAGATAAGGTGCTGATTAAAATGCTGCTGTTGTATGAAGCACCCTGGTAGCCGAGATCACTTAGAATCATTAGCTTAAAAAGAGAGGGAAAAAGGGGGGGAGAAAAAGGAAGCTGCTATACTTTTTTATTACTTTTTTTTTTTTCTTTTTTTAAAGAAGGGGAGGAGGGAAGACCCCAAGTCTCCCCCCTGCCCTGTGCCCAGTACATTGTCCCGTTAATGCATGCTAGTTTTATGATTGGAATACATTGTAGTCCGGCCACCCAGACAGAGGCATTGACTGCTAATATTAACCAAGAACAATAGCGTGGCCATACTGACTGCAGTGAGGATTACAGAACATAATGGGGCCTATCCAAAAATAATGCTAATACAGGACAAGCAACAGGAAGCAGCAGTAGACTCAGCATTGCTCGGCTCCCAGACAAACCATGGACTTACTTCACACAATGGCAACTTCAGCACATTATGTATTCACAGGATACTCATTATTCCAGCGGGCTTGCCAGATCAGAGATCAGCCTGGTTTACTGGATGCTTAAACGCATGCATAGTTTGGATAGCGGCACTTTTGTGTCCTCCATCGTTTTGGCAGGAGGGTGGCCGCTCTGCTGCGCCCGAGGTCTTGACTTCGGCTCCTGCCTTCCCTGTGCCAAGGCAGAACGGGGGGCAAGTCCCTCCTGGCAGCTGCTAACGTGGTGAAATTGGTTTTCTGGTCTCCTTTCTGTGGCAGCGCGGAGTTCACTGGCGCTTGGAGCGGCAGAGGAGCGGCTGGGAACGAAGCCCCAAGGAGCAGCGTGCTGTGTTTTCGTGTGGGCACTTTCTGAGGAGGCTCTTGGCTGGGCTGCCCGCTCGGGGTTCAGCGGAGAGTGCCACGGCTTGGGCTGTGTCGATACCCACAGGGGTTGAGGGAGGAACGGCTTCTTTGTAGGGCGCTGCCCTGTCCTTCCATAGGCTGTCCCAAAGAAACAAGAGCTTCCTGATGCTGTTCCATTTCACAGAAGGCTAAGAGGGTTAGGTGGTTTCCCTCCCTTTCCAGAGTGCCTTCACACGTCCTCCGGGTGAGGAGCCAGTTTTCTTTAGCTCCTCTGAAGGATATTCCGCTGTCAGAGCTGACTGACCACGGCACAACGTTGCGATGGCGGCGTCGTGGAGTGACGGACGGGGTACCCGAGTGCCAGTCCTGGTGATGCTCAGAGGAACTGGGGGTTTGTGGCTAGCTTTAACCCTGCCCAGAGATGCCCTGCTCCCTGCCCCTTGGGCACGCCGAAGCGTGCCTCAGTTTCCCCTCTTCCATCTCTCACAGCTGGACCCCCGTGGGCCGCTGTGGCCATGTCCTCAGCGCCCTCCCTGCGCGCAGACAGGGGCTGTGTGAGCCCTGCTCTCAGGCTGGCGCTCCCAGCTGTGCAGAGCTGTGAGGAGAATGTTGCTGGCCTCAACCTGCTCTCCTCGTTTGGCAGAGGAGGAGCAGGCGCAGCGCTCTGAATGCAAAACTTCCCACTGCATTTGTCTAGTCATGGTTTCACATGCTCAGCAAAGCTCTTGCATGCTTTAACCACAGGGGTAGGAGGGAAAGGAGTCTGACGAGTCGCGAGCCCTTTGAAAACGGAGGCAGTGCTTCAGCTGAGGAGCTGAAGGATGGTTTAATCTCTTCGGCCCACTGACTTGCAGAGCACCTTCAGAAGCCAAAGTACAAAAGCACCTCTTTTGGGTGGATGTCTGGATGAAGGGAGCGAAGAAGGCAATCAAGCAGAGAGCTTTAAACACCTGCTTACCTGCAGCGGCCAGGATTCATTTAAATAACCAAGAACGAGTCTGCGTTGCCCTTTTGAGATCCTTCAAAGGGACAATTTCTGATGGGTTTCGTGTGCTCACAGTCTCTCGAGGTGCACTATCCATGGATCAAGACACAGTGTCTTGGCAGTGAGGAAGAGAGCTCTTGCACACTGATGCTGGCTTTGTTCCTTGGAGGGTGAACGTGACCATTGCCATCCTCCTCTCCCAGCTTAACTCACAGAAGTTCTGCTTAAATTTGGCCGTGCTGCCTTTTAGTCCTCTGCTCATCTGCAGAGTTTAAGGGCTTGCTGTTCCTTTCAACTGCTGTCTTTCCTCTCAAGCCAGAATCCCTGCCTTCTGGTCAAGCTCAGGTTTACAGTGGCTAATTGGGTGTGACTCTGGAAAGTTCACTGCTGCCTTGTTGCCTAGGACACCCCTTTGATGGAATAAGGTGCACGATGTGGAATTCTTGTGTCTGGATATATATATTTATTCAAAGATGGGCAGAGGTCATCTATGGGCATGGGAAAACTTAAACCTCCACACTGTAAGCATTCATTCCTGAGATATCTGAATGCTTGATCTATAGAGTGGGGATGATAGGCACTTCTAAAAAATCTCAACGGTGCAGCTTTGCACAGAAGTGCTTTTTTTTTTTTTTTTTTTGGGGGGGGGNGCTAGAGGTATGTGCTAGTTGGAATGTTGAAGGGGGTTTGCTGCTGGTGTGAGGCTATGGGTGTCTGTGTGGCTCTTGTTTAAAGGTGTCCCATTTTGAAGTCTTGGGTTGCTTTGGTCTTTTTTTTCCCCATGCTGAGAGGGACAGAGCCCAGTGATCAAATGCCATTCTTTGTCTCATCCCTTCTCAGGACAGGGACTCTTCATGTAAAATATTCAGGTGAGATGACAGAGGACAGTAAGAAACAAGGGAATTGCCAGGGTAGGTCTGTTCCCCCTGCATTTTATTTCCATCCAGTTCAGCTGAAGCATCCCCTCTCTTTTAAACAAACTCCTGTGTGGTAGTGGAAAGTGGTCACACAAGTATCTAGCAACAGTAGCACTCAGAGCTGGGATTCAGCCTTTCCTTTCCTTAAGGGCTAGGTGTGTTGGTAAACAGTCCTGAGAACCAGCAGGGAACTGTTGCTATGAGTTTAGACAAAATATCTTCCAAAACAATTATGCAAGGCCAAAAGGAAAACATCCTTAACTTTATTGGAAGTAGTGCTAGTTGCCATAATTCATTCTCTATATCATAATATTTTTTGTCAAGCTTGTAGTAACATGTTGAGCTTGTGCTGCCTAGTGTTGGTAATTAAACCACTGAGGAAGCATCCAAGATAGTGCAATCTGCATCTGTAATATGGCTCAGGAGTTCTATTCTGGTTTTGTTTGTTTGTTTTGGTTCTTTCTTTTTTTTTTTTCTTTTTTTTTGCCACTGACTTGTGCAAGGGCTTCTTGAATCTGTTGTAAGCAGCGTTAGATGATCGAGTTGCGTTTTGGTTTATTTGATTTTCTGAGTCTCTTTCAAGTTGTCAGACTTGCTCTAGAATAGAAACAAGCAACATACAACTTTTCGTGAAATATTAACCAAAAATGGTCCAGACCCATGGAGCCTCTGCA
This sequence comes from Regulus satrapa, assembly GCA_013396955.1. NCBI lineage: Eukaryota > Metazoa > Chordata > Aves > Passeriformes > Regulidae > Regulus > Regulus satrapa. Next base: position 138,251 of record VWZN01015902.1, read on the forward strand.
GAGAAGTTTAGGTGCATGTCTTGGCTTGCCCAGCTCTGCTTACTTTTGGAAGCATTTTTCCCACAGTTATCAGTGAACGGAATGCAATGCTGCTCTGCTTTGAATATGAAACATATTTAGGCTATACAGCAAGCCGGTGTCCATCACAAACTGGGTTTTCATTCAGAGGCTCACGCTGTGTCCAGCCGTGAGAAAGCAGTCTGCTCCAACTCTTGGTGTCTTTTTTTTTTTTTCTTTTTTTTACACTCCTATTTTGTTTCCTCTCCTCTTCAGCAGTCTGAGGGCGGCCTTGCCCCCGTGCACCTTGTAGCAGCTCACTCTCGGGACTGTGTTTTGGCCTCTGTCACAGAGAGGGTGAGGAGCACTGCACACCACGAATGAGCAGCGTGTGATTTGAGTATGGATGCAGTTAAGGAGATATGAACCACACAGTGCACAGTTGCTATGGCAAAGCATCAAAATCTTCACACGATTTTTATTTGCACTATTGCTGTTCCACCCTCCAGAAAGATGTTGCATTTATTGCTTTATCTCTAGTTATTATTATGTTGTTATTTTGGGGTTTTTTTTGGTTTTTTTTTATTTTGCAAGTCATATTTTTTGCTTATTTTTCCTCAGCTTTTTTTTTTTCCTCCTTTTGGAGAGGAGGTGTTTTGTTTAGGTTTTTAATCACCGTGTAAGTTTGGATATGGCTAGCTAAATGGCAACTTTGAAAGATACAGCCTGGATAATAATATCTCAGGGTAGAGCCGGAGGAGGAGATGTTTTAATGGGTCTTGTTCTCAAGTTAGGATTGAAGATAAAGGTGGCTTAGATGTAATAGCTGGCATCCTTCCAGCCCACGGAGTCACTTCAGTCAGTTCATGCTTGTGATTATTACTGCTGGAGTGCTGCACAGCTCATTGGCAGCTCCCAGCATCTGCAGAAGTGGCACGCTGGACAGTGCGCCTTCCCTCTCCCTGCTCTCCCAGAGATCCTGCTCTTAGCCTTTGTTTTACAAGGCTTCTCCCTCACCCCAGCCCCTGCCCGTGTCCCTCAGTCCTTCCCTCCCTCCGTTACCTGATACTGGTGGGAGCTGCGATGGCCCCGGCGCAGACAAAGCTTTCAAAGGGGGTGCTGAAAAGCAGAGTCCCCGGAGATTGCGCTGTCAGGCCAGGGCACAGTAATCTTAGCAACACTTCTTGCTTTCAGGATGGCTGGGGGAAGGGACATCAAGACTATTTTTCTGTAACTGAAATTCTTTTGAAGCAGTTTTTGAGAGCGGGGGTTTGGGTTTTTTCGGTGCTGCTGTGCTCTCTTGGTGCTTTCTCTCTTCCATGTGAGGTTGTCCCAGATGCTTTATTTCGGCTGGAGTGCAGTGTCAAAGGCTGCACTTCCTGGTTAAGTACATAAGATGCTTTAATGATGACAAAGATGAGCTATCCGAGGTGAAAGGTCTTCTAAGTCAGACTGGATAAGGTAGCTTATGGGGTTTCAGGAAGATCATGTTTGTCTCAGGCATAATCTTTTACCTATTTCTGTTTTCAAGTATCTGCTTTGGGGCAGAGAGCAGAATTTTTTCTTTTGAATTACGATTGTCAGGTGTTTTGTTTTGTTTGTTTGTTTTTCCCTTCCTCATGTGCGGCTTTGAAACTAACTCTTATTTGTCTTTTGCAGAGATCCTACACGTTGCTTGTTGAGGCGTGGGATTACAATGATAACTCCACCAGTAAGTATTCCTTCCTCTGGCTTATTTCCTTCTGACACCTCTGTGTCCCGGGCACTGAAAGGCCTCTGGGAGCCTCACCAGCTTGCTTGGGAGTTAGAGCACACGAGCAGAGGGAAAAGCTCTCCCGCAGACAATTTGGAGCAGCTCCTCCAGGCTCTGCAGCAGCCTGTCTCGCTCACATTGCCTGCAGAGGGTGAGTAGCTCGCTCACCTGGGCACCAACAGTGTGATGCCTAAAAATAGGTGCTGTTAATTCCCTCTTTCTCCTTTGGGAGAGTAAAAGCCAAGGGATTTCTTCAGGTTGTTTTGCTTGTTTTTGTTTTGTTTTTTTTTTTAATCATATTTAGTTCTTTTTAATTAGGAGTAATATTCTGAAGCCTAAGTCTTGTTCACCTGAGACCTCTCCATAAACTTAAGTACTTCTCAAAACTGAATGTACTGCCTTAAAAAAAGGAAAAAAAACCCCTTAAAATCTGCGTAAGACTTGATATCAATATTCATCTAATGACTGTAGATGAGAGATAGGAGTTACTACAAGCTCTTCCTTGGGAGTTGGAGCTCTGAGGGTTTATATGCAGGGTCTGAAAATAATATTTACCAGACACCACCTGGTAGAGCTGGCTGAAAACCAAGGGTGGGGATCTTTCTCCTGGAATGTCTCTGGTTGGCTTCAGAAGCGTTCTGCTGAGCTTTTCCCGTGCCTAGAGGAAGCTGTACAGGGTCTCTTGGCACAACGAGCTGTTCTGCTTTTTGCCTGCTGTTACTCAAGGAGGTGGGCAAAATCAGCTCTGTTTCAACCTAGGCCTTTAACACCGTGTGTGTGGGTAAAAGCCACAGCAGAGAGTGTGAGTCTGAACTCACAGAGCTTTTGTTGACACAACAGGCCTTTTCCTTCAGCAAGGAAGTGGCAGCACTGTGGTCCACCTGACAGAAATCTTACAGCAGCTCCTTGCAGTCTGCCTTGGAATGCCGAGGTGGCAGCCGTGCAGGACTGAAACGGCCTCGATGCCTCGTGAGAGAAGGGCCTTGCAGAAGTGTGCACAGTGCTGTGCTTTTGTGTTTCAACTGGTGAAGGGTGCCTAGCTTGGGAGCTACTCCTTGCAGATCTGCTCCTTACCTTTTTTTTTTTAAATGTACGTGGGATGTCCTATTAATGCTTTGTTCCAAAAAAAAGCAGTTGTTGCTTGAGATAAATTCAGTGGCCTGTCAGGACCAGCCAGCCCCACGGAGCACTGTAGCAGTACCTGTGATTTCAGACTCTACCCCAGCACGGTCGTGGAGCAGTGGCTGGGAGATGTCTTGGGTATAGAGTGTTGTATGGAGGAGAAGAAAGTCAAGGAGAAGATGCTGCAGCAGCAGTGAAGTATTAAAAATGGAAGATGCCTGAATTCAAAATGAAAGTCTTGTTTTTAGTAGGATTTGGGAGTTTTTTCAGACTGGGTCTCTGCCACTTTTACTATTATTAGAGCTCATCTTTTTTCATGAAACAACTGCATTTCCAAAGCTACACAATGAAGCCTTTCTTTGCTTTCATGTTCTGGAAGTACAATTGTCTTCAGACGAAATTGCCTCGTTTCTCAGCAGCGCATTTGACCAAGTGTAGACATGTTCTTGCATATGTTCCTGGTCTGCATTCCTGCTCCAGCTCTGCTGTCACTTATCCATCTGTAGGTCACTTCAGTCGCTGCACTGCACACAACTTTTCCTTTGTGCTGCCTGGCTTGGCTTGGCTTTCCCAGAGCTGCAGAGCAAAGCTTGAAGAACTAGTTAAGAAAACGATTAGAACCAAGCAATTGTCATCCTATAATGTGAAGAGTGGGGTTTTTTTTGATGTCCAGGATTTTTCTTTTTGCCCTAATTGCCACTGAATTGTAAGGACCCCGTGAGAGCTCTCAACAATAAAAGTGGGTTTAGTAGGCCCTGTGTGACTTTTCAATAGCTCTGAAAGCATCCTCTAATCATCCCTCCGATCATCATCCTCTGTCAGAAGATCCTGGAGTGGATTCTTCCTTCCCCCCTCGACATTCCACTCCTCCTACGTTCGCCTTACCACATACTCTCTCTCTTGTCTCACTTCCAAGAGTGGCTCGCAGTTAAATTCTGGCCCTGTTGAAGTTGATGAGAATCGTGCTTTGTTGGAGCCAAGATTCAACTCAAATGGTTTTCTTCCTCTGGTTCTTGTCTGGTTGCCATCTTGCTACTGTTGCTTCACACAGAAAGCTAATGGGCTGACATTGCATCTCAAACTATGTCAAAGAGCTATTGTAAATTACTGGTATCAGTTGCATGTGAATTCCAGGCAGGCATAAGAGACTGCAGCACAATGTAAACCAAGCCGTAGCTGGAAGTTGTCTGAAACAAAGACTTTCAAAAATAACTCTGCTGTCCTTGGCCACCCAAACTGCTCAGAGAAGTCTGGGCTTTTTCTCTCGGTTGTTTTTGCTTCCTGATGCTGCATAGTTATAATTTTCAGACGTTGGAGCACTGCAAGGCAAAGGTGGGCAGTCAAAATAGCTCATTTCCTTGTGTCTAAAACCTTTGATACAGTTGCCCACTGAATGAAAAGAGAGATTTATAGCTTTGAAGTGTAGCCACAAGAAGTGAATAAAGCCAACAGAGTCTCTGACGGCGAAGTGTGGAGCGGAAGCCTGAGATGTACAGAAAGCCTCTCTCTTCCACTTCATCACTTTCTAATGGGTTAATGCTTCCTCTAACCCTTCCATCAAAGAAAGAAAGCACGGGCTTCTCAGTCAGATGAAGGCAGTGGAGTTCAGAAGATCCCTTTGTCTCCAGCCTGGCTGACTGCTGCTTTTTCTTTCCTTAGCCATTCTGCTGTGTTGGGATTGCTTCCTATCAAACTGAGCCCGTGGTTCGGGGTGCTGTGGCTAAGAATGGCAGGGCTGTTGCAATGCCTCCCCTGGGTCAGCACCCTTGTGTAAGTGCACACTGACAGGTGGGAAATAGGCAAGGGTGGAGGAGTTTTTGTGCAAGAAGGAACACGCCAGAGCTTCATTGTGAAAACTGTGGGTGATGGCTAATGGAAAGGGAGCTTCAACCTGTGAGGCTGCTGTGCTTGAGCTCAGGTGGAGGGGGGTAGCTTTAAAATGTGTATCCGGTGGAAGATGTTTTATCCGTGCTCCGGAGTGAAATTGCAGCTGGGTTCCTCCTGGGCACCTGCAGAAAAAATGAAGTCCAGTGGACTTCAAAGGGTGTTTCCATGTGAGTTCAGCGTGTGGCTGAGGTCTCCAGACAGCTGGTGGCTGGAGTGAGAGGTCCCAGACATGGCAGATGGGAGAAGAATGAAAAAGCAGAGGCAAAAGGGACGATCACTTTTTCGAGGGCAACTCCCTTTGTGGTGCCAAGGACTGAAATAGTTGTCAGTGGTATGTTCCCAAGAGGGGGAGCAGGAAAAGACTGGAAAAGCAAGAATGAGTGTGGGGGTGGAGGTGGGGGGCTGGCTTGCAAAACCAAACTGAGTGTCATCGTCCTCATTTTCTTCTGCCGCTTGCAGGAGAGGATAAAGTTGTTTTACTCGCAAGGAGCAGGATCTTTTTATGCACACCCGGGTGTTTGGGGAAGCGCCTTTGCTTTCCAGCTGTGCTGTGGATGGAGTGTAATCTTGGCAAGTGCAGCAGAGCCATCTCCAGCACGCATGAGTGGAACTGTAATTGCCAGACTAGCCCCATTCAAGAGGAGCAGATATGCATCTGCTTAAGTACCTCTTAGAATTAGTCAATAATCTTGCTGATGAGATCTAAGAGCCTTACACCTGCACAGCCCAGAACATGATATTGCTCTGGATGTACCAGTATGGAAAGGTCCTTAGGCGTCCACATTACCTGTGAATGGGATTTAAATTAATAAAGGCCCGCATGCGTTTGAAAGTCAGACACACAGAGTTGTGGAGTTGGGGGCTTAGTGCCAATGAATAATAAAAACTGATTTAAATGGAAAATATTATAGAACCAGAAATACCAGAAGGTGAGTAAGTTGGTGCCCTTAATTTCACACCCTAAACGCGTAATGAATGCTGTATGTAGTCTCAAGTCACAAATACCCCCCCAAAATAGGCAAATGCTCACAATGCCTGAGTATTGACCCTCCTGTGTGGCTGTGCAGCGAGAGCTTTGACTTCATTCCGATCTGCAGACAAGCAGGCAGGACCTAGTGGTGGATCCATAGTGGGTGTCTGAGGCTTAAGAATCCTGTTGGGAAGTTCTTTTTTTGAAAGCTGCAAATCAAAGGTCCTTAGCAGTACATTTAAAAGTGTCTTAGATTAAAAACTGCCCGTGTGTCATCTTAGGGCTTTAGTAGCGACTTCATTAGTCTTCAGCTCTGCCTTATGTAAATTCCCAGGAGGTTCTTTTGTAGTTGTTGGAAGAAGGAGCAGCACATCAGTCCACTTTAATTCTTAACACTCAGAGGTGCCAGTACTTCGCACGCTGCTAACACATCATTGGCAAACTGCCTTTCTACCTCAAATTCTCCTGTCGCTGGATTCGGCTCCTGTGTACTCACTGTTGGTTTTGAACTCGGCCTGCGAGGATATTTTGGCTGTTTTACGATAAACTTTCACTCAGCAGTCAAGTGCTGGGTAGCAGCAGGTCGTAAGGCAGTGTCAGATCGTTGAAGTCACAAGACCTGGAGTCCAAAGTGAAATACCACAGATATATACAATGTTCCGAGCAAACGTGAAGTATTATTATTATTTCAAGCCCTAATTTAGACAGGCTGTATGGCTCTGAAAGCCAGAAAACTTTTGCTACAACTAAATGCCAAGTGCAAACCTAAACTTCAAAATGCCCTGTAGAGAGGAAGGGGATCTATAGCACAGATGTGCAGTAGTTTGAGTCCTCTGCTTTGAGCTTTGGTTGTCTTGACTTTGTACTCTCAGCTGCCGTCTGAAGACAGGATTTCCATGGTATTTCTCAGGCAGAATCTGGTGGGATTGCTGATGTCACCTGAATGCCGGAGTTGGTAGTTTTCAATTCAGCGTTTGCACGTAAGGAAACCTTTTGCAGTGCCTCTGTTCAGCCTGTAGACATGGCTTTATTAGGGTATTGCAGCGTGTTGTTTCTGTAAATGCTCCAGTTGAAAGCAAAACTAGTGCCATTAATGGACAAGCGGGGGAAAACACATTTTGTACCAGTCTGTTGGAGCTGAATTTTCTTTAGTCATGAACTGTATGAATTCTTGGTGATGCCCTTACACTGCAAAAGGGGTAAGTGATTGGCAGTAACTGAACCGTCCCTTTTGATTTCAAGCTTTGTTCAGCTTGATAATGCTGCATGTGTGTTTCAGTTAATGGTTTGTAGCTCCAGGGCAGCCTTATCTGACTGTCTAAAGCAGAAAATTAATAAAACCGACTGGCTGCCTCACAGAGTCTTGCCTGTGAAGCTGGAGAGCTGTGACGCCGGGGTTAATGACTGAGACCTAAACGAAGCTTTAACTCTGCCATCTCTTGTGCCTCGCAGACCCCGATCGCATCATCGAGAAGGCTTCCCACTCTGGCATGATCAACCCCAGCCGCCAGTGGCAGACCCTGAAACACAACGCGGGAGTCGCCCACTTCGAGTACCAGATCCGCGTGACGTGCGCCGAGCACTACTACGGCTTCGGCTGCAACAAGTTCTGTCGGCCGAGAGACGACTTCTTCACCCACCACACCTGCGACCAGAACGGCAACAAGACCTGCCTGGAAGGCTGGATGGGACCAGAGTGCAACAAAGGTTGGTTTTGGGCAAAGGCTCCTCAGCCCTGCGGAGCAGTGGGGCGGGAGGGACGGGAAGGCGACGTGTGCGGGTTGCGTTCGGTGGTCAGACGGGGTGAGGACTGACCCTGACCCGCTCTTTACACGGGGAACGGGGGGCAGGAGAAGAGCAGTCTCTGCCTTGGGTTCCAAGTCTTGGAGAGAGCACTGGGCGCTTAGCAGATGTGTTCTTTCTCTGATTATCCGCATCTTTGCCCTTGGGAAGAAAGCCCAGCCCACTGACTTCAATGGGAGTTCTGCTGCTGACTTCAAAAAGGATTTCCCCTTTGGTGCAGAACTTCAAGACAAGCAGGAAGGAGAGACTTGTTTTAAAGCTGACCTGGCAAGTGTAAAGCTTTGGTGTTTGAAAAGTCCCAGGCTTGTTTGTTCCACCTGAGATCGTGTTCAACATGTTTATTAGGGAATGGCTGCTACCTAGGTAATTGGGGAAGGAGAAAGCAGGACTTAGGAACAGACTATCAGCCTGTCTTAATGACTGAGTTTACCTGCAATTTGAATGGTTGCTTATCTTGATAGCCTGTCTGTTCAGAGATACTGCCAAAACTAAACCCAGAGTGGTTAAAAGCTGCTTTGAATTAGGTGTAAAGCCAGGGAGAGTGGCCCAGATCACCTGCAAATGACAGAGAAAAGAAACCTCCAAGTGACCTGAGCTCTCCAAGGCAAGATGGTTGAAACAGCTCTCTGAATGGCACTAGGAACAATTCCTCTGCAAAGTCAGAGGAACAGATTTCCTACAGAAAGGAAAAGCTGATAGATTTCCTATCCCAGGGGGGGACACCTACCTTGGTTTTCCTTCCGGTAGACTTGATAGGAGATACTTGTTAAAACCTTGCATTCGGCAGGATTACAGTGCTGGTTAGAGATCAGAACATTCCCACGAGTGTGAAGGTGCTGGAAGCAGGCAGCGTGCTGATACTCTTCTCTTTTTTTGTTGTTGTTGTTTTAACAGCTATTTGTCGTCAGGGATGTAGCCCCAAGCATGGTTCTTGCACAATTCCAGGAGAGTGCAGGTAAATGCTTCCTATCCCTCCTTGCTTTCCCCCCACCCCTCCCCAACTAATTAAACAAGTGATGCTAAACACAATAGGTCTGGGGAGGGAGGGCGTTTTGGAAGTTGTGGTTTTGAGCAAGACACATTATTCATGCTGACTTGCCCGGAATAAGGGGGGGGGAGCAGGCTTTTAATGCACTGATAATTTTAAGAAGCTTTTGGTTTGTGAAGTGGTGGCACTGAGGGAGAGGGGGGGTATGGGATAAATCGCGTGAATGCTGCCTAATGAGCACTAACTAATTGTTTCTGCATAAATAGTGCAAATGTTTGGTGGCTGTGTTTTTTCCAACAGCCTGATTAATAGGCTTTTTCAATTCCAAGCTTGAAGTACAGTGTGGCTTTTCTCTCTTCTTCTCTCTTTCAATGTTTCCCCCTTCTTCCCTCCCACCCCCTGGTTTCTTCCATCAGTAGGCAAAAGTCAAGCATTCTTTAGAATGGGATTAGTGGAATCTCTGGGTTCCTTTCCCATTGTGAGCCTGGCTCCGAGTGCTGAGAGGTTAATGGCTGGGATGAAATCTTGTCAGTGGGCTCTGATGAATGCCGAATTTTGTTGCCATGCTTTGAAGTCCCTTCTGTCCTGGCAAGGAGACAATGGAAAGCAGATTTTATCCATAACCCAACAATTAAATATCTGGAATGCCTTAAAACATGCAGCGTGTATTTGCAGCACAGGGAAGTCTTGTCCCTTATCCTCGGAGGATATTAAATGTGGGTTATTCTTTATCAACAGGAAGGTTCCAAGTTGCTGCATGTAACCCTTTATCATTTCTGTTTACAACTGGCAGCTTCTGAGGTTACAGAAATGTTGATACTGATCCTGTGTAGGAAGGGTTAAAAGTGAAGTTTGGCTATTCCTGAATAAGACTCTCAAGTTTGAAGGAATAGAAAGTAATTTTTCTGCCTAACAGGCATCTTGGTGGATTCTCTGTTGCTGGAAACTTTTGCATGAAGTGGACTGCTTGGCGAGCTAAGCTCCAACAGGAACCGAATCTGGTGTGTCTGACAGACTGTTCTATAAGAATTCAGCCTAAATAGCCAGAGTGGCTCATTCATGTTCTCTGCTTCTGTAATTCATGCTTCAAAACAAACAAACAAACAAAAAAAATTACCAAGGAACCATCTGAAAGTGAGGTGGGAAGTAACCTCTCCTCCTCACAGAGCCATGACAAAGTGAAAGTCCAGCCAGGGGATGGACTCTTGTCACTTGTCCTGTGATATAAGCTGGTTAACCCCCAGAAAACCAAATCTAAATCTTTTTTTAATTAAAAAAAAAAAAGCCTAACAAGTAGTAGGAAGTATCGGGGGGCCAGATGGTGAGAGGAGCATATCAGTCAGGGCTACCAGTGATTTGTGCTGCTGTCATCAGAATAAACATGCCTTGTAGGGGTTGCTGTCTCCTAGTCAGAACAACAGGCTTTGTTTCCAGATTTTTTTTTTTCTTCCCTTTCTCTTTCTAAGTCTGTTGCCTCCCACTCACTGCCCAGACATGCACTAGTGCTCTTATTTACTTAAGGTGCAACTTTCCCACACTTGATTTGCATAGTCTTGAAACAATGCTGTCCTTCTGGTGCTTTCAGATAACTTCTGCTTGCCAAGTTAGACCACTATCTTTAAAGCGAACACAGAAACAAGATTTTATTTTCTTTTAAGTTTTGATGAGTCATATAGCCTGCATGCTACAAATGCAACAGGGTTTAAAAATAACATCCGAGCAGAAACTGCTCTGCGTTCTGGTACAACAGACAACTTGCAAACGTTCTTAAAATATCCTTTTCCCTTTTGCTGCCAGTCACTTTCTTCAGCGCAGGCCAGCCAACTAAACCACTTTTACTCGTGAATCACTATACAAGGAAAGTTAACTTTAAATTTCTCATGAGAAACTGCTGCATACATATTATTAAACATGAGTTATTATTGTGAATCTTTTTCTGGAATTGATATCCCCCTTGTTGTTTTGTTTTTTTTCTTTCCCTAAATGCCCATAGCCGTATCCAGTTTCGTTTGTTATGTTCTGAAGCTGATATTTGAAGTAATATCTTTGGCTCTAAAGCTCATTAGTTTGTTTTGTTTTTGGTTTGTTGGTTTTTTTTTCCCCTGTGTGGTGTGGGTTTTTTTAATTATTTTGCTTTCTTTACACTTGTTCTAAAGAAAACAAATCCTACCACCGCTTTGATTTGACAGGAGTAAAATCCTCAATTAGGATACCTGCTTTTGCAGGTGAGGTCCCTTAGTTTGCCTTGTGTGCAAGCTCACAGGCAAGTTGCTTTGAATGCCATACAAATTAAAAGGGTCTGGTCCTAAATTTTGATCTTTGTGCATTCTCATTATATGCCCTATACAGAAGGATTTCCCAAGAGCTCTTTGAGGGAGAGTTTTTTCCCCCCTTATCTGTTTTTTTTTCATGTTCTTTGCACTGACTGGCTTTTTTAAAGACACAACCTAATAAGAATTTCCCATTGACTTTGAAAAGGCTGCCACTGTGATAGCTATTAAAGGAAAAAAGTTAATTAGGATGCAGTTTGTCACCTGAGATTTTTAGAAGGGAAGTCAGACTTACCACTGGCTGTGTGTGATTATCCATTGGATAGATCCTTCTGGCTTTTTCCCATGAGAAGAAATTGCCAGCAGAAGAATGGTGGGGGGTTTTACAAATAGAAAGCTTAGCTGACTTCTGTAGAGCTGAGGTTTGTTTTCATAATTTAGTGACAGCTTAGTGCATAATTGCTGCTGATCAATTACTCTCAGGACCTGTTAATGAAATACAGTACCTCAAAAAGCCCTTGCTTTTCATTTTCGACTTGTTTTGCTTGTTTCTATCTATAGATCCACTTTAATTTGAAGGATCCTTGGTCTGTCTTGCTAGTGAGAACTAAATGAAAGCCAAAATAAGCTTTCCCTTAAGGGGGCTTTACTTTAATAGAACATCTTCCTTTTAAGTAGAGAATTCGGGTAGCTCGTTGATGGTGACAACAAAGAATTCAAACAGTAGTAAATTCTTCAGACCTTAGTGTTTCCCAGAATTGGATATGATGAAGTTATCTCCCCTGAAGAGAGTTTATTAGCAGAAATCAAACTCAGAAGCGCGCTGACAGCTGCTATTTGAGCACGTGTAAAACCCTGCCGTGCTGCTTTCTTCCACCCCTGAGCGTGGCCCGGTCCCTCCTGGCTCTGTGTGTGTCTGTTCAGAATAAGGGTGGCTTCTGATGGAGCAGGGAACTCCTCGTGTTGTTTTGCTGCTGCCTTGCCAAGGGCTCAGAGTTGGTGGTTATGGTTTTGTTTGTCTTCCTGCAAACCCAGCACGGCTGAAATGCCTGGAACCTTGTATTCATGAGGATCTCTGGATAACTATTGTTTCCACTGACTTTTTCTTCCCCCCTCAATTTATAAAGCACCCTGTCAAAGTCCAGAGATTGATTTGTAGTGCACACCCACCCTCTCTGCCACATTTATATGAGACTCCAAGAGAGTATTATTGTGCTGAATGGCCTCATGCTGGTTTTCTCAGAACAGTTATTCTTTTGTCAGGAGGCGGGCTACAGAGACCTTGGCAAAACTACCAAAATGTTTGTTTACAAGAAACCATCAAACAATCCTTAAACAGCTTCTCCCCTCCCCTCATCCTGCCCTTCTCCCCCACTTCCCCAGCCTTCCTTCAACCTTTGGAGTTGCACACTCATGTGTACACACAGCTTGGATGGATTTGGGTTTGCCTCCCTGTTCTGATTTTTCTTTTTCCCTCTTTTTTTTTTTTTGTTTTTTTTTGTTTCTGCCCTTTAACCGAAGGTGTCAGTATGGATGGCAAGGCCAGTACTGTGATAAGTGCATTCCACACCCGGGATGTGTCCATGGCACCTGCATTGAACCATGGCAGTGCCTCTGTGAGACCAACTGGGGTGGTCAGCTCTGTGACAAAGGTATGCTAATCCCAGAGGGCCCTGTCCCACTCCAGTGTCAGCAGGGCTGGCAGACTTTGCACCCAGGGAGTGCAGGCGGGCTCAGCGAGCTCCTGAAACGTGCTGGGAGCTGCTGGCCCTGTCCCCACTGCTCTTCCAGCATGGTTAGCACCTGTCCCTGTCCTGTCCCTCTCCTGCCTTTCTGTAAAGGCTCTGGGATAACAGAACAAAGCACCTGGGGATGTTCCTGCAACTTCCCAGCCTGGCTTTAATGCTCCTGCCCTCTTGCAGATCTGAACTACTGTGGGACCCACCCGCCCTGCTTGAACGGTGGTACCTGCAGCAACACCGGCCCTGACAAATACCAGTGTTCCTGCCCTGAGGGCTACTCGGGACAGAACTGTGAAATTGGTAAGTGTTGGATGCAGCTGCTCAGCTGCCACCTCACACTTAATTCCCGCCAGCTTTTGGTGGCTGGTTTTGGCTGCCCTTCATGAGAGGGAGGATCCACCCTTTCCTATTCATGCCTTATCACGAACGTTTAGTGCCTCTGACCATCAGCCTTCTGCTCCCTGGGGAGGTCCCTCTGAGCCAGCCTGCCCGGCTGTGGCTCCAGCTGGTGCCAGTCAGTGTCCCGATGAGGTTAGCGTGGAAGGAGACTCTCTGCGAGCCAGGAGATTCCTGGTTCCTGCCAGGAGCACAGCGAGAGGAGCGATGGCGTGTCCAGAGCAGAAGCACGTGGAGGGAGCAGGGGTTGGCTTGTGGTGGCATTGCTGGAGCCTCTGCCATGATGTCCTTCCTTCTGTCCCCGTGCAGCGGAGCACGCCTGCCTCTCCGACCCTTGCCGCAACGGGGGAAGCTGCCTGGAGACGGCCACGGGATTTGAATGTGTGTGCGCTCCTGGCTGGGCTGGACCAACTTGCACTGACAGTGAGTCCTTCTCCGTGTTTATTAAAAATGAGCCAGCTTGCTGGTTTTGATCAGACTTTGTAATCCCTCGTAAATTTACGAGGGGCAGGCTACTTAACCTTTCCCAGCCTGAGCATTGCTTCCTGGCAGGCATTTACACCCCTGTGCGCCCTCCTCCCTTTCGCCTGTACCAAGGTCTTTGTCAGCCATCAGGGGAAAGAATGGCCAAAAGCTTCTGGAAAGAAGCAGAATGCCCAATTTTTGTAGCATTCTGGCATGTTGTTAAAAATGCTGTTTTGATGGATCCTAATAGGACTTCTACTTGCAAAAAGGCCAGAGGGATAAACTTTTCCCCCAGTGCTTTGAGCCCCCTTTTCACATTACTCCTCTCCTTAAAGGAGAAAAAAGCTGATTTCCCCTTTTTTTTTTTTTCTTTTTTTTTTTTTTTTTTTTCTGAAATCAAAGATAATCTAGAAATTCCAAGCAGAAGTCCTTTTGTTCTTGTGTTCCTCAGGGAAAACCTGAGTAGCAGCAACCATTTATCAGACTTGTCAGTTACTGCCATTGCCAATCTGGTAGTGGAGCTAAGCCTCTGCTCATTCTGTATTACAGATATTGATGATTGTTCTCCAAATCCCTGTGGTCACGGAGGAACTTGCCAAGATCTGGTTGATGGATTTAAGTGTATTTGCCCACCTCAGTGGACTGGCAAAACGTGCCAGCTGGGTAAGAGCTGCTTTCTCTTCACCCAGTGTTGTTCTGGAGCTGGGAAAAATAAATGCAAGAGGGATCATGGTCGTGCATTGCTCACGGTCATGTTTCTGAAACCTCTGGATGTATTTTGGCACACTGAAGGCATTCATTGTCTGTTGGAAGGACTGAGGTCCAGGATAGTGTCCAAGAGTACTGTGCCTTCCATCACCTTTCTTCTGCATGCTGGCACTTGAAGGAAATAGTTAACCAGAGACATCCCTCAAACCAGAACTGCCCTGAAGTGGGGAGGGTGCGTGTTGTGTCTCCCAGTCCCGCCCCCACATGCATTTCTCCCTTTACCCTGTGAGAAAGTTGCTGTATCTCAACCCTGTCAACTCCTCCAGGCCCAGGAGTTCACAGCTGGGTTCCAAAACGGGGATGATCTCACGGAGAGTGAGCTTGCCTGCATTCTTCACACAGCTCATCCCAGTGACCAGGCCGCAGCATTCCTCCCTCAGAACGCTCAGCTGAGATGCGTGTGTGGGGGCAAGCCGCTCTTAATGAGTGGCTGGGTAATTGTGAAATAATTAGCGTAAGCCTGGATGTTCTAATTGCAAGGAAACTGAAAGAGCCTTCAGAGGCTGATGATGGTTGACTTTCTTTCGCTCGAGTCACGCTAATCCCTGCTGTACACCCTGAGCTCCTCTTCCCTCTGGAGGAACTGCTGGGGCCCGGGCTTCTCCCTTCTCTCCTGAGCGCTCCCCTTGCTTTTCCAGATGCCAATGAATGTGAGGGCAAGCCCTGTGTCAACGCCAACTCCTGCAGGAACCTGATTGGCAGCTACTACTGTGACTGCATTGCTGGCTGGTCTGGCCACAACTGTGATATCAGTAAGTGTCCATACCCCTTAGGGTTTATTAAAGGCCAGCTCTTTTGGGTACGTGTGCCACTGAGTTCTAAGCTCAATTTAAACACCGGGCAGAGCCCCAGCAGTTGATGTTTTTAGAAAGGGAGTAGTTGGTGCGGAATGAAAATATACAATTTTATCAAAGTCATTAGCCTGTACCATAGCTATATTCTGATAAAGGGACTGAAACAATGATGTGAAGTTTTACTGCCTCTCCTAGAAGAATCGTGAAAGGTTTCCCACCCATTATAATAACCTTATCTCAAGGAAGGCATGCAGGAAACTTGACAAAAGGTTTATCTAGCTGCAGTTTTAGAGAGACCTGAACTCTCTATCTAGTGTAAATATATTTTTGCCTTCTAACCGTGCTAATTTTATTGCAGATATTAACGACTGTCGTGGACAATGTCAGAATGGAGGATCCTGTCGGGTAAGGCATTCTTGTTTTACTTTGGTTTCCCCAAGACTTGCAACAGTAACTAAAACATTTGAGTCTAAGCACAAATAGTTTGGAAAATAGCAATTAGCTGCTACAAATGGTCATTTCTTTAAATTGGGGGAGGGCCTATGTCATGCTGCAGCATGTTGAGATATGTCTGTGAAACAGTAAAGGCAAAAAAATGTAACTTCAATAAATGACTCATTTTCACTGCCAGTGACACCAGTGAATGGGCTGGCTGTTGTGCAAACTATCTACTGGAAATGTAGGCACTTCCTTTCAACCTGTGAATTAATGTATCCTGCCTGGAAATTAAGAATGTAAGCTGGGACTGGGTCTTTGTGTGTGTGTGTGTTTGTTTTTTTCTCCTCTAAATGTTTTGGATATAGTACGATGATTTTTTTTTTTTAAACTTCTAATTTTAATTTTTTTTTTTAATACGAATTTATCAAGGGGGGAACAACACTAACTCTCAAACTTTTTCTGTTCTTTCCCAGGATTTGGTTAATGGTTATCGGTGTATCTGTTCACCTGGCTACGCAGGAGATCACTGTGAGAAAGACATCAATGAATGTGCAAGTAACCCTTGCATGAATGGGGGTCATTGCCAGGATGAAATCAATGGATTCCAATGTCTGTGTCCCGCTGGTTTCTCAGGAAACCTCTGTCAGGTAAGAAGGCTGGGTGAAAGGCAGGCCCTCAGCCAGCGCCGTTTGTTCCGACGCTGCAGATCCGAGCACGGAATGCCTTGCACCCAGTGAAGCATAGGATAAAGTTGTACTTGATATCGCTGTCAGTCTGCCAAGAAAGTGCTTGATTAATATATATTGGGGGGGGGGAAGGAGACCAGCAAACCCTGACGGGCTGCGGAGGATTCTCTTTGTTCAGCAGGCTGCGGGGTTTGCACGTCAGGCTTTGTGGAGCTCTCACTGTTAACTTTGGCAGTTTTAATATCGAGAGTTGTCTGCCGAAGTAGTGGCGAGTGGGACTAAACTCTTGTGTGCTATGAATGATTCTTTGAGGCAGCAGATAAAAAGGTCAGATTCCACAATGTCAGCCTGTCGTGGTGAGGGAAAGCCATGATAAACCTCTTTCACTCAGCTTTCCCTCGCTCCCTTCCCCCTCCTTCCCATTTCCCCCTTCCCTCTCTGTGCCCTGCTTACAGCTGGACATAGATTACTGCGAGCCAAATCCGTGCCAGAACGGCGCCCAGTGCTTCAATCTTGCCATGGACTATTTCTGTAACTGCCCTGAGGATTACGAAGGGAAGAACTGCTCCCACCTGAAGGATCACTGCCGCACGACTCCGTGTGAAGGTTGGTGCATGGCAATGTCTGGCAATGGTTCCTGCCCCTCCCCTTGCTGCAGCTCCAGCAGGGGAGTCACTGGAGTAGCTCTGCTGTAAAGAGGCTGAATTTTGCCCTCTGCCTTAGGCCTCTCTCCATGTGAAAAGATGAGTGATACTTGTAAGTATCAGCTATTGAAAGACAGCGTTATGTCGATACGGACAGAAATCACAGGTAGCAAAATAGCCTGATGCATTTATTCCAGACCATGGATGTGTTCCAGCAATCATCAGATGAGATGCTGTGATTATTTTATGCTCAGGTGGCAGAGTCCAGTGTTATTTTCAAGCAGCAAACATATTTGCAGTCAGATGTTTATGGTTTCACTGTATGATCTTAAAGGTCTTTTCCAACCTGAGTGATTTAATGGCACGGGTGTCTTCTAAACATCCGTGGCTGGAAGTGAAAACGTTGCTCTTGAGGAACCAGGCTGCGTGGGTAATTCTCATGCTGGTTTCTGCTTTTCTGCAGTGATTGACAGCTGCACCGTGGCAGTGGCTTCCAACAGCACACCCGAAGGGGTTCGCTACATCTCTTCCAATGTTTGTGGTCCTCACGGGAAGTGCAAGAGCCAGGCGGGCGGAAAATTCACCTGTGAATGCAACAAAGGATTCACCGGCACCTACTGCCATGAGAGTAAGGGCTAAACTGAGTGTGTGTTTCACTGTCCCCCACTCGTACGGGGAAAAAGATTCCATCCTTCCCTCCCGAGCCGCTTTAAGGTTTCTTCATTGAAAGGCAGTGAACCCTGGAAGTGCTCTAAGTTTTCATATCCCTCTTGGGCGAGGCAGAGTGGAATTTGCTAGGCCTTGGGGAAAGTTCACAGCAATGAACCCTCTGGCCTTGAACTGTATGTTTTTAAAAAACCTTATGTATACAAGGTCTGAGGGAGTTAATAGTGGGGTTTAACGTGGATCTTAAGGACTCCTGGATTATTATTTTTTAACCCATTTTCCATCTTGCTTGTAACCCTTCCTTTCCAAAGGGTGCTATTAGAAATGGAAGCAGCCCCAGTCTGCCATAAGATAATGACTCCTGGTCATTGGCTTTGACTTTTTTTCCCCCCCCTCTTCTTCTAATGCTCTTCTTTCTTCCCAACTGTTGCAGATATCAATGACTGTGAAAGCAACCCCTGTAAAAATGGTGGCACCTGCATCGACGGCATCAACTCCTACAAATGCATTTGTAGCGATGGATGGGAAGGCACATATTGTGAAACGAGTAAGTCATCCACCCTTCAGCACATAGGGAGATCTCTTGGGAAAACATTGGGGAGGAATGGCTGGAACTGCCATTAAGATGACTGACCTGTGTCAATAAACCCTGCTTCAAAGGCCATGGAGGACCAGTCCCAATCTTTCGTGTTGGAACTAAGCCCAAGTTACAAAGCTGGACTGGGATTAGAACCTGGCTCTCTCGCTGTTGAGTTTCCTGCTCTGTCCTTTGGATAACTTCCAGGAAGAAACCCTTTGCATTAGTAGATCCCACTTTATGGCCTGTCTGCATATCATACTTGCATTTTGTCAATCTCAGGAAGAGGAGTTGAGTGCTCTGCTCCCTTCCCCTGACTAACAGGGTAGTTTATGTAATAGGCCTTTTCACTGCTTTTTTACTGAAAGAAGACTACAAACAAAATGAAAAGAAACTGGAGGAATGTGGTGAAACAGTGTTCATCTATGTGACAGTGCGTAAAGCTTTAAAATACTGACTTAAGCATTTAATCCACAATTGAAACACAGGCCAAAATTAGGGATGGGTTATGCTCCTTTCAAGCATTGTGTTTGTCAGTTCTGTAAACACCACTGAGCCTGTTTTCTCTCCTTAACATATCCAGATATTAACGACTGCAGTAAAAACCCTTGCCACAACGGAGGAACTTGCCGAGACTTGGTCAACGACTTCTTCTGCGAATGTAAAAACGGGTGGAAAGGAAAAACTTGCCACTCCCGTAAGTTCAGCGTTTCCAAAACACCGCAGACGTGCTCCGATAGGCTGCTCGAGCTCGCTGGCCTAAGAGAGCACCGGGGTTAAGGGCGGTTTGGGTTTTCCACAGGTGACAGCCAGTGCGATGAGGCGACGTGCAACAACGGGGGGACGTGCTACGACGAGGGGGACACTTTCAAGTGCATGTGCGCTGCAGGATGGGAAGGAGCCACTTGTAACATAGGTAAATACCCTGCTTAATCGCCAGGAAGCAGATGCAGCGCTGCAGCTCTGACCTCAGCTGTTCCTCTTGGCTCAGACTCGGCTGCTTTCTAACAACTTGAGCGGCAAATGTTGTTTGTGTTACAGCGAGGAACAGCAGCTGCCTGCCAAACCCCTGTCACAACGGTGGTACCTGTGTGGTCAGCGGGGACTCCTTCACTTGTGTCTGCAAGGAGGGCTGGGAAGGACCCACGTGTACCCAGAGTAAGTCAGCTCTGCTTGAACTCTTCCAGGGTGTTGCATGATGAGAACATGAGCTCATCCTGTCGCCCTTGGAGTCAAGATTGAAACCAGAAGGGAAGGCTTGTTTGATGTAGGCTTTAGCATCACCTGAATCTTTGTTTTTAATGGCTTTATGTGATAGAGCCTTGACCTGGGCATGAGAAAGTTGCAAATGAGCTAAGTGGAGACAGATGTTGTCTTGTTTTCTCCTGCATTCTTTTTCTACGAGCAGCTCTGTCTGCTTCCACTTTTTTCCCCCCACTTTAGATTCTTTACAAGGATCTCTTCCTGTATACATGTGTTCCACAATGTAGTTAACAAATTTTGTGGTACGAGCCTGGAATCAATTTAGTAGAGAATTTCAGCATATTTTTGTAAAAGTTGAGCTAAGTATAACTTGGGCATTAGGGGAAGTTTGATCATTCTTTACTGCCAGTAGAGCTGTATCAGCCAAAGTCTGCATGTTTAATGCCATCTGTCTTTCCTTTGCAGACACAAACGACTGCAGTCCTCACCCTTGGTAAGTTTGCTATGCTTATCCTTCGCTTTTTTTGTTGTTGTTGCTGCCGTTTTAGCATTCTGGATTCCTTTTACCTGTAGCAGCTTCTAGTGTCTGTGCTAATGAATGCTTTTTCTCCACAGTTACAACAGTGGCACTTGCGTGGATGGAGAGAACTGGTACCGCTGCGAGTGCGCTCCAGGCTTCGCCGGGCCCGACTGCAGGATCAGTGAGTGCTCCTCACTCTGGCTCTCTGCCTCAGTTGTTGTCTAGCTTGAGTCTCGTTGCAAGACAATCATCTTAATTGAGTTAAGTGGTAGATCAGATGAGTGATAGATGTCTTGTGTCATCTCTGTCCGTACCTGGATCCGTAGCAGGTTTGCAGAAGGCGGGAATCACACTGAAAAGGAAAGGAATTTAAAGTCATTCAGCAGGAGCTGAAACTTCTTGGTTCAGCCCAGTGGGCAAAGTGCCCCTTTGGGACAGTCTTCCCTTGTGTTTGTGTGACCCAGGCTTCTGCTTGAGATGAAAGTGTGCCAGCCAAAAACCTTGTCAATTAATAATCCAGCTCCAAGCCCTGAGGTGATGTATGCGCTTCCCTGTAATTTAATAATAATTACTGGTAGGAGGACACTTTTTTTAATAACAGCCATGGAAGAGAAGTCTCACAGCAGCAATAGAGCTGGGAAGGGTTTAACGTTGACATCAGTTGAGAATCTAGTGGGGGACAAAACTGGAGCACATCAGAGGAGAGGAAGTTTGTCTGTGTAGGAAGGAATGTGTCCTTGCCCTGGAAAGCTCAAGTAGCCACAGGGGTCAGGTTTTGATCTTTGTTAGTGCCACACAGCAGAAACGTCAAAGGACTTTTCTGAGGTTATACTGGTGCTGCGAGCAGGAATCTATGTCCCAGTAGACACTAGAAAATGAACATAAAGCTCCAGTAGGCAATTCTCTCCTATGTTTGCTTTTTCCCTGACAAAACAAAAGGATACTATGGAGCAACTCTTCTGTTTCCTCTCCTTCCCATCCCAGATATCAACGAATGCCAGTCCTCGCCCTGTGCCTTTGGAGCCACATGTGTGGATGAAATTAACGGGTACCGTTGCATTTGCCCCCCGGGTCGCAGTGGTCCAGGATGCCAAGAAGGTATTCCAGATGCCAGAGCTCATCCTGGCACTCGTAGCAAGATCTCTGTAATTGCACTTTTAATGGGTTTGTGGTTGTGTGGGGTTGGTTTGGGGCCGTACTATCTGTTGTTTTTTAAAGCAAGTAGCTTTATTGAAGAAGCAACTTAGTGGGAAGTTCATCTGAACTTAGAAAAGGTGTTGGTTTCCTATTTTTAGCTTGTAATTCTGTTCAACCTCTCTTCAGTCACAGGAAGGCCTTGCATTACCAGCGTTCGAGTGATGCCGGACGGAACTAAGTGGGACGACGACTGCAATACCTGTCAGTGTCTGAATGGAAAAGTCACCTGCTCTAAGGTACAGCTGTGCTGTGGTTTGGGTTACACCGTTCTCTCTCCTCGCCGAGTGGATTCTCACCAGTGTTCACCCTCTCCTAGGTTTGGTGTGGCCCTCGGCCTTGTGTCCTGCATGGCAAAGGCCCCAGCGAGTGCCCCGCTGGCCACGCCTGTGTCCCTGTGCGGGATGACCACTGCTTCACCCACCCCTGTGCCGCCGTGGGGGAGTGCTGGCCCTCCAACCAGCAGCCCGTGAGGACCAAATGCAACTCGGATTCCTACTACCAGGACAACTGTGCCAACATCACCTTCACCTTTAACAAAGAAATGATGGCCCCGGTAAGTAACAGCAGCTCGCTGAGGCTGTGGCGCACACAGGCTCATTCCCAGAGCATGGAATTATGTTTTCCATAGGGAAAAGTGCAGAAAAAGCTGACACTGCCTCATTATCAAAGAAAACAAAGAGCAGAGAAGGATTAATACAGCCTTGAAGCTTAAATTTTTGTGACTGGAGAAGAACAAGAGTTAGGTTGGAGGGAATTCCACCTCCTTTTCCCTTGAGAGCTTACTTCAGGGCAGAAAAAACCAAAATCACAAACAAATCTTGTATCTGTGTGTTTGTGTGTGTGCATATGTATTTTAAGAAGCCAACATCCTTTTTGTATCCTCCAGGGCCTTACCACAGAGCATGTTTGCAGTGAATTGAGGAATCTGAATATTCTGAAGAATGTTTCTGTTGAATATTCCATCTATATTACCTGTGAGCCTTCCCACTTGGCAAATAATGAAATCCATGTTGCTATTGTAAGTATTCCTGGAATATTTTTAAATGTCTTAGTAGTTAATTGCTTGGATATGTGTGCAGCATGTGGCTTTCATAAAAATCTTAGTTCCTGGCTTTGTCAGCACTTCTTGTGGTTTAGTTTCCATGCTGATTCCCTTTAAGAACAGGAAGGGAATTCTGGTTAAATGTGTGTACCTGG
Organism: Regulus satrapa; assembly: GCA_013396955.1. NCBI lineage: Eukaryota > Metazoa > Chordata > Aves > Passeriformes > Regulidae > Regulus > Regulus satrapa. Next base: position 160,334 of record VWZN01015902.1, read on the forward strand.
AAGCTGCCATCTGGGGGCAACTGTAATAGGGGGGAGTAAAACACTTCTCTGTTACACTCTTGCTTTCAGGGGTTTTTTGGTCTTTGTAAGGATGAGGACAAGAATTCAGAGTCCTTGGTTTCTGCCCACGTCTTTTTGTTTTCAGACTCTGCTTCTGTTTGGTTACATATTAAAAGTAGCAAGAGCCTTCACTGCCTGGGAAGGTTTATAAATAGCAGGCTCCCCCGTGCATCTGATGTGGCGCTTGGTGTTAACCGTGTGCCTCCTCCTGCAGTCTGCAGAAGACATCGGGGAAGATGAAAACCCCATCAAAGACATCACGGACAAGATCATCGACCTCGTCAGTAAGCGCGACGGGAACAACACCCTCATCGCCGCCGTCGCCGAAGTCAGGGTGCAGCGGCGGCCGGCCAAGAGCAAGACAGGTGAGCCCTGACTGCAACCCCCCTCCCAAGGGGCTTCCGAGAACTTTTAGCGAGTTCCCCGTTCAGCAGGAACGATGGGAAGGCTTTGCACCCAAGGTCTTTTCTAATAAAAGTTTGCCGAGCCGGTGGCCTAACCTGGCACCGGAGCTGCGGCCTTCCCGTGCTCCTCGCGGAGCGCCGGGGCGTGGGAGCTGAGATTTGCTTTCTCCCAGGCGTCCCGAAGCGTGCCCCGGCGCCTTGCAGCAGGACTGACTCTCTCCTGTCTCTTGCAGATTTCCTGGTGCCCTTGCTGAGCTCGGTGCTAACAGTAGCCTGGATCTGCTGCCTGGTCACCGTGTTCTACTGGTGCATCCGAAAGCGCCGAAAGCAGAGCAGCCACACCCACACGGCCTCGGACGACAACACCACCAACAACGTCAGGGAGCAGCTGAACCAGATCAAAAACCCCATCGAGAAACACGGAGCAAACACTGTCCCCATTAAAGACTACGAAAACAAAAACTCCAAAATCGCCAAAATAAGGACACACAACTCCGAGGTGGAGGAGGACGACATGGACAAGCACCAGCAGAAGGCCCGATTTGCCAAGCAGCCAGCCTACACTTTGGTAGACAGAGATGAAAAGCCCCCCAACAGCACCCCTACAAAACACCCGAACTGGACAAATAAACAGGACAACAGAGACTTGGAAAGTGCACAAAGCCTAAATCGGATGGAGTACATCGTATAGCAGACGGTGGGGTGCTGCCATGCAGGGCCTTTGAGTATCATTATAAAGGCACTCAAGAGCTTGTAGTTCTTAAACTGTTGTGTAATATTTGAGTCTAAGGCTATTATTTACTTAGAATCCCTGTGTTAATTTAAGTTTGGACAAGCTGGCTTACACTGGCAATGATAGTTGCTGTGGTTGGCTGGGAATACCAAGTGCTGCATTTCACATCTATGCAAAACTAGTCAAAAGTGCCCTCCTGTAAATTCAGCTGCAGCTGATCCATCACGGAAACGTTCCATAAGGTATTGCATAGCCTTATTACTCTTCCTTAGTGTTCTTCTTTCTTTTTTTATTTTTTTCCCTTCTTTTTATTTTTTCTTTTTTTCCTCTGCCAGATGTTCCGATTTATACAGTTTCTTTAGAATAATACATTTTATTTATATTTATTGAATTTGAGTTTTTTGTATATTGGTTTTATGGTGACGTACAACTAGTTCTGTATTTGAAAGTGCCTTTGCAGCTCGGAACCACAGCAACTATCAAAAATAAGTTTATTATTTATTTTTTTATTGTATTTTTGTTGGGGGCGGGTGGGGGGAACTTGTCAGCAGTTGCTGGTAAATGAAGAATCTAAAGAGGAAAATGTGTCAAAAATAGAAGTTTGTATAGATATGTAAATAATTCTTTTTTTATTAATCACTGTGTATATTTGATTTATTAACTTAATAATCAAGAGCCTTAAAATATCATTCCTTTTTATTTATATGTATGTGTTTAGAGTTGAAGGTTTTTGATAGCATTGTAAGCTCGTGGCTTCTCTATTTTGAATTTATTTTCTTGTTACATGTTGCCTATATGCCAAAACTAAGGTGTTCTAAAATAGTTTATTTTTAATAGGATGGGCTTTCATGCCTTGATGCTGGTTTTTGTACAATGTCAAACGTTTGAAACACCTTCCATAGTATCACTTTAAGACTATTTGTAAGTACTGACTGAGGCAGTTTAGAGAATTAGACTAGAACATTTTTTTTGCTGCTTTAGACTTGAAAACCGAGTGACAGGCAGATAATCTGCTAAGAAGCAGTTTAAGGGAACAAAACTCTGAGCTATTACTTTATGTAGATGAAATGTGAGTGGTTGCATGTAATTAAAAATATCAAATTAGCGTGTGAAGTTGGAAACACAGCAATCTTATTTTGTAAATTCTAATTTTTTTTTTTTCTCACCATGAATATGTAATACTGAACCACTTGTAGATTTGACTTTTTTTTTTTTTTTTTTTTTGTAATCTACTGCATTTAGGGAGTATTCTAATAAGCTAGTTGTTGAATACTTGAACAGTAGAATGTCCAGTAAGATCACTGTGTAGGTTTGCCATAGATTACACTGCCCGCCTTAACAAGTGAGGAAATCAAAGTGCTATTACGATGTTTAAGATCAAAAGGCTTATAAACATAGTCATCTCAGTGGTTAACCATTGAGATCATGAAGATACCTTGTATTGTGATATTAGTGTTATATGAAAAATGCATCTTTGATGTGTTGTTCCTGGCAATAAATCTTGAAAAGTAATATTTATTAAATTTTTTGTATGAAAACATAAAAGAGCGTGGAGATTATTGAGCTCGGAGGCGCTCCCGGCCACTCAAGTTGTGCAAAAGCAGGGGCAGGTGCTGCTTGGAGGTTTCCAGGACCTGCCCCTGCCTTTGGTGGAGTCAGTTTTTTTTTTGTTAGGTGATTACACACGTTCCCCTCTGGCTCCGGATGGGGCAGAGGAGGTTTGGAAGCAGCGTGTCCCTTGTTCTCACTGCCTCTTGGCCAATGTCCCTCGGTGTTCTGAGAGAGGGTGGTGTTGGCTGCGCTTGTGCAACGAGTTTGCCCTGCACAGGCCAATGAGCTGCCCCCAGATAGGAACCAAATCTAAGTAGCTAGGCAAGATCCAAAGTGCTGACCTGGATGGGAAGGGATCCATAGATGGTGCTGATTTCTGATGGGCAAAAAAGCGCTTTGTAAAGCATAAAATAAAACTCTGGAAGTATTCGACGCGACGGCTTGGAACGCTGAACTGATGCTGCCCCTCCCACCTCTGTGCAGGGGCCGGCTGGCTCAGGGTCTGCTCCGGTTTTTACCATGTTCTGATGAAGCTGCAAAATTGTTCTGCTAAGGGGGGCTACTGCAAAGCTGAAGGAACAATTAACTGTGTAACAAGTTCATTGGAAAAATAGTTGAACCAAGCTGCTGCGAGGCTAGGCCTTTGCATCTGTATTTGTTTGTAGTAAATAAACAGGTATTTCATATACAGATTGCTGCGATATGAATACACCGAACGCTAACAAAACCTGAGAGTGAAAAATACTTCCTTCTGTACTTTTTTTTACAGCTGTCAAAAAAAAAAAAATTGATAAAATCTAATTAGTGGGGTTTTTTTGTTTTTTTTTGTTTTTTTTAATTTTGAACTCACTTTAGAAGATTTCCGCCGTGGCTACTCCAGCTGGGTGCTGCTTTTATTCTTCACACTCACACACCACACAGGGCAAGTACTGGAGCCTGTTTAGTTTACTGCCTCCTGAAGGGGAAGTCAACAAGATTAACTTCAGCTGACCACTTCAATAATTCTTCATCAAACAAATCCCTCGAGTATTTATTTCCCTTTGTTCCCTGACTTCTAAATCTGCAATAAAGCGAACACGTCATGTCCAAAAAAGCTACTTAAAGATAATAGAATCTTCCACCTGCCTCCAAAGGGCAAAGCTGGGCTATTCCCTGACTGCTTTCCTGTACTTTTAATGTTGAATTAACCATCTTCCTGTTGTCTACTGTTCACATGGGTCTCGAATTCAAGGACAAAGAAACCAGCCACCTCTTCCAAAGGGCTCAAACATATCCGAATTTATAAGAGTCTGCCTTCTATTAAGCAAAAAATCATTAAAAGACAACAGGGCATTTGGTATATCTGGGAACAGATTGTCAGGCTTCTTGAAAACCTGCTGAGGCCATTTCTATTTACAGACCTAATCATTTAACAATGGGTACACCTAGTGACAAAGCTGTTTAGGTCTCTGAAGACTCAGTGAAAGCAAAACCTGGGATCCTCAGGCTCTGTCGAAGCTCTGAGCTCAGGGTTCATTTATTTACTTCCAGCCTTTCCTGTGCTCCATGCAGAGGTTTTGCTCCTGCACACACACCCTGCTTTTCCCCATTGAATTTCCTCACTATCTCCTGCTGTTAGAAAATTCTACACAATTGCCATAATGGCACTTTTAGATTAATCCTCCTGTCTCAGTGGTAACTTCAAAACTTACACTGGTGGCTGTACCACAAGAACAGTCCCCCAAAGCCCAGATCCACCACCAGGCTGGGGGCTGCTCAATTAAGTGGTTTCTGTTACCATGAAAATAAATAGAAACGTTTAGGGCTTCCCCCTTAGAATACCAAGGCACACTTATTTTTGTGGAAATCCTATTTTGCCAGTTCACACATTTACTACTCAGGGAAGATACATTCTGTTTAGTCAGGAGAAGTTTCCCACTGCTACTCTAAGCTTGTCCTTTGGACCCTTCTTCGTCTAAGAACTGAAAAATGTGTGCTTCCATTTAAACATATGAGGAATAAAAGAATAAATGAAATATGAAATAATGAAAAATGAAAAATGGAAATGAAATTCAATATGAAATGAAATTAAATGAAATATGAAATGAAATGGCTCCCCTTAGCACTCTGAGCTCTACCTACAGCTAATTGAACCTGCCGAATCTGGGTTTGGTTCAGCCTGAGCTGAGCTCGGCCACATCAAAGCTCTGCACCTCCGCATGGAAAGGGCCCATCTTACGTAGAGGTACCTGGGAAAGGTGCTGATGGTGCAGGTTACATCAGCCTTCTCACCAACACATTCATGTCACCGGGAATGCCAGCCTTGGGAACGGCTCCCTCTGCTTTGCTGGCAGGAGCCGAGGGCAGCTGGGACCCGAAGCCCCTCAGGCCAGGGGAAGGTGAACCAGGCTGGGGCCCCAACGTGTGACTGCATCTCCAGCACGTCCTGGTGAAACCATTTGCCCTGGCACAGACACACCTCCAGCTCTCACACCAGCTGACATCTGCACAGCAAGAGTTAATGTTATTAATCAGCTCCCTGCCAAGCTGAAATGTTCGAGGTTATGCTCCCTTGAAGACTGCCTGCTTCTTCTGCTCCTTATCTGCCAGCCCTGGGGCTGAATCCAGCCCTGCCTCCCAGCTATCCCAGCTCCAGGCTGCTGCCCTGCCATCTGCGGAGTCACAAGGCAGAGCCTTCGTGGCTTTTAGGAGTGCCTGCAGAGATGAGAAGTTCTGACAAGGGAAGTACCAAATTCAGCCTTTTCCTCCCCAGAAGATGGAAGTGATTGCATAACCTCCCCCTCCCCTTCTAACGGAAGCAAGAATATTTGAGCATATTTAAGAATTTCTGTCTTCCTCTTTTTCCAGCATTGACAGCCACGGCCGTCGTGGTTTGCTTGCAAAGGTCAGTGATTTCTCCCAATAGAGGGAAAAGCCAGTAAAAAAGCTGTGCAAGGATTAACTCCATTTTCTGAGGAGGAGGAGAGGGGTGCAGGCTGTGGAGGGTTCAGCAGCTGCTGCCCTGGCACCGGGGGATCAGACGGCGTCAGACTGGAGTCCCAGCCCAGATCTGCCAGCGAGCGCCTTCTGTGATGTGCAAATTGTTCCAACCAGCTCCCCTACAGGGTGGAGAAATAAATCTCTATTCCTTTCATTCTAGCACTATGAGATCATATTAATATTAAAAAGGGGCATGCCCAGCTCTAGAATTAGAGCTCAAGATACTTTTCTTTAAAGATCTGATGCATAAATGAAAAAGATCATTACGATGCCAGCAAGTAAGGCAGTTATGGAGCTAGAGTACCGATTCCTACTGCTGTACTAAAAGATTTAACTTGGATAGAATGGGAGCAAATCACTGAAAATCTCCTTTACAAAAGGTAGGCTGTCAGGAACAGATTCCCAGCTCTGGAATAGTTTAAGTGGGCAGTAGAGAAGGTAGGACTGTCGTGGCTAATTTCCAGAACAAATTCCAGGTTACAGCTGAAACGCCTCGTGACACTCCATCACTTCCATAACTTTCAGGATTTCTCAGCGTAAGACAACACCAACCAAACAAAAAAGTCCCTACCTAAAAATGTCACCTCATTGCCACTGCAGAAAAGACAAAGTCATGCACTACCAGGTTCGATTTCATCTGGGGGAAGCAGACGGACTTGTGTGAGTTGAGGGAAGAATTTGCTGCTCCTTTAGCAGTTTGCTTTACCTTGGGAGCAGTGCTTCCCTGGCAGCTGTCACAATGAGCACTTCCAGCTCCCTCTGGGTTCAGCTGCTGAGCGCTTTGCTGCCCCTCTGATGAAAGGTTCCGTGCGTGGCCGTCCCCTCAGCCCACATCTTCTCCTCACCCGGGTTACTGGAGGCCAGTTAATGTTGATTACAGGAGGAAAAAAAAAAGCACAAAGCAAAGAAGTGAGGAGTGCCTTTTATTAAAGCTAATTTCTGAGGCCAACCCACACTTCCCACTGCTGGCAAAAGGCTTGGAGTTACTGCCTCTGTTTGCTGCAGCCTGTTGGAATACAGAACCTTTCCCTGGGTGCTGGTAAAGCTAAGGAGATAACTACTCATAGCACGCAATCTGGGAGAGTCTATGCTTCCCATCTTTCTTATTCCAATTCCAAACAGAAAAAAATTTTCCTCTGCTTTTTTTTTTCTTTAGGAAGAAGCCATTTTCCAGTTAAAAAGCCCATGAGGTGGTGATGTCAAATGCCAATTTAAACTCATCCACACGCTGAGCAGTGAGAGGGAAGGAAGTTCACACTGACCAAAGAAATGCCTTCAGAAGCTACTTAACAACCTCACTTGGTGAAAACCTTCTGTAGGAAGGGAGGTAGAACCAGAAGCAGCACAAAGTTTAGCACCCACAAGGTCTTGGGATACTTAAAACCTTCCTACTGACCAACACTGGGCAAGGGAGATTTCACATGAGCTGCTTCCTCTTTATAAATGATTATGTAAAAGGCTGCTCTAGCTTTTGATATGTGTTTAACCACAAAAGTCCACTGAACAAATACTTTTAACTGCTTTGATGTAAAGAATAATAGAAATGATCACCTGCATACGTTAGAAAGTGTTTCAGCAGGAAACAACTGTTTCATTATCAGCAAACAGCACAGAGCAAACAAACCAGATGGTTCATTAAAAATAATAACCCACCAAAGCTGGCTGGTTTAGGATAAAAAATGAACCAAAGGTATTGTTTCTGTGCTTCAATGGCAGTTTCAGAACAGAACAGAGCCTTAAATATTCATTACTTTTACAGAAAGGTATGTTAATGCTGCTCAGAAGCAACTTGGTAACAGAAAGGCAAGACTTGCAAGCTGCTGATTTTACTCCAGCTGTTTCCAGTTCCCTTTTCTTCCCCTAAACCTGATTTAAGAAATCACATTTGTGGTTCTAGAGCACATCAGACCGCAACTCTACCAGTCCTCTGGGTGCAGGTGGATGGGTGATAAAGAAAAAACAAAATCTGAGAAGATGACCCTGGGCTTGAAGCAGAGAGAGGAGAGAGACACGGACACAGCCTGGGTGTCCCAGCACCCCCAAAAGCACCCCTAGGTTTGCAAAACTTGATACAGAAGTCCTGCTGCACAGACAAAAGCAAGCACAGTTTGGAGCAGCAACACCGTCTAAAATCCAGAAATGGCTGTGGATTCAAAGCCTTTTCCTTAAATACCTGCAGTTCTGGGAGGATCCAAGACACACCTTTTGATAGTAATGCAGCTCAAAAATACCCAGCTCCAAAGAGCCCTGAACTTATCAAGACAGCAAGGACAAGAGGAATGAGGGCACTGTGGAGCTGTGAGAAAGCCCACCTGCCTTTGCTCCCCAGCCTCTAACACCCTCCATCACCTTACACCTCTCTTTTGAAAGAGAGATGTTCCCAGGCATCAGAGAAGAGATGAAAACAGCATTTTAAGTTACATAACAAAATATCCTAAAGGAAAAATCGAGTGTTCTTAGCTGCACAGACAACGGTTTAATCTACCCAAGCCCCCTGGAAATGTATGACCTTCATTTGAAAGGGTGCAGGCAGGTATGTTGTTAAGACTAAAATGAAATTGTAATTATAAGGTTAATATATATATCTATATATACACATAATAACAGCATGAGATGATAAAACCCTTTATGTGGTTGCCCTCTGGTTTCTGATACTTGAATTATCTATGCTAAGACTTTAATATAAACTATCAAATTATTCTAACTACTCTCATTTTTTCTGATAAATGCTTATTAAAATATCCCTATACCTCTTTCAAGTCCATCAAAAAGGTGCTTTTTACTCCCTTCCTGGCCCAGGATCTCCAGTGCATGAAGAAGACAACAGTGAACATACCTCAGGCTCTTCTTCCTCCAAACAGGTTCCTTGCAGCCTTGGTTTTCCTGGCAGAGCCTGGAGCTGGGTAAGGATTTGCAACCTGACTGCAAAGCACTGAGAAACATCACCCAGACAGCTGAAAGAAAAAAAGAGAACATGTCCTCCAGACACATGCAGAATCTTGTTCGTTCGCAGGAAGAGCAGAAATCATTTCCAGCAGGAGGAAGCTGTACAATCAGCAGTGCCTTGCCGTCAGCTGTTAGCAGAGCTGCTAACTCTCATCAGGACCTGGGTTACACCACCAACTCTAATGCTCCTGGACGTGAATCATCTCCTTAACCTCAATGAGGAGATCCACGGTCATAAGTAAATGTCACGGAGATTTTTCTAAATTACTTCCCATAAAAATCAGAGAGCACAGAATATGCTGAGCTCATGGGGATCATCAAAGGATGATCCAAGTCCAGCTCCCGGCCCTGCACAGTACACCCCAACAATCCCCCCCAAAGAGTTGTTCAAATGTTTCTTGAGCTCTGCCAGGCTTGGTGCAGTGACCACTTCCCCGGGGAGCCTGTGCAGTGCCCAGCCCCGTTCTGGGCATGAATCCTCTTCACAGAATTCACAGAGCCACAGGGCTGGAGGAGACCTCCAAGATCATGGAGTCCACCCCAGCCCTGACACCTCAACTAGAGCACGGCACTGACTGTCACATCCAGCCTTTTTTTAAGCACATCCAGGGATGGTGACTCCACCACCTCACGGGCAGACCATCCCGGTACTCTTCCTGATATCCAACCTAAACCTGCCCTGACACAACTTCAGGCCATTCCCTCAGGGAGAAGAGCTCCGTGTTTGCCTCTGCTGTTCCCCTCCTGAGGAAGCTGTAGCTGTCCCAAGGTCTCCCCTCAGTCTCCTCCAGTGCCCTCAGCCTCTCCTCACACGGCTTCCCCTCGAGGCCCTTCACCGTCCTCACGCTCTCCTCTGCATGCTCTCTAGTACCTTGATTTAAAATCCTAGTGCCCAAAACCATCCCCAGCCCTCCAGGAGAGGTCAGAGCAGAGGGGGACGATCCCCTCCTGTGCCTGGCTGGCGATGCTGGGGCATGCCAAGGATGTGCTGGCCCTCCTGGCTCAGTGTCACAGTGATCTTAAGAGTGATGAAAGAAAACTGCTTACATGTTTATTTTACAAGTTTAAAAAAGATCAGCATGAAGTAGAAAAGGTACATTTCCTTAGCTCGTTAGCATTTAAATTTAAATGAACAAGCGCTGTGAAATTAAAATTAATCTTAAAATAAGGCTTAACTCTGGTATTACTACCATGTGAAAAGCAGTGTGGAACCCCTGCACACAAGCAAAGCCTGATTTTAAAACACGTACCCATGCAGATACATGTTCATATACGAACTTCACCCAAGAACAATGTTTGCCCATCCAGGTATAAATATATAAATCTAAATACATAAAAACAACCTTCATTTTTCCCCAAGACTGAACGCACGGTGACTCGCATCCACAACAAGGGCTAGAATTAAATGTTCTTATCAAAACTCCAAAAGCAGAAACTGTAGTTATTTTGAAACTTCTCTGAAACAGTGGCCCTCAAATCATCAGCTATTAATCCTGGCTAAAGAGTTATTTGAAATAAACCTCATTTAGTTTATTGTTGTAAAGATCACGAGAGTAAACCACCAACTTGCTAAAACAGAGAAAGGGTTAATTTTTACCAAAATAAACTACATGCTCAGAAACAAGCAAGATACCAAATAACTGTAGCTGCTAACAAATCACACAAGGGGTTTTAAATTTTGCTGTCACCAGCTGATATGGCTTTTTAATAGCATAGAATATGTATAAATATAAAAGTTTGCTTAGTAAATATCCTCTTCTAAGAGATTTTTCTTTCTATAAATATGATGCTGACTCGGGCAACAATAATGACTAATTCCTAAAGATCTAAAAGAATTACCTTTATTACAGTGCCAAATGACTAAGACCCTTGGTTAACTATGTTTTCTTAAAACCTGTTCTCTAATTTTGATTCTGCATTTTTACTATTTTCCATCATTTTTATTTGCTTCCTACTCTTTGCTTACGCACAACCTTGGCTGACCACCCATGCTACGGAGGCAATATTTCAGATTTTGACTTCTTAAGCCTTCTCAGTTTTAACTTCCCGAGACCATTTTCCGCTTCTTTTTTTCTTTTTTGGGAAAGCTTCTCTGAAGACACTGGGTGCAGCTCTGGACACGATGCTGGCACTGCAGGCAGCTCTTCACTGGCTGTGCTGGGCTCATTCTGGCTTGCCTGCTCTTTGCTGCTCACCAAAAGAGACCAGGAGGGTTTTTTTCTCAGAGGCAATGTTGTCTTGTCAATCACAGTATTTGTCACGTCTTGCTGTGAAAACAACCTGGAATTAAGGGGTGTCTTCTCCTCCAGGAATGGACCCAAACAATTATCATCAGGCTTACTCATTTCTGTGTTGACGGAAGTTAAAGAAGTCCCTTCAGCAGAGGACACTTTGGTGAAATGCCCCAACTTCTCCTCTGATCCATGGGTCTTTAGCCGAGCCTGTGCTTTGGTCCCTCTCTTTTGGCTTTGTTTTGGAGCTGGCAGTGCTGACTCAGAGCTGCAAGGAGGGGTCTCGCTCCCCAGACTCGCCTCCAGCCACTGCACAGGGCGAGGCTTCTGCTGGCTGCGAACACCATCTGGCTGCCCCTGCTCAACACCACTGCTCTGCTCCAGCGCAGGAAGCTCCAAGCTGCTCTCAGCTGTGTTTGTGCAGTCCTTCAGCAGGCCTGGGCTCCTCCGTTTCACGTCAGGCCGAGCGCTGAGAGGAGCCTGACAGTCGTTCTTTCTGTTCTCCGTCTGCGAGTCCGCCGAGCCAAGGTACACTTTCTCGGAGTCCTTGCTGATTTGAGGTTTGCTTGCACTGCTTCTCCTTGGTTTTGTCCTCTTCACACTGCGATAAAAAGGAATTTTGTTTTTTAAATCAAGAAAAAAAGAGCCTTTACTGACTGCATTTACTGTTTTTCCAACACTTGGAAACACCGCTTGGGCCACCCTCTTTCTGAACATGGAAAAAAATCCCAGTATATCATCTTGACAAGCAGCAATGTTTGTCTGATGTGGATAATATCCATCTGATTTTCCACCATGCTAGAGGAGAACCCTATTTATTAATGACTAAGCCATGAAGGAGTGAGTTTACACTCTTTTCCAAGAGGCAGAAATGGATTCATTACAGATGTTAAAGGTCAACAGAGCAGAAGTATATTGAATTATTTTCTGAACTGGCCAGATAAAATAGCGTTTCCTAAGTGCCTAAATGACTGCAAACCGTTCCCATACATCCACATGCATAATGCATATCTCCAGGACAGAGGGGGCAGGCGGGGAGAGGCAGTGAGTGCGTCTCTGTGTGAGAGCTCCTAATCTCTATTTTAGAATGTTCCTCTGGAATTTTTCCCAGGACATTTCAAAGCATTGCTTTAAAGTTAACCACTACTCATCTAGTATCAAGCCCATTCATCTGGCAAGGACTTAGGTAATGCAAGTAGATGATATTCTAAAAGGAATTACACAGGAAAATGGGATCACAAGGACCTGATGCAGTGTCAGTACATAAACACTCCTCAACATTACCCATGGATCTGGATTTCACACAGCCCACAAGATGAACTTTATGCCCAAGTCCTGAAGCTGCATTTTGAGGCTAAACACGTTACCAGAGACGGCCCCAAGCTGAGACCACTTTTTGCTGCCTTGCTGCTGCCGGGCAGTTCCCAGGACAGCGCATCTAACTCTTCTCAAAGAGGGCTCCTCCAAAACAGGTAGAGCTGGCACACCTCCAGAGCTAATCTCATTTCTAAAGACAACACAGATGAGACAACAGTGGTAAAAAGAAAAGTTGCCAGGGTTCACAGCAAATCCCTGATTTCACAGGTGATTTGGGGCTGCTGGCAGCTCTCACAAGTTGGGATGGAGTCCTGGTACCACACGGAGCAGTGAAACATTCAGCTGATCACCTCACCCTCCCCACGCCACCAGGGACACCCTTTAATTGTGACTATTGATCCAGATTCTCAAAATGAAAAACAACAACAACAAAGAAATATTGTGAAGTGTTTTTCACCCCATCCAAGCATCGCATATTTATTTTGGCTCAGAGCTTCATTCAAGAAAAAACAGTCTGTTTTGACTCTGCCTAGTGCTATGTGTGATATCTATGTGGGTTGTAACAGCTTTCTCCATGCTGTAAAAAACACCAACAATTATTTTATGTGCTTATCCACACTACAGTTGGGTAATTTAAAACAATGTTTTGCAAAGTAGCTTATATTATTTAAAATTTCGTTTCATAAGCTAGATTTTACCGAACCAAATTTTACCAATTACAAATTCAAAAGCTTAGAAAGAATAGTGACATACATTCTCCTCAGGATGTCTTGCTTTATTTTTTCACTCAGACGAATCTTAAGCTTCTTGTTCTCAGCAGATTCAGTAAAATATTCAGACGTCCCATTGGAAAGTTCTTCTTTCTGCTCCAAAAGAAAATACAGGTTTCAAACACGACACATCAAGCTATGATTATTCAACAGAAAGCTCCATTTCTAATACTAAGATTTACAGCTGCTCTTTATTATTTTGATCTGAGCAGTCTAAAAGAAACAATTATTTTTAATCTTTTAATATTTGGGAGTCTAGTCAGCTCCCTCCCCCTTGACTCCCAAGCAACATATTTCATATGCTAAAACACACCGCAAACAAACAAGACTGCCATGTAAAGGATGTAGCTTTCCAAACCATCTGAGGAAACTGTTGGCAAATATTTGACATCTTTGCGGCTCAAACTGTGACAAATGCCAGGAATCTCTCTTGCAGACAGGAGCATGCTTGTCAGGTTTTTTTTTTCTGAAGAGACTGACTGGCGCAGTGGTCTATACACTTATCCCCAGAGGAATTCCCATAATTTTCCATACTTAACAAAAAAACATACTCAGTGCTGTTTGCTCATTGGACAAGGCAAGGGTTAAAACTTCTAATTCCAACATTTAAACGCTCGCAGCTTGTAGTGGTTGGCTACTACGGGACAACAGGGGAATTCTTTCTGGTCTCAGCTAACAGCAGCACCATCCTTTTATATAATAGGAGGTTGGGGCGAGCGGGAGGGAAGGAAAATGCTCTTTTTCTTCCAGCTGTGAGCGCTTCCTTTCACAATGAAACAATCCCAATCAGAGAAGAGCCATTTGCCGATTTCACCACCAACTCCCGCACACTCCAAAAAAAGTATTATCTCTGAGGCTACGGAGGAGAGGAAAAAGAAGTGATGAAGTCAAGAAGAGAGGAGGCTTTGTGCACCTTCTGGTGTTGGAGAGTGCTTTTCTCCCTCAGCCTCCCTGGTGCAGCCTCTGACGGGGCTCCCCAAGCACAGGGAGTGCTGCTTTAGCCCGTTCCTCGGTGAAGGGAGGGCTGGATCCAGGTGGTGAGGAAGAACCACGAGAAAGGCACGCAGAGAAAGCCAGCAGAGGCACAAGGTCAAAGCCTGTACATGAGCCCTGTCTGGACACCCCTGGGGAACCCGTCCCTTAGGGGAGGTTAAGCCCTGCCCCTTTTTATTTCTGTTTTAAAGGCGAGGGCAGGGGGGACACCTCCATGCTCTTTCCAGAAGAAACAGCCAGTGAAAACAACTTCCTATTTTGCAAGCAGAAGGAGCGCAGTCAGGCAAAGAAGTAAAGCCATTTTTCCAGCTGTTCCGAGCCTTCCTTTCAGAGACAAGTTTCACAAATGTGTGCAGGGAGCGATGCATCAAGCCCAGTGCACTCATGGTGCAACCAGTGTGTTTACTGCAGGCAGAAAACACACGGCAATGGGATCCCAACCTCAGAAATCAAGCTGAACTAGTTTAATCTGAGGGATTAATTGCTGCTTCTATTCTTGTTGGAGGTAGATTCCCCCTAATTTGACTAAACATATTTTCCTATTTTGTAAGCTATGAAAGACAGAAATACTATTAAGATACTCGAGCGCTCTGCTAATTTCAAGAGAAGGCAGAGACTGCAAAGTCTGTAGAAACTATTTTGATTTCCAGTAACAGTCACACAACTTGGAGGCTGAAGGGTCTTGCACAATCACCCTGCATCAAAGCAGCTCCTAGCTGGCCCGAGAGCTGGAGCCATCTGAGCTGCTGCTGGGTGGAAACGGGGAAGGTTCATTCTGTCCCATCTTCTTCGGCGCCCAGCGCACCGAGCGGGCCAGGATCAGCAGCCCGCTAAGGCAGCTCTGCCACTCTCTAAGCAATGCAGGAGCCCTCGGTACAAACTCCAGGGGAGGACTGGGAACGGTGCCTGTGCTGTACTCCCTGCTGGAGATAAGGAGTAAAGCCCAGCTGTACATTGCATCCGATTCCTGCAGGACCGGGATGGTCCTGCCGGGCCGTGAGGAGCAGAGGCTGCAGACAGGCGAGGATGACCAAGCCAGGCACCTGTGAGTTGAGTCAGGCTGGAGTGAGCGGCCCCGAGTTGCAGGGCTAACACATCCCCTCACCACGCTGTCATCGACCTTCTGTTTTGCTTTCAAGTAACTTATCCCGCAGAGCAGTGACAGAAAGGGTTAAGGCATCAAAAAAAGCAAAAATCGAAATGATTTATATGTGAAACACTTCTGAACATGCCCTCTAAGTACAGTAGATTTTCCCCTCGGAACCACACCCTGTAAGTGCTGTATTTTGAGAGCTGAACAATTAACATAAGGCATATGAGTCAGGCTTTGAAAGACTCTGTGGGAACCAGAGAGCCTTTTGCTATTAGTAGTGATGTAAACTCCCTAAGGCTGGAATAAGTCCACAATAGAAGGCAGAGAGAGTCATAAATAACAACAGCGGGCACTCCATATTCTACTAAGACACACAGCCATTATTGGTGATACTTCCTTTATTTTCTTTATTAGACTTAATAATTTTAGTTAATTAAAAAAAAAAAACCAAACACACTGTCTGTTTTGGGAATACTATTTATTTCCTATGGGAACCTCAGGACTTGTTAAAGGAAGAAAAAAAGCTAATCTGCTCTCATCCTGTCTAGTAATCCCAGATTCCTTTTAGGCAGTGAAATAATTAAAGAAAAATATTCCAGGCATAAAAGGGAGGACAGCAGAAGCAGACATCATATAAACAATGACACCATGACAGAGAAAAACGTCAAAGCACCGCCAGACTTGCGACTCGACTCCGAAAGAGCTGCAGGGAGTGGGATTGCTGCTAACAAATTAAAACCACATTTCTTGGCAAATTGTTAAAGACAGACATATTTACATTTGTATAGAGACTGGGTGGGCACTAAAGATTAAAATGCTTCTCTAGCCCTTGAACTGCCAAGTTCTATTAGAAATTTGTGCTCTTAAAATCCCAGGGTAAGCTCAGTCCTTTCTGTCACTAAAACTGCAGGGAAGGGCCAGCAGAAGTGAAGTTTACAAAGTCTTACCAGCCTACCTGCTCATGACACCGGCCTGCCAAACCTGATTTTAAGATCCTTAATACCTATCCAAAGAGATGTCTGTGGGAAGAAAAATTTCTACCAAAACCTACAGAGAAACATCAGGCACAGAATATACTTCCTGTAAGGCTTATCAAATTAAAGATTATTGGGGTTTTTTGTTGTTGTTGTTTGGTTGGTTTTTTTGCTATCTTATCCACTTATTACTCGCTCAAGCTGAAAAAGAAACCTTCAAAACTGTAAGAGCAGCAGTCACTGCCATCTCCAGCTCTCTCCAGGACAGCAGAACAGCATTAAATACCTGCTGAAAGACTACCCATGGATCATGGGCACTTGCAAGGAACCCTGCAACTCATTACCCTGAAAGCTTTGGCCTTTCCAGCATGACAACATACTCATACAAATACTCTTTTCTTTTTTTCTTCCACTCTAAAACTGGGTTGAAAGAAAATTTTCAAAGAGTGAGCACTGCTGCCCCCCCTTTCTGCCTCTCTGGTGTCCTGCTTTCTAGTTGTCTCTCCTCGGTGCCACAAGCTTATGTACCAATAAAGTAAGATTAAGAGACAATTAAATTTCATGTCTGGTTCCCAACCCCATAATAGAAACCACACTGTTTTCAAAATACATTTAGCAAATAATATAATTCCTATTATTTATCAATAACGCATTTATAATTTTGGGTTTCATCAAAAATACCTGACAGAATACATCAACGGGTTCAATAAATCAATTTTGACATCCCGGTGCCAAATGGGAAGGGACTATAAAAATAACAACATAGGCAAAACTACAAACTGAAGTATTATCCCAGGCACGTACAATAAAACTAAAATTAGTGACATGAATAAGATAGAAACACTTATTTAGGGGAGCTTTATGTAAGCTGGCAGTTGCATGATTTCTCTTAGTGCCATTCTAAGCTGCATCGTGAGCTCAGCCACCAAAGATAACCTTTAGGTTTCAGAGGTGTCCTCACAGATGACTGACAGATCAGAGAGGTCAGACAGGACTCCTTTCAATCTGATAAACAAAAAGGGCTCCTTAAAGCAAGTGAGGAGGCTTGTGAGGGAAGGATGAATCAGATATTACAATCTAGCTGATAAAAAAGTGACA
Source organism: Regulus satrapa (assembly GCA_013396955.1). Classification (NCBI taxonomy): domain Eukaryota; kingdom Metazoa; phylum Chordata; class Aves; order Passeriformes; family Regulidae; genus Regulus; species Regulus satrapa. The sequence goes on from VWZN01015902.1 coordinate 177,483, forward strand.
GAGACAGGACTTTGGGTCTCATCTCCTGCCCTCTCCCAGCCCACATGAAGGAAAAGCTTCCCACAGTTTCAAGATGCAAATTTTTTTTTTTTTTTTGCATTTCCAATGTAGTGATGCATCAGTCCTGGCAGTTCTACTTATGAACTCCAACCACATCATAAAACACTTGCAGAAGTTTTCCAAGTACAGAAATGGATATTATTCTCAACCTGAAATACAGTTCCTTGATCAGATTTGTGGAATATTACTCTCTACATTTTAAAGTTGACTGTCCTGCTCTAAAAGTCAGTAAATTCCAGTAAAAACCATTAAGGATCGTTCCACATTATAATGGAACACTGGTGCTGCCTTTGAAATAGGTATTTTTAAGGAATGCTAGTGGTTTTCAAAAATACTCCAACTTCAATCTTGAAAAGAATGTAACAACCAGAGCAAACTGCATCTGTCCAGGAGGAGCAGAACCATTCAACCTTCCCACGACCTAGCACAGAAAGCAAAATCAAACTCTTGGATCAGCACAGTCTTCATTATCTGTCAAATTCCTTGGAATTTGTCACCATGGATGTTCAGTTTTGCCTGTCAGGAGAGCCTATGGTCTGTACTAGTTATTCCAAGCATCGACCCCATCTATTACAAGCCCCCGTGATGGACATTCCACTTTCTCAAAACACAAGGTGTGAACCCAAGTTTCTCACTCAATACATAAGTCCCAGCAATTACAAACATTCCAAAGGTCCCCCAGGCATCCCCAGATGAGCTTAAAGCATATGACTCCTCCTTCCTTTTGAAGTATTTGGTTCAGATTTTATACAGGAGGAATCCCAGACTGTTCTGAGTGTAACAAATTCAGAGCTCTCTACATTTGCATTCGCACACTCCCTGAAGAGAAAACAGAACTCCTGCTGTAAAGGGCAGAAAACAAATGAAAAGTGGTTCTTCCTAAAACTTAGAGCTGCAGGGGAACTTTTCCATCAATTCAGACCCAGAGAGCAAATACCCCATCACACTTTCTAAAGGCTTGAAGTGCTCCTGAAACAACCAATTTATTTACATACTGAGCAGCACGTGACACAGGCTGTGAGCATTTGCTCGAAGGCAAGAACTGCTAAAATTAATGTTAAGTAATTGAGCTATTAATCATTCTGATTTTATATACTGATGCTACAAGACTCAGATTCTATCTTCAGAGAAAGTGTCCACTGATAAGAAATGGAGGAGTAGACAACAGCTTTTCAACCAAAATAACTTCTCTCAATGACACTGAAGAAAAACCTAAAGCATATTAACAGTGAATTTCTACCTGTTTAAAGGAAACCAGGGTCTTATAAGCATGCATCTTCAGCCAGCCGTTTCCATCAATTTTTATGTTCTTGACTTCAGTAATTATGAAAGAGAACATGCATGCAAAGGCACACATTTCATGCTTGGAAGAGATTTTTCAAAAATAAAGGAACAGCAATTTTATGTGGCGCTTGACTCCTTTCTCCAGCTTACAAATCAAGAGACAGGTCCTCTTGTAATCCTGCAGCTTTTCCCAGCCTGGCATGAGGATCCTCTGTGTGCCTACCAAACCTCACTGCGTACTGGAGTCAGCCACTGCAGATTCCCTCAGCTTCACCCATCAGCAACACTGAAGCAAAATTTGCATTTTTTCCTTCCAGACATGGGTTATATGACATAAGAGAATACTCCTGTACATGATATATGTGTGTGATACTCACAGGAAAAAAATACATCAATTTTATGCCCTTCTTGTGGTTTTTTTTGGCTTTTTTTAATGCAATTACAATAGGCAGTAACACCTGGAGGAGATCTTGTAAAAAATAGCTAATACTCTTGATCTCACCGGCTATACAAAACCAATATATGTAAAACAAGCACTGCACAGCTCAGGAAATAATTACTGCTCAACAGTTTAATGTTTTAGCTTGGTTTCCAAAACCAACACCAGTACCACCACCGCAGAAACCCCCAAGACTTCTGAGCCCACACTGGGGATCTCCGTCCTTCCAAATAATTTCAAATCATTACAAATTGTTCAAAAATCCTGCTGTGAACTTTACCATCTATTTCAGTTTCCTGTTCACTCAAGTTCTGAACTTCCTATTAGTTCTAAGAGATTTCTGCTGAAGGCTGAGGAACAGATTGCTCTTTAAAGCAATTTTTAAAAATCCTGTCAAATATTCTTCGCCCAACAGGAATATCAAGAATTATTAACAAAACCTTAACTAAAGTTAAACTTTTTCAAATCCTGGAGCCATCAAAATCCTGCAGATTTAAAGCTAAACAAAACCTTTAGTTCCCTGCAGCTTTAACATGATCCCTGCCAGCCTTTCCCTTGCCCCTCTGCCAGGGGTGCCCGTCCTCTCCCAGGTCTGCAGGGAGGAGGGAGCAGAGAATCAGCTCAAAGTCACATGAACCACCAGCAAAAGCTGTGACAGCAGCAGCAGTGAGAGGGGAGAGGAAAATGAGGGAGGTGAAAGGATGATGACAGATGATAGTATCTTAAATAACCACAAGGCTTTGACAAATGGGATCTTGTGAATGCTGCTAAGTAGTTAGATTTAAATCAACTGGAGCACGCATGTAAGAAGCGACTACCAAAGTGAGTAAAAGATTACTCAATTTGTCCCTACTTTTTGAGGATTGCTTCATATGGAAATCATTTTATAACTTTAATCATTTATACTGCAGCTACAGGACCATCTATGTTTCTGCTCTCCTTCACCTGATTTTGCACAATGAGCTGTGCTTTTATTGAGGATGTATTCCATTTACTTGTTGGCTTTAAGGCAATAAATACTACTTTTTATTTCGTTTCATACCTGTGCTAATATTCTGTCTGCTTTTCAGATAAATAATGCTACAGAACAAAGGTTTTCCAGTCAATTCTTCGCAGCAATATCTTGGCCTTTTCCCAGCAATCACACAGTTAATTCACTCAGCAGTTTGCAGGAGCACAGCAATTGCTCTTTTCAGTAAAAATACAGCGCATTTATCAACAGATGACTTTCATTTACAAGCCCTAGTGCCTCTCTACCCAGCTCTGGGAGATTTCTCCCAAATTCCCCAAAGCCTTCTCCGGTCTGGACTAATTGAAATAATTGTGTCAGTTTCCATTCCATCATTTGTCCACTGCAGTTAACACGGCAGACAGCCGTGAGACTTCGGCCGCGCAGAAAATAAATCCATTTGCAAGCTAGAGGAAGAAACTCCAACAAGTTCAGACAGATCTCACTGAGGCAATCCACAGCATCCCCGCTCTCAGGTCTCCTCCCTGCCCTCCTGCAGGAGGCTCCTGCCCCGCTCGGAGCTGGCAGAAGGGAGCACACACAGCATGCCCCGGCTGCTCCCACCTGCAATTCAGCGCGGGAGCCGAAAATCCAGGGCGGCTCGGCGTGCATGAATCCACAGGACCGTGATAGGCAGAAAGATGAGAAGCCCTTCTGGCAAGGGCTGCTGCAGGAGTGGTAATCTCCAAGGAGAGGAGGCAGACGGCTGGGACAAAAGGGAATATTGTAAAGCTGCCGGAGCTTTCTTTTTATGACCGAGTCGAAGACTTGAGGATCATTACTCTGAGATGCAGTTTCTCAGAGACAGCGGCCCAATGATCCAAGCTAATCTAAAGCTACGCCAACAACGAAAGGGAAGGCTCGCCCTCGCCCAACACGTGGCGCTGCCAACACCAGCGCTGAAGGGATCTGGCTGAAAGTGAACCACGCAAACACCAACAAGGAACCAAAACAAAAACACCCCTTGCTTGCAGAGGGAGCACTGAGTGACCCCGGCACTGACAAACTCTGGAGATAAGAATGCCCAGGGAAGCGAAGGCAGGAGGAGCACAGAACGGGTAAGGATGAGTAAAAAAAAAAGTGAGAGAAGCGTGAAGTGTCCAAGCAATTCTTTGCCTATCCCACTAGTTTGGTATCTGGATAAAGTTCATTAGTCTGGAGTTTTCCCTCTCTACCTTTTTTGAAAGAAGTAGTGAACCTTGTTCATACTTAGCAACTACTGCTTAATGTTTTTCTCCTGTTTCCTATAATGACTGAAAAGAATTCAGCATGCTATCTAAAATCCCAGAAAAGCAGGTTTTATAAAAATTTTTAAAAGGATAGTGGCATTAAAAACACAGCAACAAGACAAATATTTCAAGAAATGGAACATGAGTGTGCTGTGGATGTTACTTCCAAACCCAGGTAACTCTCAGCTGCTACCTAAATGTTGCTTCAACTCCATTCATACAAATCCTGGCTGCGGGATTGTTTTTGCATCACAATTGCCAAAAGTGTGTGGATACAGGATGAGCTGGTTCAGTGAACTGACATGATGGAAAACCAATCCTCCAATGAAAAACAGAGAAACTTCACAAATAAATCATTTCTGTTAGATCCAAGTCAATGAACGAATTCATTTTTGACTGAAGAATCGCTTGGATCCATTTGAACCAGGAAGGAAAGGAAAACGTGGCTGGATGTAGAGGGGATGTGGAGTGACCTTTTCAGGAGCAGCCCACCAGCACAGCAGCTTCACTGTAATATTTCATACCCGTCTATAGATACGCACAGAGGCGCCAAGATTTGCACTCACAGCGTGAATTGTGCAATTCCACTTCCCAGCATTTCCTTCTTCCCCTACCCAATCTGATAGCGCTTCACAATAAGTCTTTAAAGCGTTTAAGATAACTGAATTCCACATAAAGTCCTCTACTAATCTTTACAAATTGCTGCTATCTGAAGTTTTCATTCTACATTCCAGCAGACACAGAACCCCAGCAGCATACGCTCCAGTGGGACAGATCTGCTCATTCCTGCTAAGTTTCATGTTTGTATGAAAGGACCAGAAGCCTCTTCCCAGTTAATCAAAACCCAAGCACTTTTAAAACACCTTTAGCACTTTTTTTTCCTCTGTGTGTACCTCAGAGGGTTTAGTGCTTTTTGGGGTTTTTTTGGTTGGTTTGGTTGATAAAGAGCAACATTCTGCTGGAAAAGAATCTTTATTTTTGTATAATATTCTCTGCAACTTAGCAAGGCTCAGTGGAAACCCTGAAACCTTTTTAATCAAGACACAATCTCCCACTCTCCACTTTCTTTTCTGATTTTACTCGAACAGTAATTTCAAATTTCCACTTTAATATAATCTTTAGCTTAACCTCCTTCATGCTTTCCCTGTACTGCTTCCTCTCATAGATTCTGGTATAAAGCCAATATGGTTATCAATGAATACTCCATTGTTCGCACATTTTCAAATGCTCATAAGCCTTCCACCCATTTCCATTTCCACTGTTTCTCCAGATAACCCATTACCAATTTTCCATTTTAGCTCTCTACATAATAATAATCAAGAAAATGTCGTCACTGACAAAGATGACTAATCTCTCCAGAGCTCTTATATATTTCCTTGGGTTTCCTCTTTTGCCAGGTTCCCAAAACTGTCTTCTTTTTCAAGATAAAACTATTCAAGATTACAAACACAGTTTGGTAAAACAGGAAACAATGGTTTTATGTTTAAACTTAGCATTAATCACTCAGCCTATTCTTCCATCTTTTCCTTAAGACTTCCAATTTGCTTCTGTAATTTCAATAACTCACTGTATTGGTTCTTCACTAGAAGTTTCCCTTCTTCCAAAATGCTTATTACTGCCTGCAGCCTCCGTTTTCAACACGACTACAGACACACCCATTTATAAATATGTCCTAGAAAATTACATATCGATAGATTTTTCTTCTATTTCATTTCATCTCTGCTCCTTAGAGGTGCTCTCAAATATTTTATTAGTTTATGCTTAGAGCTAATTTGACAGAGACTGTCTAATCCACCCTAACCTTAGTCTTACATGAAGCATCACAGAAGGATGAAAATTGGTTCTCCCAGCAACTGATGCTGAGGTTTGTGCTCGTGAATATCTCAAAAGCAATCTAATTATAATCTAAGGGGCAGGACATAAAAATTCCATTTCATAGCTGGCTACATCCCTTGAAACTCTTGGTTTAAGCACAGCCTATTTCAGAGATACACGGAACAGGCTTAAAAGCAGTGAAAAGGTAAAGAGTAAAAGAGTGAAGAGAGGTGAAGGAAGAGAGTTGAGGTCAGCGAAGGAAACGTGCACCAGGCTGACATAAAACCGGTTCCAAGTAATGGGCAAGGGGAACACTGAGCCAGACCTGTCTTGACAGAGCTCAGGAATGAAAGCTTGACCCAGACCATAAACCAGCATAAAAACAGTTTAAAAAAATATACATGACCACAAAGTCTTGACTAAGTCAATCACAGCCACAGTAACACAGGAAAGTGACAAAGTCTCCATTAATATACAGTTAACTGCTTTTATAAAACACAAACAGGCCCTCAAATCCAAGGGTGTGAGCTGATTAAAGGCTTAAAAGAACTTGCATCTAACACTGTGGCATTATTCAAACCCAAACAACATACAGAAGAAAACAAAACACAGCCTCATTTTCAGCCCCTGACTGACAGAGTCTGCAGAGTGTATCGACAGAAAGGTCTGGGTGGTCTTTTGTAGGGCAGAGTTTAGAATTCCAACCTACTCAGGCTCCACTGTATGGAGAAAAGCAGACACACACAAAGTGCAGACTCTTTGCCTTTCTTCTGGAGTGCCAAAAACTTGAAAAACTCTCAGTGGCAACCAAGCACTCCCCCCCAGTCTGGCAAAGTACTCAACTGGAGCGTAGGACAAATCTGGTGCTAACATGCTGGAGGAATCCTGGAACAGCAAAACAGTCTGGAGTGGACCCTTCAAGTGAGAGTGGTAAGAATGAAACAGATCTCCAAAACATTTGCTGAGGGTCTGCTCCCATCTTGCCAAGTTTTTCAAATCAGAGAAGATGCTTAGGGATAACTTTCTGTCTCTGCCTCCTACCAACACACCGCACTGACCATCCCAGGTCTGTGCACACACATTGCAAAGAAAAAAAAAAAAAAGAAAAGAAAAGCAAAGCAAACGCCCAGGACTTTATTATTGATTAGCTTATCAGCTCACTAAGAAGTATTTTCTTTTTAAATATAGAAGTGTTTAAACTTGCCTTCTAAATAACAAGGAGTTTGCACAGATCGAGATCCAATTTTGAAATAGTAAAGCTAAAGTCCCTAACTAAGCCTTCTCCTTCCCACACAAAATCACAAGAAAAACTAAAAACTTCTCTGCTCTTATTTTATGGAAAGATTAAAAATGCCAAATGAGGGAATTGGATATCTCATAAGAGTTGCTTAAGCAAGAAAAAACCCCATAATTATTTCTCAGTCAAAATGCAGAGACAGAATTTTCTACTTCAAGCATTAAGTAGTTTTCAAGACAATACTGAAAAAATAATAATCTTCAAAAAGGCAAAGTACTTCTAGAGCAAGGAGATTTGTGGGTTTTTTTTTATCTGAGAGTGCAAAAAACATTTGCTTGATTCTTTGACACTTTAGGATAGGCACCAAGCTAGGAGTTGAAACAAGAAAATCTGCATTTAGGGTTATAAATATGAACACCCTGCCTGGTATTAAAAAAAAAAAAAAANTAGGAGTTGAAACAAGAAAATCTGCATTTAGGGTTATAAATATGAACCCCCTGCCTGGTATTAAAAAAAAAAAAAAAAAAGGAGTTGAATGAGAAAAAGAAAACACAATTTTTCAAGGGTCAAATACACTCTAATACATGTAAGATCAACTCCTAAAATCCCCCCAGACCTCAGGGTGTAATTGTGACCCTCAGCATGATGCACAGAGCAGCACCTGGGCCCATGTGAGCACTCCTGAGACAATCTGCACTTAACTGCAGGATAAAATTCAGAAGCCATTGACCCTGATGAAGCCTTCAGGATGAAATATTTAAGGAGAATTGCTTATGGTATTTAAGCACACACCAGTGCCTTTTCCTCCATAAATGTTTGGGGATTTCTTTTTTTCCCAGCAGGGCCAGCACTGATCTGCTTGAGTTGCTGTGCAGAACAAGTGCTAAGAAAACATACAAGAAACCCGTGGACATGACAGACAGCTGCCTCATAATTCTGGAAAGGAAGATGTTACAAGGACAAAACGTAAAGGAAAAAAAAAGATCCTTATATCAAGCTGCTAAAACCATACCCAGCTTTCTAAACACATGGTCTTTTTCTCCAAGACTTATAAGGCTCAGAAAGTGCTGAGCTTTCAAAATCCCCATTTTTGCCTGCCTTAGGCTCATTTCAGGATGCCCTTTTGAATACTTTGGCCCAACTGTTTTCATGTGACTTTCTGGTGCCAAGATGACAGTAACAAATACTTGATTAGCTACATCTATACATATAAACTTTCATTTCTATGAAACCCGCCCCCAAATTGATAGAAGAGTTGTGTACCTACCAATGCACCACTGTCACACGTCCAAGCACTTGGATCAAAGTCAAGTTTACTGACACAAACGATAAATTTCTCTGGAAACAAGCGGAGCTCTGCACAAAAAGAATTGAAAAGGGGATTACAAAAATCATTACCACTTTCAAAACCACTCGTAAACAACAGCATACACATTCTTTTAGCACACACAGAATTACTGATGGTTTTTTTTTTTAATTGCACACAAACTCATTTCATGCACTCCTCTAGCTTCTCACCTACTCCCTTCAACATGCCACTCCTCCTTTTGTTTTGTTTTTATAAAGCATTCCAAAAAATCAATAAGTAGAATAAATTGAGTTCCCAAGAGGATGGGCACGGCTGCAAATTAGTCCACCTGCACCCCCTGGACAGGAAAAGCAGACAGAACCAACAGACAAACCACTTAACAAGGATTTCTTTTGTGCTATTCTGGTGCTGAGTCTTTTCATCAGGAGAGCTGTGAATGAGGTTTGTAGCCCAGCACAGCATTCAATCAGGGCTTGGCATCAAACCTCAGCATAAGGCCAGGGCAGAGTGTTTCACACTCCAACTGCAGAGATGCTTGAAGTCATTAAACAAATTGGTCAACTACTACTGAATTACACGTTTTTCTCAAGATCACATGGTCTGTTATGAACACAACAAAGTTTTTATTTACAAAGGATTAAAAATTGAAGGGTTCTCAGATTAGAACGGATGAGACAAAGCTTTATTCAGTACCTGGCAATGCTATGGGAAGAGCACAGCTGGGTATTTTCTTGTTTACATATGGGATTATTTCCAGATCAGTATCTTCATAGTTTCAGCTCTGATTTTTTTTTGTTTTGTTTTGTTTTTTGGGGGGTTTTGTTTTTGTTTTTATTTGCTAGGTTTTGTTTTGTTTTTACAAAAAAGAGAATTATTAATTTTTAAAGTTAGTTATATTTCAGAAAGAAGCCATAACACTATTTTTGTGGGACAAGAAAGAGATAAGGCCTGCAGAAAAAACCTATGAGGTTGATCTCACAGATGTTTTTGTGTGGAATTGAAGAGTAGGGCAAGTTGCTTCCAGTAACGTGTTTTTATTGCTGCTTTTTATAACAATCTCATCTGCTGGCTAGCAAAATGCAGATACCTTTAGGTATTCATTCATGCTTTACAGCAGTCCAAATTTAATGGACAGCAAACAATGCCGAGATTCCAATGCACTGAAATTCTATTCTAACAGGACAAGTTTGATGAAATATTTAAAGTCAACACTGATCTCTTCAGCCAATATGGACTCCAGCTGGCATTTGAAGACAGATTTAAACATTTATGAATATCACGAATCCCTAATAAAACAATAAAATATTTTTTAAAATATCCATTCAATTATTCAGCGTTTTAAAGGATTTAGCTTTTTTTTTGTTTGTTTAATGCCGAGGGGTCAGCGTTGCTGTTGGCAGCAGAGGATTGATCTCCCTTCTTTCCAGAGCATCCTTGAGAAAACAGGAAGAAAAACCTGCTGCAATGACATCACCTACGTCAGGATTTTCTGGCTGTGAGGTGAAGCAAAGCCTTTCCTGCATACACTTGTGCTGCATGGTGATGTCACACGAGCACTAATGAAGTGATTCATGCTGCAACCTCTGCTTGATTCACCCCGCAGAGAGCCAGGAAAATGCTGAGTCTCCTCACACTTACACAGAATTTGGTGAGGCTTAGCTGATTACCCCCGGGGCAAGGCATAGACAAATTTAAAATTAAGTTTAAAAAAAAAAAATCGTCTTATCTCACAAAACACTTCTCTTTTTATTTAGTTAGTTAGTTGGTTTGTTTTCAGGAAATCTTTGTAAAAAATCAAAACAAACAAAAAAAATCCTAACAAAAAACCCAAGGAAGAAATTTTGATTTAAGCAGACCAAAATCTGACAAAGTCTCACTTATGTTCCCTTTCCTCCTCCTCTAAGTTACTCTGTAAGAAACTGATTTCTTACCACGATAACGTTTCCCTAGAGCACAACGGAGATTAACCCATCTCTTCATAAAGTAGGCAGTAATGTGCAAGCTGTTGGCTGCAACATAAAACAAAGAGATAACATTAAGTGTAAAGGTAAAATTGGGCATTCTGGTCTCCAAGCGTTGCACATCTGCTAAGACTGGATTGAGAGAAAGCAGCAGCAGCTCAACAATACAAAGGAAAAAGGATCTTTAATGGAATATTTCTGAATTCTCAAGAAATCAGTGCCCGAAACAGGGCAAAAATCTACACGAATTAATAACCACCAGGTTGTGGAATCCAACCACAGAAATTAAATTAATTAATTAATTGATCAGAGGCGTCATTTGCTTAATAGTGTGTCACGGTCACTTAATAGCAAGGTGTTTTCATACAGATTCTAAAAGAACAGGACAGATATCCCTTTACTTAACTTCTGAGGAAGGTGACAGACCCAGTAGAAAACAAAAACAAAAAACAAGAACTACAAAGAAACCCAAACATGAAAGGGCTTAATTTACAGCTGCCCTGAATGAGGGGAGAAATGCCCAATTTGAACTGTGTGCATGCACAGAGCTGGCCTGGCTGACTCACCTGGAACCTCCAGAGGCTTTTTGAGTTTCTGTTACCAAGAATGACAGAAACCCTCGCAGGAAATGGACAGAAAAGATTCTATTATGGCTGAGTATTAGACCAAAGAAATCAGCTTTTACTTTTGTCCTACTTAAATTCCCAAACCACCCCGGTAAGTCAGTTAGCACTTCATCCATGCAGGTATTTAGCGACCTGGCTCCCACTGAAAGTGCAAAAATCTGTGACTCATCCTCGCCAGTCTCCTGTGCACCTCACTGAAATCAAAGTGTGGAAGAGGCTTGGTGATATTTCCCCTAACTTGGATGGGGTTTGCAAGACTTAAATGCTCGATGCTTTGAAGACAGGCAGCTACCCCAGGTGCAATTAGCGCAGATAAATCAGAGTATTAAGCACTGCTGCTGGTTTTTTATAATCTAACCATTTACAAAGAAGGAAAGCTCGCTTGTTCCCATCTCAATCCCTACTGAGCAAGTGCAATTTATGCCTTATTTCTAAGCATAAAAGCACATTCTCCGGAAGGGTTCCCCACTCTCCTATTGCTACAAGATCTCCTGGAGCTCACCATGGAGTGCTGTTGAGCCTCAGCTCTCATTAAGAACTACAGTTATCAATCACAATCAATCCCTTTGAAATTTATCAGCCATCTTTTTTCCTTCCCCTCAGGAAGACACCCAAAATTTGACTTCCTTTTAGAGATCGAGTCAAGATGTGACAAGTTGAAGCACCCCTTAAAAATGATGAGCACCAGAAAAAAATTTGGATGTAATCCACCAGCTTTATTAACTGTTTACTTAAAAGAACAATTAAGGAAAATTACTTTTAGCTATTTCCAGTTTGGCATCTACAGTTCTTTATCACTGCTAGTAGGCTTAGTCAAATCAAAGAATTTGCCCTGTACATAAATAAGTTATTAGCGTGATAACAACATACTCCACTGTGACCTTGGAAAGCTGAGAGAGTAGCATTCCTAAAAGCACAACTTGGAAAACAAATCTTCAGACAGTAAATATTAAAAGTTTTCCTTTCAACCTCCATTTGTCGGCAATAGTCCACACATTTTGGGTTTTTTTTTTTGACAGGAATCTAAAATGAAAAAGTGTGAATTTTTGTTTTTCACATGAAAGGCGGGATGTTTCATTCTTGAAATTCTTTTCTAGATCAGTGACATCTATATCTGTTTATTTTTCTTGCTGTCCTGGTATTCTCTGAGAGGTTAAGTGTTTAATTGCACGCGACTGACTGAACAAAGTTTCAAATTCTCTTTAGAGGCCCTTGATTCAGCCAGCTACTGTTCTGTGGAAGAGAACACCTACCTCAGATCTGACAAAATCATTATGTAAGAGATCAAGACACCTCTACAAACTATTTTTGCAGCATCAGCTCAAGTCTGAAAGTCTTATAAAAAGCCTTCACAGGGAATTGCACCTGAGCTAATAAGCTCAGCCCAGAGGGACTGACACTAAAAACCCATTATAGTTTCCATATTATTTGCCACTCTACTGAAAAAGCCTGAACAGATATTTGCTGTTACTTGTTGCTAAGCCTGAGAAAATACTAAGATGCAGTACATTTGAGATACCTGAATTTTGGAAGTATCACCCAGCTCCACTCATTAAATGTTTTGGAACCCCCTTGTGCGTGACACATGATCTACTCTGCAGTCAGCAGGAGATGGAAAAACTCCCCCAGTTTTAAAGCTGTCAGAGGTACTGCAGAACTATAAAAATGGTGATATCCTCTTTCAGCTTCCTTCTGGGGAGATATATTATCCAATTAACTATTCTGCTTCGTGAAAAAAAGAAACTTAAAAATAAGACCCACAAGAAAACCTCCTTATCCAAGAACCCCATGCGACTCACGGCTTTGTAAACTTTCTACACAGTTACTCAGCTTGAGTTTAAATTTGCTCATGGAAGAAGAGACCAACTGAAATGTACCAAATGCTCCGTCACTAACTTCTTTTGAATGTAACACAGAAGTTTGAACCTCAAGCTACAGACAGTTTTTCTTCCAGTAGTGCAGAAAGTTCGCACATCCTGGACTCAGCAGACCTAGCTGATCCCAGCTTCCATTTCCTCTTCACCGCGCAACACAGACAAAGCTCCCTTTGTGGATCACCAGCACACAGGCAGAAATAAAATTGTATTTAGCGACTCGAAGTTTTGTTTTTCTTATTTCAAAACCGGGCACTCTAAAGCATCAGAGCCAGGGTCCAAAAACAAACAAGAAAAACAAAACCAACCAAACCAATCAACCCCAAGGAAACAAACAGACCCCGAAACCCCAAAGGATACTGCAGAAGTGGTTCTAGAAAAGCCACAGCTCCTTTTCAGCTGAAAATAGGCCCCAGTGAGCGCTGCCTGTTAAGGGAACAGTGATTTGCCCTGCTTGTTGTACTTCAGAGTCCCACGACACCAAGAGGAGGAAGGATCAGACCCCAACTCTCCTGTAAGACCATCCAGTCGTTTTCCAAGGGAGACGCAGCCAGGCTGGGCTGAGCTTCCAGAAGGCTCCGAGGTGCAGTGGGGAGCAGTGGGCAGCCCTCTCCCACGGCTGGGATGGACCACTCAGCCTGGGAAAACTGCTCGGAGCCGCTGAGCTATCTGCAGCAGCCTGGCAGGTGTTCACTCCCCAGCAGCACCTGGCACCTGCCCGGCTCCCCACCTCACCCCACTCCTGTCCAAAGCCACAGCACAAGCCCCAAAACATTTCCATACCTATTTCTCATCACACCGTATTTTTATATCATACCTCTTTTCCCTCCCAGCCTGGACACATTTCTGAAAGGTTGGGGTTGGGTTAGGACTGACTCTGCTTTTGGAAAGTAACAACAAAATAAATCATTGCAACACATGTATTAAAGACAAGAGGATAAATTTCTGATGTTACACTTCTAATGTTACATTACTTAATGTTAAATTTCTAATACGAAAGTAAACACACAGTGGACTTTCTGAAACACTAAATTGTACATTAAAAAAAATCTACACTCAGCTCATGCTTGATTAATTTTTCTACACAGATTAGGCTGTACCAGTAATAATGTTTACAGTACATAGAGCTTTTCATCTTCAAAGTGCTCTACAGACATATTATTACACTGCTTTTCAGCACTCATATTTCTCCACTTAACATTATTCACCACAGAATCAAAAGTCCTGATCGTTTGTAAACAAAACAAAACAAAACAAAAAAAAAACAAAAAAAAAAAAGCATTTCATTCTAAACCTACTGTTAATCATGCAGCTTTCCTTCCCAAAAATGTCCAACTCCACGGCATGTGCTGCAGAGTAGGCTGCCATTTCTAATTTAGAGAGATTCAAATAAAATATTGGCATTTATGTCTAAAGCCACGTCTAAGACAGGGACAGCAGATGCACAACACCACATAACAAAAAGCTGCTCAGATTTCCAAAGCCTTTTCTGGAATCCACTTGATATATTTTAAACAAGAAGCATCTTCACCCAGTTCAAAGTTTTATAGAGCAAAGAATGGGCTTCAAAACAAGTGAAACATGTCAGGATGCTGTCCAATCTTTCCATACAGTTCAAAGCAGGTGATCACTATAAGCAAGCACACAGGAAACTGTGTACTGATAAATATAACATCAAACCCATAAGCTTTTCAAAAAGAAGTTTAATACCCAAGGAGAAGCATACAGGCCATTAAATTGATATATTTGAAGAATGGACAAAAAAACACAAACTAACATGGATGCAGCATTGAGTGAGTTTTGCTGCAGGGTCTGACTTTGCCAACTCCTGTACCTGCAAATAAATTCAGGGATGGAATTTGCCTCTGTCCTTTTCCAGGGCGCCTTACAGTAGCTTAAACCAAGTACAGACAAAACCAGACTGCTGATATTTTTTCACCTTACTCTCTTACTGGTTTTTAGCATTACTGCTGCTCTTCTATCTGCTAAATCCTCTGAACGCAGGCCAGTTGCCAACACAAATAGGTGAGAAATCCTTCCCACCAAGGACCCGGGGACAAGATCGAGTTCTTATCTGGGAACAGTGTCCCTGACTGGAGGAAAGGCATTAACCTTTCAAGGAGTGTGCCCAAGAGAGGAAGGGATAGGCCTGAAAGAATCCTCCCTGCTGTCAGAACCTGGATAGCCTAGACACAAGCCAGGGTATAATCCATTCAGAGCACGAGCCACAAACTGCCAAACTGGAGGGAGCCGTTGTGTAAAACCCTGCAGAAGAGCTGTAGGGCTCTCCTCTAGCAGGAGGAGAGGTGTGGGACTCGCTGCAAAATCAGAACTATCCTGGCCAAACTGCATCCAGGATAAGGCATTCCTTAGGCTGGCTGTCAGTGCTGTTCTGGAGGAAAGAATGAAAAAAAAAGCACATCTGAGACCATCTGGCTGCAAGATGATTAATGCCTCTGATGGAGGTCCTGGGAACACACCAGCTCTGAAGGAAAAAGACATCCTCCCCTCACGAAAACTTAAGGATGGAGAGGAAGGCTGACCCATTCCTGGAAAATCCATAGCCATGCATAATGTATGAGCAGGAACAGCCAGCAGCACCTGCCGAGGCGCTCAAGCTGATAAATGTAGAACAACAGATCCGATGGGCAGTGCACCTTTGCCACAACAACAACTGTTTTCTGACAGGACACGAGATTTCATCTCAGCCTTTCGCTGAGCTCAGGCTCGATAACCACATTTTTAATTGCACGTGACGGGCATGAGCTGAAAGCTGTTCAGGAATGCTCCCTGTTTTGAACATCTAAACTGTATTCCAGAGAAAGCCACGTGCCTGGACCTCTTTAACCACTGGAATGAGCACAACAAACAAGAGAAAGACTGAGAAAGGCATCTGTTGCTACCAGCCAAAAGGCAGAGAGAACTGGAAAACAAAGCCTGTGGTAAGCACTGTCTGACAAGTCAGCAGCCCAGGAGAAGCCAAGGAATCTTCCAAGTGTCTGTAGAGCTGAGTTAAACTGTCTGGTGCCATTGTGGCACATCGGGATGAGTACACCCACAAACTGGCCAGAAACAGCTCTGCCCAAACAGACCAATCCCTCACATCACTCAACTCCCCACAGGGAGAAAAGGAAGGCAGATTCTGGCCCAAATGAGGCACAGTGATGGGCCCAAGTTTGTCTCCCAGCGTGCTAGGGAACGCAGAATACAGCACATGCCTCTTTCACAAAATGTGTCCTTGCAGCCTGTCTCTGTGGTTTTTCCTTGAAGAAATCCATGAGCTGCAGGAAATTTTTTGATGCCACCAAATACTTGAAATGGAGGATTCTGTATTTTAAGCGTAAGGAATCTCTACAAAACAAAGTTTCTTCAAGCACAAAGACTCAACCAAAATGTGGAAACCAGCCTCTTGGAATTTATCAGACATGACTGGTTCCCATCATTGTTCATTAGAACAGCAAAATCACTGGTGCCAATATTATGATGCTGAAAGATTTTCAAATAAAGTCAAACCTTTCACAGGTCTCCAGGTTCTATTTTTTTTTTAAATTCCCCTGGTAATAGGAAACAACTTCTGCAAAACTCTTACTCCCAAGAAGAAAGGGTTTTAACCCTAAAGCTCCCACAGCTGCCAAGACTTTCATCTTCCACCAATAACAAGGTCTCTAGGCAAGGGTCACTAAAAATGTCAGGAACATATTGTATCACAGGGCTACAACACCTCTGGGCTTGGTTGGAAAAAATTGGGAAAAAGTGGGAAAAAAGCCCAACACTGCCACTGGAGACATGATGGGAGAGAATTGACAGGGAAAGAGCAACCAGGAGCAGCTCTATTCAGCAGAACTTTTAAAAAAGTGGCTTAAAAATGAAAACAGAGTTTCTTCAAAGGTGACCTTGATATATAGCAAAATACCTTCTTTTTGCTTGGTTGGTTTTTGAGGATTCCTGTTAGGATACCCCAGTGGAGCTAAGAGGTAGATGCTGATGGTCATAACTCCTTTTCTACCCTAACATCCACAGGACACTTCAAAAGAACAGGAGTTCTAAGAGACATGTGTGGACTTGAACCTGCAGTTTCATGCTGCTGTCTGAATAAAGCAAGCAGTGCCAGAGGTTCACAGGTTTTTGTCTTTTCATACAACAGGCTCTTGTTAGATTTGCAACAACTCAGAACAGAAGGAAATTCTGGGGCATAGCAAATAGGTGGAAAGTACCACAATAGAGCCTTCTGTGTTTTCTCTTTTTAAACGCTGGCAAGCAGACCCTAATTAAGTCAGCTGCTGAAAGGTTCTATTTCCAAATAAGCCTCTATGTCCTTTTGGCTCTCACAAGCTCTGGTGCAAAGAGGATCCCACCGAAAGAGACCAAGGACAACCAGGACTGCGCCCAGCTGCCCGCTGCCAGCAGCTCTGCTCTGGCTCTGCTGCAGAGGGCTGAGACTGGCTGCAAAATGCTTTGGACAAAACCAGCCCCAGTTCAGCCCAGTGTCACCAGGGACCATCCCAACGGCACAGCTCAGCAGCCTCCATTTCTGACATCGCCAGCTCAACAGGTGCCAAGCGCACATTAAAACAAAAAAACCAAAAAAACTACACAGAACATCTCCTTCCTCAAAATTAAATAGCAAATTTAAGGTCTTTTATGCAAACGACCAAGCTCCACAATCCTGTCTTCTGCCATGGCAAGGAAACAGCAGCCAGAAGACAGGCAGTGCCCACATTCTATGACCCACATATGTGCACATTAAAAAAAAAAAAAAAAAAAAAGCCCCACCAAATGAAATACCTTAATTAAAGGAATAAAAGAAAGATACTCAGTAAACAAACACAAAACTGTCATCTTCTACTTTCTAAAGCAAGTTTTGACACTTCAACATGGATCTGTACAGTGAATATGGAATGTTTCTCCCTGAATATGTGTAATTTGCCGTGCATTAGAATGCCTCTGATCTGTCTGAAGTTGATGGATACATCGAGTTCTAAGTCCACAACACACTGAACTTTTTTCCTCCCATTTTTGAGCAGAAATATTTATTATTTGCTGCACTACTAATTTTTTTTTTTTTTCTTTGATGGGTTTGTTTTGTCTGTGGTCTGCCACTGTGCCTTTGTAGTCCACAGAAATACTTTGTAATAACCACAACATACCTGGTACTCAGTGGTGAATCAAATACCCAGAATTGCTCTCACTAAACTACTAACATTGAGAAAAGAGGCTTTCTTTTTTTTTTTTCAGGAATTGGCCCTCCATTGCTATCTGGACAGATTCCCATAAAGGCTTATAAAAATTTTCCAAATATGAATAAACCCACAAAAATGTTTGCAATTTTAAAAGCTGTAATTTCTACCTTGGTCATATGATAATGAAACTTAAGAACAAAGGAGAGTATTATTGTGTAATATGGTAGCATGGAAAGTTTAAAAGAAATTTCTATTCACATTTAACAGTGAAATTATACCCCCAATTACTTCCAGTTAAAATGAAAATAAAAAGGACTTCAATGCTCAATACATAGCTGTGACAATTGTTTGGTTTTTTTCCTTAAAATATCATGATGATTTTTCTTTTGCTGGTGATTGTTTGCAGACTTTTACTGAGACTTTTAGGGAAGGCAAGGGTTAAAGATGTATAAAAGAGATTTTCTCACAGTTTAAAGAGAGCAAAACAACACATTTAGGAAGCCAGACAGCCAAAAGGTCAAAGCGTTACACTTCCAGGTCAAACTTCTGGTTGCAATTAAGTAAATTCCTCTGAACATTTCTAGGGAAATCACATTTCTTTTAGGTTTTATTTCAAATCCCTATTCTTTCTTGCTTGCATTTTAACCAAAACAATATTGCTCTCTTTAGAAACATTTATTAAAGAGCACTTTTTTTTTAAAAAGGAACTCTGTAGTTAATTTCAAAGTAAGAATCAATCCTTTTTTTTTTTCCCCTTCATTGCATTTAATGTACAGTTGAACTAAAGGCAAAAGAAGCTATTAAACCTAGTTAATTCTTCAAATCAAAACATTTCAAACAAAACATTGAGTACTCAAAAAACCCCCCAACCTCTCTGCCACCTCTTCCAGCTGTGCCTAGTGCTGGACCAGGTCCAGGAGCTGGACACTGAGAATCCATCCTCAGTATTCCTGGTTCCAGAGGCTGTACCACCTCCAGGGAGCACACAAGAAAGAGGAACACCAGGAAAAGATGCTGCGAGGAAGAGCCAAACAGTCAAGTAAGAAATAGTGCTTAGGGACAGATTTTCAAATTGGCTTCATGTGCCCTCCAAAAATGCTGAATTCCCACTTGGAACAAGCATGCCAAGGGCTCTTTCCAAAGCTTCGTTCCCTGGCCTAGATGAGAGTCACTTTGATATTCTCAGGTGAGTATCAAATCAGAAATTAAAGGTGGGGTTCATCTTGCCTAACTTGAAACACCTGCATCAAACTAGTACCCTAAACTTCATTTTCAACTGATAGAGATAAATTACCTGTTAACTTCCAGCCAACTTGGAGAAACTGAGACACACCACTCCACTTTCTAAAGACCCATGATTAATGGATGCCGATTTTTTTTTTTTTTTGCCTAACTGTGGAAAGAAAACTCCAAAGATAAAAACCTTAAATTTGCATAAATATACGTGTCATTGCATAAACTGAAGTACTAACAGCAAAATGGCTCTGCAGAAATATTTGGATGATAAAGGAAGACCTTTATAGCTGACATAGATATGTAAGAGTGTAGCTGTGCATGCAAACACTTTTGGTTTTTCTGTACGAACTGGAACTCTTCAAATTGGAAGAGAACAAGACAAGAAATAATTTCACAGATCTCAGTTGTATTCCCCATAATTGATATACTTTCCAGGCTGAAGAGTCCAGGCTCACTTAACTCTTCCCTGTATTGCATTTCCTCATCTTAGATCATCTCCCTTGCCCTTCTTGGCATTTTTCCCAATTCTACTGTAATACAATCTAAAGTAAGATAGGAAAAAAAATCACACAAAAAGAAAACACAGAGCGTGTAAATGCTGACATTTCTCTTGTTCTCGTCAAATACCCATTACCCTGAGAAAAGAACAAAATGACAAAAAAAAAAAGAAAGTTCAGATATACAACCTTGATCTTCTAGAAGAAAAATTCTTTGGTTAAAAAACATGCCCTTATTCCCCATTATCTGGCTGTAAAAAATGGAGGGATGTGTGTGTGAGGGGGGGAAGTAATCTAAAGCAAACCCAGGAAATATTAAGTACAAGATACTAATCAAAACATTTTTCATAAGTTATTGCATAAGTTAGTGCATACTTCAGGGAGCTCTGTTGTCACAGACAGATGAATGTAAGTTTAAAGTTCACACAGATCTGCAGGACTTGGCCACAAATCATAAATGAGTCCATTGTAGAGAAGCTGCAATGTAATTCTTTTGAGAGACAGATATTACAATGTGCAACTCCAAATATCAAAGTTCATTGGGAAGACTCCTCCTCAGACCCCTATGGCAGCTTATTCTCCCTCTAGTTGCACCCATCAAAGTAGAGTTGCTGTTTAAGCAAGGCAAGTGAAAAGATTCTGGTTCAAACCAGAAACCAGAACAGTTTCACAGCAGAGGAGCTCGAGTTAACAGCTGGGAGGATGGGAATAAATCAGTTTTGCTGTTACAGGATTATAATGTGGGACATAGCCTGCAAGCATTTCACACAATTCATGTCCTACAGCAATAGGGAACACTCCTAAAGCAAACTGGGGCAGTCTGAAAAGGGTGTTTCCCTTAAAAACATCATCATGTTCAAATTAAAATGCAAGGCCAAAAGAGTTTGGAATATTTACCATCATGATTTATTGTATACCATTTGTGTGCTTGCAGGAGCCAAAAAAATCGTTTCATAAGCAAGAGAAATGTATTTTCTTATGAAATTGCATCTTATGCGTTTTTCTTTATACTAAATAAGACATGAACTTTGACTCCAGATCTCTGTAACGCTGAACTAGTCATAACAGCTCTTGCACCTCTTCCAGTTTCTCATTTCAGTAACCTTGTCAGAAGTTAATGTCTGAGAATTTCAAGTCTGAGACTTCTACCTGCTCACAAAGTACAGTCGCATTTGCAAAAAGCAACTGGGTGAAAAGATGGACTCGGGAAACAGGACCACAGTAAGCCTCGTTTCATGAGAGAAGAGAGTTAAAAAAATATTAAAAAAATACACAGAATCCCAGGGAAAGCAGATAAAATCAAGCTGGGAGCTCACTGTGCCATGTGACAGCATGCTCTCTAATTATTTTCACTGCAGAAGAGACTGTACAATAAGAAAGATCTGAAATCAGAGCAAAAATGTCCCACCCTCAAGCCAAGAAAAACAGCAAGGATGCTAGGGAGAGTAGATCTGAAAATTACTTGTAGGAAAAACATAGTTAACTTTTTCCTCCCTCAAGAGGGGGAAGAAGGTCAGTTTACAATATACCTTCTTCCTTCCTTCCACTTCTAACATTGACATTTCTATCAGCCATATTTTTTTTCCACTTCTCCCTATTGTTTCCTCTGTGCCTTACCTTCTTCCTTATTGTTTTCAGTTCTCCCTTTGCAGTTTCTCCTGTATTTAACATCTCTGCTCAGACCTCTGTAGTCTCCTCTTAATTCTCACTGCTCTTGATCAAAACCAGACACTTTCTGTGGAACATGAGACTTCAAATAACACAATCACAAGCCATACCTGGCTGATGCCCTTCTTGCATGGCTTTGGCCATGCAGACTGGATGCAGGCAAAATTCAACCTTTGAAAATCCACCCCAAATTTTAAATTTCTCTTAAAAAAAACCCAAAAAAACAAAGTCAAACACGTTTGGACATTAATTAAACACAAGAAACAGAGAGTTTATACCAAAGCCTACATCCAAAGACTAAATTAAAGCTTACTTTGGCAAATTGTTCTACTGGCCATTTGGGAAGGGTGTGGAAAATGTTCAGACAGAAGGAAGAATAGGAAGAACTTGCTTGTCTTGGCTACTTTCTCTCATTTTTCCATTCTTTCCTTCTTTCTTTCTTCTCCTGTGTGTAACACCCACAGATTTCCTAATGAGCTGGTATGCGACCCACCACACACTGCAGTGTGGGTGTAACTCAAATGAAAAAGAAATGTAAATTAACAAGTCACTTGCATGGATATTTACATTAAGTGCCACAAAAAATGAAAGGCAGTGTCAAACAACATTAATATGAAACACAACATAATGTTAATACTAAAAAGAAGCTGCGATAGGTGAAAATTTTCTCTTCAAAACAGATATAGGAGTGAGGAAGTCGAAGACTTAACAAGTCTTAAGGTAGCTTGGCTTCTGGTTCTGAAATGAAACCTAATCCAGCGTGCCTTGACATTAAAGGTAGTCTAAAATCTTATTAGCGCTGGTCTAATAATTCTCTTTTCAATAAATTCTGAACACATCCTGCGGTGTGTACAGCAAACTAGTTATAACTGACCAGAACAGATACAACTCCAACCAGGGCTGGAAGGCTGAGCCGGGACACTGGGAGAAGCAAGCAAGCAATTAATAAATATGTGAAGGATGCTGCCTCTACAGACACCTCCTTACAAGAGCAGGGGGTTTACAGCAGCCAAACTCCACACAGACTCCAACAACTCGGAGCTGGAAGAACTCAGAAACTCTTCACAACATCCCAGTGCAACAAGAGCTGCAGCTGAAGCCTTTTCCCAGCGTCTCCCTCCCCGGAGCAGGTTCCAGGCTCATGCATTCCTTCGTAAAAAACACCGCCAGCCAAGCACCGGCCTGCAACGCGGCGCTTCCTCCGTGTGAAAAACACAAACCCATCTCCCTCCAGCCTACAAACAGAAGCTGGGATCCCAGAGAGGAGGGCAGAACACAGGAGGGAACTGGCAAAGCCTCCTGGCTCTCCTCAAAGGGTCAGTCCTTAGAGGCAGGGCCCCGTAGCCCCAGCGAACACCCACCTATTCTGTTATTTCCTTCCCAGGTAAGAACAGACTTGAATGGAACTTGAAGAAACTTGATTCTTGGACTTGAACAAAGCGCTCCTTTCTTACAAATTACAGCCTTGAGCGAAGCAGGCTGAGAGAAAAAGAAAGAGTTGGCTTTGGGAATGAAGCTTAAGGTGAACGTTCGTTATCGCAGGCTGTTTTCTTCCTTTAGTTCTTTATTGTCCATTAATGACGGTGAGATTAACTGCAGAAAACTGATGGAACAGTCATTCTGCCTCATCCAAAGTAAATATCCTTTCATCTAAAACTGCCACTGGTATTACTGATGACCTCCTCAAATCCCCAAGTTTTTAATTTTCAGGAAACAAGGGGAAGAGTCAAGCAGAAGATCAGTTCCCAAACCTGGGACAGCACACCAGTATTTTTACTGAAAAGTTCGTAATATGAAAGAAAATGGAAGACCCTAAATTCTTAGAAACATCCTCAAATTAGTGTTGCATCTGCCCACATATAAAAAAAACAACTATTACGTGTGGAAGTTTTACCTTACAAAATCATCATTTTTTCAAAACCTACCTTTTACTGTGGCAGGAAACTTTACAAAGTAAATGATAAAAAAACCCAACCCTTGATAAAAGAAAATACAGAAAAAAACTTCAACAAATCTTAGAAATTCTGATTCCACCATCTGTGATGTTCATTCACAATCAGAAAAGTACAAGGGCCTGAAATTTCACGTGCTTGACAAACAACAATAACATTTTAAAGGGATAATATGTAGTTACAACTCACAAGGAAGGAAAGGGTTTGGAGATCCTTTAGTGGCCTGAAGCACCTCTTGCTTATGTGGTGTTGTGTCCTTGAGGGGTGGGAGAAAGTTCTTGTCATGCCAGAACAACCTGGCTCCCATATATGCCAAAAACTGTGCAATAATAAGCCAACCATACGATATATAACCTGTGTTTTATCATTATTATCGACAACAGCATATACAGCTGCAACCATCAACCAGCATTCTATAGGAATATACCCCTCAAAAATGGAAAGCTTTTTAAGAGGCAAAGAACTTGTTCCCAGTTGAAGCTGTTCGTATAATCCATGGTGAATTCTAAAATTTGTGAGTGTAGTGGGGATATAATGCAAGCAGTAATCACATGCATTACAGAAGTCATACTCCAGCAGAGTATTTAATGAATGGGACAAAATTTGTATTTTTTTGTCCCATGTATTTAATGAAATGGGACAAAAATAGCCAGCCCAGAGCTTTACTACTGCAGCCCTACTTTTCTGTGACAAGTTTGTAACCCGCTCCAGGCTAGTAACAAACACCAGTAATTTTTTTTGGCCTAAGAACTATTTAAAGATAAATTGCTGGGATGATATGAGACCAACAGATACAAACCCCACCATTATGCTAACAATGAAACGGTGTTAAACCAAAACTGGCAGCCTTTTAGCCCCACAGCTGATCTGACAGTAAGGCCCAAGCTACAGCAATCACCATCTTCAGTTCAAAACGTGGATCTACTGAAATGGCACCCACTGGCCCCAACACCCTCACAACACCCAAAAAATGAGTTCCAAATGGGTGAAGGCTCTTAGTCCTGTTCTCTTCTGCACTCCCACGGCCTGCAGAAGCCCTGGTGAAATGACAAATGCCATTTATCACATCACACCAACAATCTGGTTTAAGACTGGATAGATTGCAAGATAAGTAAAGATATTATTTCTGTATTTAAAAATCCTACACGTGTGAGCGGAAAGGAGACTTAACTAACCAGCAAGATTCCAATCAATTTTGCAGGACCAAGGGTTGTATAAGTTATTGGTTTCAGTTCTAATGATAGGCTCTCAGACTAAACGTACAAGCATTACATGCACTTCTAAGCAATCAAGAAAATTAAAATCCACTTATAGCTGAAGTAATTCCAGATCAAAACATCAATTATTTCAGGCCTTTCTGGAGGCAAATTTCTCACAGAAAAAATAATGAACACTTCCTACTACAATTTATTTCACACTAAGTTAAAAATCTTCTTTTACCAGTGAGAAACAGAGGCTCAGATGATCCGTGTTCCATGGGTTTCCACTGACCACGTTGTTTAGGTGCCTCCAAGTAGTGTTTGACCCTTGAAGCAACAACTTCTTCTAGCAGCTTGCAGACCTCCTGAAAGAGAAACCACTGGCCTGGTTTGATCTAAAAAATGCATGTATCACAACATTAGGTATTTAAACAAAATTTTAGTGAAAATCTTCTCAGGAACTGTCAACACATTATTTCTCAGCAAGAATCCTTATAAACCACAAAAGATATTTTGCTTCAATTCAGTTTAATTTGGAGGTGGGGGGAAGATGGAGCAAATTAGGTCACAGCAACTTAATTGTTCTAATTAATTGAGATTTTTCTGCTCCTAAACATAACTGTTCGTATCTTTCATACTTTCTTCAACAATGAACAATAAAACCACATCGACTCAGGAAGAACAAAACCCGCCAGAATTACCCAGGAAAAAACCCAAAAAACTTGGGAGTAAAAACCAAAATTTCATCTCTTGAATACCAGAATAAGTTTTAAGCCCAACACACACACACACACACACACACACACACACACACACATTTGAGACTTTTCCCTCACTGTTCTTATTTTCCATTGTTCATAACTGTGTGCTCACAGCAATGATACTTTGTGGCACACAAAAACATAATTTTACCTCTATAATGTGTTAGGGTAATAGATAAAATTATATAAGTAGTATCTAAACAACCTTGCCTTGAAATTTCCTTTTGATTAGTGTAGAGAGTACTCGGAACAACACATTGTTAACACATTGCTCTAAAAGAAAGCCGGGCACATGCTTTCAGCCAATCACAACCAGCATTTTCCCTTTACAGTGAGAAATAAGTTTTCCTTTCTGCCTGTAGAGCACAGTTATAAATTACTGTATTTGCTTATTCTTCTGTTTAACTCATTAAAGTGCTCCCATTACACATTTCCTTCGTGGGCCTGCGCTCAGGTTAGAACTGAAAGGTCTGGAAAGCAGCAGGAGCATGGCGTGTCCTTGGTTCCTTCTACAGCAATAAACACTGCCATGCACTCCCTTCATTTACACCAAACACGTTTTCCTCGTTAGGCTTATGGAAATATTATTGAGACGGCTCCCCACAAAGAACCGCACGGACCTCGGAGGGCGAAGAGAAATCTTTGACTTTGTCATCCTGGGGGAAAAGGGGCACGATGAGAGAAAAAGGGGAGAAAAAGAAGGGGAGAACTGCAGCATCTCACAGCAGCGATGCCAAGAGCACTCCAGATCCAGCTGGTGACAGCAGAGTGCCACGGTGGCCGTGCCAGCACACAGCTGTGTTTCCTGACGCCGTGCTTTGGGCGCTGGGGCAGCTCCACCCTGCCCTCCACGGGCTCCAGGGAGGAGCTGGCAGCCAAAAGGCCGCCGGGACAGCATCACCAGCATCCACCAGCTCCAGCCTGGATGAAGGATTCATCCAGGGCTAAGCAGGGCATCAGCAGGAATTGTGTTTTGTACAGAGGCATCCGCATTTCCCACAGACGAGGGCAGAGAGGGATGCAGCACCACAAGTGTTTTCCAGAGTTTGGAAACAACAGAAACTTGCGACGAACGTGCAAGAGCTCTCACAAAAGATACGTTGGAATAATCTTTCTTTATGACCTTTTCTCCCCACACACAAAGATTCTGCACAGGACTTTCAGGAAGTGAATTGCAAAGCTTATTGGACTCAACCTTCTCAGTTGTTGAAAATATGCAACCTTTGTACTTCTCTCGAAACATGCAGTCACAGAAGTGCACTGAATGCTGCCCTGTCATGCCTCTTTATTAAATCAATCATGAGCTAATTTCCTGAAATTCATCTCTTTTTGTTTTGGCAGTCTTACAAAATGCATTCCGAAAACGTTTAAAACTCAGATAACCAGGAGAGTAAAACTGGTTATAAATAGAAAAGGTAACGAGCATTCATTTAGTCATAAAAATTAAATCTGAAATATTTTCCCTATTTTCTTATTTCTCTACTTAATAAAGCACAAATCCGACGAACCGCATCCTGCTGAATATTCTGCTTTTACTCCCTCGGGATATTACTGTATTGTTCCTTTTAATTTCATTGAAATGTACGACTCTGAGATGCCTGGGGACGCTGGGCAGTGACAAGTTAATGATGGCATTATTAGGGAGGCTATCTGCTGAAAATTACCGTAACGGAGACTTGCGGGAAAGTCCACAGGCATCCCAAACACGTCCTGCCTTCGTTTTCAATAGGGAGCTTCTCAAGTTCCCACACAGAGGGGAAAGCTCCCGCCAGGAACTCAGCACAAGATCCTGTGTGATTTCTCCACAATCTGATGAAAGTTACAGGCGGGATTTTGCTGCTCGCTGCTTGCACTGATTTCCCACCCTTTCATTGGGATGTACACGTGTGACACGCTTAAAAAGAGTGGAACTTTCTTTTCATAAGAGGCAACAATTCTACTACGGTTTATCGTGCAGATTTACGTTTTCTTGCACCCTCTAAATGCAGCATCATTTACACCTCTCAGAACAAGGAATAAAAATTAACAGGAAATATTTCAGCAACAAAATCATACCTGCCACAATCTGGTTTATATCACTCAGGATAATTTACAAACATTCATGAGAAACATATTTCTGAAATTAAAAGTTAAATCAGAAGAACCCGCGCGGCATGAATGCGCACACACACGGAGTTTAAAAATTAAAAATCTAAATTTAAAGTGGTCACTAGTGACCCCAAAAGCACATATGGTTGACTTAGGGGTCCCACGGCAACCACTGATAGTTAGGTATAACTAACAATATTCTTCTACCACTGACAAATCCTGAACAGTTCAAGGCAATTCCAACCTTTTCCCGGCAGCCGTACACTTTTGAAGTAGAATTGATATTTGCTGTACCTCTTTCTCATGATCTGAAAACCAGCTGGTGTCTTTACTCGAGCCTTGAGGCAAAATATGAACATCCACCAAGACAGCAAAGTTCCCACACTGGAGGAAAAAAAAAAAAAACAAAAAAAAAGAAGAAGAAAAAACATGTTGAGCTGTGGCTGCTAGGAAGCACATGTTGAGCAGACAGAGAGATAAACAATCAGGTAAATTCAGCACATGCATCTGATTCAGAGTTACAGCAGGCAGAACATTAAATTGTGGAAGTTTATGAAGTACAGAATTACAAATTTAGCATTGTTTGGGGACTTTACAAGGAACAAGGGTACCAGACTAGATAGCTCACTGAAATGTTTATATGACAAGCGCAAATATGTGGAATTTTCTTCTGCCATCTAAATGACACTTTTAAATCTGAGTTCATGCAAATCTTAGTATGTGAAAAATTAGCTATTCCTCCATCAAACTCACGTCATTCTATTTTCTGAAAAATTGGTACCACAATAATTATCTAGCTGGTGATTTAAATTTATTAAGTACTTTGAAAATCAGCATCTTGGAAGTGTTTTCCTCTCTCCAAGCTACCTAATATAAAGAAAAGCAAGTGTGAAGGAATTGTCGGCAGATATTTGGTGGTTACCACATCTGTACTTTGGAATGGTTAAATAATAAGGCTCACCTATTACTAAAGAATATACACAATTATTAGGATTATACAGGCTACATCCCAAGAAATACCAGCTATTTTTTAAAATTCTTCGATAGGTTTTGATTGAGGACAGTGAGATGACCAAGGGTTATTTTATTTTATTTTATTTTATTTTATTTTATTTTACTGGACTCTGGTTTTATAGCACTGACAGTCTAAGGAGAACACCTGTACCTCAGGCTTATGGTGTAGCACAAGCACAGCTGTTGAGAGCACCCATTAGCACCAAGAGCAACAATTTTATTAATCATAACAACATATCTGATAAATGTAAAACTTCTTGGTTTATTAAACACTCGGACCTGTAAATCAGCTGCAAACAGAAGTTCCTAAATAATGATTCAAATATAATTAAAATGCAGTTCATGGCCAGTATTGTATTGTAGCTAGAATGCAAAAGTTTGGCAAATGAGACAGGCATTGTGAAATCATTCTGAGAAACTTCTAAGTTACTTAAAGGTATCAGTCACTGAAAGAGCAGAATGCTTTGATCTATTGTATCAAAAGGCTTCTCTTTCCTCCAGAGAACCAAGAATTGCCAGATGGCTGCAACAGCAAACCTTTCCAAGCTTTAAATGGATGACAAAATATCTCACAAAAATCTCTGGTGAATCATTAGTCAGCTTCAGCAAACTTTAAATTGACTACTGAACTTCAAAGTTAGCAGACGCTGCAGATTATAAAGTGAAAGCCAGTAAATTATTCATGGTTCAGCACTAATAACAACAAACAAGTAGTTGATACATCAAGAAAATTCAAATTATCAAATGCTCCGTGTTAACTGGCATCATTTTCTACTCCCTACAAAACTTTATATATAGATACAGATGCAAAGCATAGACCTGTTTTTCAGGGAGACAGAATGTTTGGAATTACTTTCTTCTGAGTGGCACTGAATTGTCTCACTTGCCAATCTTGAAAGAACTGGGAGAAGACGAAGAAAATAACGAACCAAATGGAGCGGTTAAAACGATCTTGAAAATTTTACAAATGCATCGCACTTCAAAGAGAAAACAAACAGACATAAACAGTGTGTGAATCCTTATAATAGACACGGTTTCCCAATGGAAGATTTCTCTCCTCTGAGCTTTGGAGCCAGCACACCTGGAAACATTTCAATAGCCGCAAGCCATCAGTTTTACCCTAAGAACAGAACAGCTTTGGGACAGGACACAGGGCAGCATAACTGGCACAGGCAAAGAGCAAAAATGGGGAGTCAGAGAAGCCCAGCCCTTCCCCAGCCTCACCACCCCCTAATTTTTTCAGTCCTGGATGAGATATGGGCGACAGCTCCCCTGCATTCCTGAGCTGCACAACACCTGCTAGAGCTACACCTCTCTTTATTTACACCTGTATTTATTATTTATGAAGGCTCCATGTGCCTGCACAGGGTACAGCTCAGTGGATGATGTTTATACTGAGCAGCTCAATACAACTTTTGTTTGGTTGGGTTTTTTTCCAGCAGCAAAGGACAAGTACAGACTAAAGGCCAATACAAATAATGGCAGGGGACAGAGGCAAGTGGAGGAAAAACGTACAGAGTTTATATTAGCAGAGCTGATGCTCTTACAGAAGTTTTTATTTTAATTTTTATTCTGGTGACATGCAATTCCATGAAAATACTAGCTTTTATTTTATTTTATTTTTAGTGGAAATGAAGTGTTTCCAGTCAATGTGGCTGCAAGATGCAACTCGTGACTCCTAAGCAGCACAACGGAAAGGCAAACAAAAAGAACGGCAACTTTTAATTTCATACTTTCAACATCCATCTCATAATTTGCACTGAAAACTGGTTTCTGAGGTGTGACTGTGAAAACTGAAACCTGAATGCCTGATTTGATGGGAAACACATTCGTCAAGAATCAACAGGAAAGCATTTCAGTCAAAAATTAAAGACAGAAGCGGATGCTCCAATTTGACATCCCCCATAATTCTAGATTTCAAAAACTCTTCATTTTTTACAAGCTGTTTTTAATGCTCACTCATTCTTACTGTAACAGCCTAATGACATTCATTGTGTTACCAAACAAAGGACTTTAAACGATCTCAGAACGTTGTCAGTGGATTGTTGTACAGCAGTGGCCCCTAATTCAGAACATCTTTTCAGAAATCAAATTGTTTATACAAATACATCAAAACACTTCACAGACGCTGCAAACTGAAAATAAAACCAGACAGGGAACGTCAACAGAACAAAACCCAACACAAAGCGGTCAGGCAAGCAAAGTCATCTGCTCATAACCTGCTGAAGCCTTGAAAGAAGCAAATATTTGATGAGTGAGCTGGTATTGCAGACCCCACAATGAGTAAATAAACCCAAATAAATACTTTTTATTGCTATATTGATTTTTACAATCAGCGGGCTCCTATGTGGGGTACTTCTTGTCTCTTTAAACTGCATCAACATAGAGGAACTGTTTATTTCTACTGCTCCCTCTTCCCTGAGCACTGTGCTACTCTGTTGTTGCAGAGAGAATTTTATTTTGGTTTTAGATGATGTCTATAGTTAAAAAAAAACCAAAAAACAAAAAACCCAAAACAAACAAACAACCCCAAAAAAACCCAAAAATTGTTCCAAATGACCCCTCAAAAAATCTCATTGGAAGCCCTTTCTGGCAGTGGGACAAAATTGATAGGATGTATCAGCACTTTCCAGAATGCAAAAGCACAGCCAAGAGATTTTGTGGGGAAAATAAAATAAACCACACCACACATACGCTTATGTGAAATGGCTTGTCTTAAAACAATCAGGAAAATTTAAAGATTTTCCATCTTTGCTAAGTTCTTTCTGAAAAATCAGTAAGTGCTCTGCACTGAGACAAGCAAGTTCTAATATCTACACATTGAGTGTAATTATGAACAATTAATCATTGGTCTCTGCACTATGCCAACTGTATTATGAAAAAAAATTACATTTTCCAGGCTTATTAAAAGTTTATTTTCCTCCTTTATCTTTCTGATCCCAAAGAAAATCATGTGTTTTCCTATTGTTTATACTATTAACACCAATGATTTACAATATTTTGAGTTTTTCCTCTTATACAGCAATAGCAAGAGGCAAAAATCACTTAAAGCAAGTGAGCATTCATAATGATTTGTCATTATGCAACATTAATTTGACTTTTATTTAGAGACAAATCTAGAAGCACAATGAATTGAGGTAATGCACAGTTTCCCAAACCATAGGGACACTGCTCCAGTATTTAAATGCCTCAACCTATATAAACACAGGAGTCAGGATGGTGTTTATGCTGACGGCTATCAGAGGATAAAGGAATTTTGGTGACAGCTAACACTGTACATTTCTCCTGTTAAGTAGGTAAAGTTACAATTTGAGGTGTGCATGACTTTTCCACATATATTTCTTGAGAATCTCCACGGTTTTTCTGTTGTTGTATTGAGGTTTTTTTGGTTTGGTTGGTTTTGTTTTTTTTCAGGGGGTGGGGAGGGTGGGGGTGTAAATCTAGGGAAAAAACCAAAAAACAAACCCAAAAAACAAAAGACAAATCAGAGAAAGGAGAGGGGAGAAAAATAAAAATAATAGAATTTTTTTTCACCGGGCAGCAAAGTCACACAGAAATAGTGCTTCCCTGGATGATGTTCAAAGCAAGGTGTTTTTCCAGCTCTCTATTTCAGGTGGTTTTAGGCACCCAACAGGTCACAAGTGAATGGTTTTACTGTCATGAGATTAATCAGGAGCTCACCTAACAAGAGGAATTAGTGATTATAGAAAAATTTCTCACCAGCTGATGCAGAGAAACAGAGCAGAACAGATGAGAGAAGCCAAAAGCAGAATCCCTCCAGGGAATCATGATATAAGTCCACTCTTTAAAATGCTCAAGAAATATGATGCAAATGTCAGAGGGGAAAAAGGGTATATATTCCACTTTTGACCCTTTTTCTGGATTAGAGCTGCTCGGTTCTGGAAATTGTACAAAGCTTATACTTTGTTATAAATTTATATCCTAAAGGTGTAGAACAGTTTGGACAAATAAATCCTTGTTATTAAAGAAGGATTACAGCCATCAGCTAAAATCACCTAGATCTTTTCAATTCCCTGCTTTCAAAGATCTATGGGGTCACTGCAACAGTAAAAAGGGAGCAGCAGATCAAGGCCAATGCTGTAAGGGGGTCTAAACAGAAGATCTGCCCTCAAAGATAACTATACTAAATTATACACAGATTCAGCAGGAATTGAAGAATTTAAAATGCAGTCAGACTTTTCAAAAGCAGGGAGGAAATTCCCCTTTACAACCTGCATACAAGTTATATCTAAGTAATCTTTCACAAGTGTTGGCTTGCTTTTTTTAGCAGCATAGTTTACGTATGAGGAATTCCTGAAAGGAGGAGTGTTTAATTTTCTGGTGTTTTAGTGGAAGAGAAGAAGCAGTTATCTGAAAATTCAATCAATAAGCTATAGGCACATTAAGCTCACACTGAGAGGTTCCCATGCCAAGCACAGAGGTGTAAGCAGAGAACGAGCCTTTAGAACAATCCTTTGATAAATGTGGCCTGACAACTCGTGAAACTAGGATGCAACATCAAGGCAGCATTGTAGGCTCTTAACAAATGCAGATGGACAGGATATTAAACTTAAGAAACGATGGGAAAAAGAAAACAAGAAATATTTGTGAATGATTCAACCCTTAGGAAAACATAAAAAAAAACACAAAGGAGTTTCAGATCTGATGGAGCTGTGCGTGATACTGAAGGCTTTCAAATTAAGGAGTAACACACGGGTGTTAAAGCACATAATTGTGAGTGATCCACCCAAATCAACAGATTAAAATAAATTATTGAAGACAACTCCTGCAGGAAACCAAGGACTCGCCGAGGTAAAGGAGCTGCCTCTTTTTAGCAAGCTAAGAATGCTGCAGTGCAAACAGAGCCTTCAGTTCATCACCCACAGCCAGGCTAAGCAGTAATTACTTAATCTAAACATCTGAACTGGTCTCGGAAAACTGCTCCATCAGGTACAATGTTGAAAAAGAGGCCTAAATTGCATGAGAGAATTAAGCTTAATTTAGGTTGTCAATCTGTGCTGGTCTGATCCCAATTCCGTAGGAGGTTCTGTAGCCCACGTATTGAAAAGAGTCATGTAAGTTGGAGCTGAAACAATTGCAAAAAGCAAGTTTTTCCTTGGGGCTAAGTCTCCAAGTAACAGTGCAATCTCACCATCGTTTTGAAAGGATATACACCATGTCCCTGCCTGTGCCAGGACTGATCCAGAAAAACAGAAATAGCAGCACAGTATTTGCTCAAGATCATAAAAAAGATAATTTGAGATTCCAGCAAGCTGCTTTCACCCTCCTGTTGTAAAGTATTAGTCTAAAAACGATGGGAAATTTTAAATCATTGTGAGAAAGAAATGATGAAACACCCATGTCTGCAACAACCTGATTTTATGCCACTTCAGGCTGGGGAAAGTGAGTGGTGGCCGTATTAAGTGGGGAGGAGAAAGCATTCCAAATCTACCTAAATTAATTCTTAATTGGAAATTTTTAAAGCCACTTCCTAGGGCTAAGCCACACGAACAGAGTGCACAGGATGACACATTATTGTGTAGCACCTGACCACTGGTAGGTGCAGATAAAGATTATTACTTTACCGAGCTCTTTCCCTCAGCTATCAAGAAAAATAATTATACAAATTTGGTATTATGAAAGTAATTCATGAGAATTGCCTTGTCATTGCTGTGCTGAACTGGAGCTGGGGACATTCTCTGAGGTTCAAAGTCAGCGCTGGGATTTTGTCTCTTCCCCAGGTGGAAAGGAAGAGGAACTCGTACATACCTTGTACAAAACCCTCTGCATGCCTGAATTATTTGGTTTTTAATTATCTAGATCCTATAGCAATAGCTACCAGAACTCCTCAAGTGTAATATGACAATATAATTTTTTGGAAGAAATTACAGCCAGTAATAAAAAGGTTTCAGGGCCTTTTTCCAATGCTCAACTTGTTAAATGATTTTAACAGGTTTTCCTATACACGCTTTACTTGCTGTATTTTAATATTAATTTCACAGACTTTAAAGCATCAACAAGAGGTCACCAAGGATGTATTGGCAAGCGACTGATGGATTTGTTCAGCATGAAAAGAGCCATCATCCAAGGGGGCTGAGGAAATTAGCAATGTACCACCTGATTTTGTGTTTCTGCATATACCAGAAAACAAAGTGCAATAAAAATTACATGGAGACGCCACTCTAAAGGTAAACTCTGTCAGAAAAAATAAAACCAGACAGCACGAAAGGAGAATTTACAAGCTTCCCGTAAGGTGAAGCAGAGGCAAACAGCAGAGTTTGTTTCACCACGTGCCCATTGCTGGGATGAAGGAGCAGCAGCTCTCCAGCACGTGATGCACCCAGGAATACATTTCTGAGTTCTTTGTCCAACAGCTGCAGGGATGGGCTGACTTCCCTCTCACAAAAACCGAACGGGGAAGTGAGGGCAGGTCCCACGCAGAAAACTCTTCCACGTGTCCAACTCTGCAATTATTTCGGATTCCTTTTTCTCCTGAGGTCTCACCTGCTCTGAAATTCCCTTCTTCCCCTGCCCCTGAAAACGTTACCTACCGCAGCACACAGCTACTGAACGGGGGAAGCAGGAGGCAACACAAAACCAAACCCAACATCTGCAGCCCATGTTTCAATGTAAAATAGTTGCAGATGCTAAATCTTGACGCCAAAAATAATTGAAGGGATTAAAGACACATTGATTGCACGTGATCAGATTTTAAGACAAATATCTAAAGCAAAAGTATTTTTATTTGTTAAAAAAGTACAGCAAGCCAAACTTCTTAATAATGTGAAATTTACTGAAATGGTCGAAATGCTGCTTTTTCAGAGTACGTAAAAGAACCACTTTTAACTCTGTGTTTTAACTGATTTGTTTAAACCCAGCCAGGAAAAGATTGAGAACAGCAAGAAAGCTTTTTCAGAAACAGCATCAGAAAAAAGTGACTCATGCTGAAAAAGGCGTATTACGAAAGTGACACCCTTTGGACAAAATCCTTCTATTAAGTGGGAGCATATTAAGTCAACACAGGGCAAAAGAAGAGGAAAGTTCAACAAAATAGTCGATGCTTTATCTACAAAGGTGCAAGGGAAGAAACACATGAATCTTTCAAATGAACAAGTGATGCTCTAAACCTTATTGCTGAAAAAGCAGATTCAGATGATGGAGAATACATCATATTTCAAAACAGAAACAGATCAGCAAAAACCTCAAGGAATTACCAGTTGGCAAGCAAAGGGATATAATTTTTCTTTAATGTCCAAGAAAAAGAATTCACTTCTCTCATCTGGCATTGAACAGAATATATAATAAATAGAGTTTATGCTTAAATAACAAGAAAAAAGAATAGGAGCAACAAGAAATGTATGAAAATATGAACATAGTTGAACACTGAGGAGTTGGTGAAAAGCAAGAATGGATTGTGAAAAGCAGCTGGTAGAGAGTTTGTCATCAGAAAGGTTCTTGGAACTAAAACATAACGTTCTAAGGAAGCTCTTTTCCCATTTTTCCCAGTCCTTGCCCCAGACTTTCTCCATCTTACATCTCCCACAGGTTAGCCAGAGCTGAACAGGTGAAACTGTCCCTCACCTGAAACAGTTTTGATCCAACATCTGATTTAAAATGCATCCTACCATCTACTGAACTGGACAGAAACAAATAGGGACTGTTCCCAGATGCCTCCTAACAAACTTCAGTGGTAACTTCTGGGAGGAGAGCAGGGCAATGAGAAGCAGGTGGTGGATGACAAGACCTTAACTTAAACCAGATTTAAGCAGCTCAAAAAGTGCACCTGACTCTGCTCCAAGCTTGGGCCGTCAGGAGGGCCCAGCAACCCCTCCCTGACCTCTAAGGAAGGCAGGTGAGAACAGCATTAAATGGCACAGGTTAATCAAAATTTATTTACACACCCCCCCCCAGCAGGCACACCAAAGATTTCCAGGTCATAAAAGTGAATCCTCCTGCAAGTATTCCCCTTCCCACTACTCAGTTTCTGAAGTTGGGAAGTGCTGACTGTGTTTCGTCTAAAAATCTATAAAAATCAGTTAATTGACTACAGTCTTTTCCAATAGGGAAAAGGAAGATCCAAACAAAGTGTGATTGTTTCTAACACGAAAACAAACATTTAAAGAAACAAGCCCAGTACTTTACATCAGTAGAGCCTAATCTCTAACTCGCTTTGTCAATTGCTATAATTCTCTTTCACACTAAGTGCACTGATAGGCATTATATTCACATGTGGTCAATCACACCACGAAAACCCAAGGAAAAACACAAAGCACAAGATAAACACATCGTGGGTAACACACTGCTCATTTTCACCTGTTATGAAGGATGATAGAAACAACACGCTCCCAAGATTTCAGAGAAGCTCTGTTTTATAGATGGAGAGGAGTGGAATGGTGAGAAGGACTGATTTATTCCCAAAAAAACCCCAAAACATTTCTCTGCTCCACTGGGATCAAAAAGGTTGTCTCCATAAAGAAANGATGATAGAAACAACACGCTCCCAAGATTTCAGAGAAGCTCCGTTTTATAGATGGAGTGGAATGGCAAGAAGGACTGATTTATTCCCAAAAAAACCCCAAAACATTTCTCTGCTCCACTGGGATCAAAAAGGTTGTCTCCATAAAGAAAAAAGGACATAATTTTAGTAGAGTCAAAAAGGACTACCAGTACCTAAGATTTCAACTGCTATTTGGGAATGCCTTTTTAAAAAGTTAAGTTTTAAATTTCAAAGCCTTTGTATTATTTTTTTTTCCCCAAGTTTCCCGTGGATTATGTTACTAATTGGAAATATGTGGGAAATATTTCCCACAATTATGTTTAGAAAAATTCCGGTGCTAATTAGCACCAATCCTCATACACGTGGAAAACATTAAAATCACTGAAAATGATAAATACCATTGATTTTATGCAAGAAAACGTAGACATTAAATATAGAAAACATTGTATTGGGTCCATACTGACCCATATGCTCTGACAGCAACAAGAAGTCTACAGGAAGAGGTTAAATCCATAAGCAAATAATGATACTGCCCTCAGCAGATGTATTAAACTTTTGTCAACTGGGTTTTATATCTCATAGGTCACATCTGTGTTCGGAAGTCACCAGCGATTGTTTTCTCACAGAATTTGTGAAGTTTATAAAACTTCTCCAATATTTGCATCCACGACATCCTGTGGCAAATCTAATCCCACTAAGAATCTCACATTCCAGCTCCTTTCAAACCATCGTGCCATTCAATACTCGGAGACTTTCTGCACAACTGCAAAAGAAGTTTGGAACCTTTTTGTAACTTGGGTCCCTTCTCGGGCCCTCTCGCAAACACAGCGAGCGCCCGGAGCTCTCTGCTCTGGTACTGCCTTTGTCCTTCTGCCAGGGAATCTGCACGAAGTGAGCTGGGAAAGAAGGCCCAACAGTTCTTCGGTGAACACCTTGTCACTCCCTTCTGGGGGATCCCGAAGGGTTATGGCAACCAGACCTCCCTGTAAGGAAGGCAGAAGGCTGGGATGCCTGGCGTCTGTTTACAGGGGGTGTTTTGACTTTCTCCCAATGTGTTACACTGCCCCTGATGTCCATTCCTTCTGCTAATCCCTTCATTAGCATCGGGCTAATTTGCCCAACACAGATGCAAAATGTTGCACTGACAACTTTCCATTCCTATCACTGAAGGCCCTCACACCTACCTGGAGTCAGGGCAGTTTAACAAGAGCGACATCTGCCAAAGTTTATCCTTCACATATATTCTAAAAGGTGGCTTTCTGTGTACTTATTCCAGTGCAGAGTACAAATTAACTGAAACAAAACCAATTAATACACTGTATTAATGCCTGTTGCTTATTTTGCAGCTCAGAAAATTAGGATACTGGAAAATTAGTTTCCAAAGTTAATGTGTGTGTTTCAAAAAGGTCAGCTTTTTAACATCTTAGTAAACAGCTGAACTCTACAAATGCATCTTAGCACCCGGTCCTGTTGTGTGCAAATACAGAGAATCATGTTTAAGCTACTGCTTTGTCCTTCAAGAGGTTAATTCTGCTTCACTTGTCTTTCAGATTCCCCTTATAATGAACCAAACTGCTGTAAAAAAACCCCCACCTTCTGTAAAACAGTCCCTTAAAATTCTTATTTTTATCATTTTCTATCAAAAAATACATATATTTGTGCATCCACCAGCTTCTTTTTCTCCCTGCTCCATCTGTAACCCTATCCCAAAAAAACCTGCCATGGGTCTCCTAATTCTTCCATGAATTTTTTTTCCTGAATTCAAATTCAAGACTTTCTCCACACCTGCAAAGGTCAAAATTCCTCCTTAATGCATCTTCTAAGCAGGCAAGGGCTACAGCAAAACTGACAGGACAAAAGCAGCTCAATAAATTCAGCTATGCCATCTATTATCGGGTATCTCAGATGTCACCTGGCTGAATTAAATCTTGCCTAATTGCAATGTTTACGTCTACCCAGCAAGATGTTAAAATGGAAAATTAAAACGGAATTACTTAACGTGGCTGCAGCACACCTAATTTTCCATCACCTGCTTAGCTCTCCAAGGGTGAAAAGAAATAGAATTTAAAGGCAACAAACTTCTCAGCTTGCTGTACTGAAACTTAATCAATAAAAATGAGAACCATCCTTGTCAACTGCTTCCTCTCTCCTGAGGAGTAAGCAAATCATTAGCATCAGTTCCAGTACTGCTCCTCCGGAAAACGACATTTGGAGATGGATGCAGCATTTGCATCACTAAAACCAGCACATTTTACTCTACACAAAGCAACAATCGGTTGCTAGATATGTAAAAACTAGGCCCAGATTACACTCCATGCCAACAAAAACAACTGCTCCTTAGCTTGCTAGTCCTTTTAATTTATTGCCATAGCATGGAGATATAACTCCTATTTGCAATCAAGGAAAAAAAATAGAATAAAATTATTGGTGCAGCCGCCTAAGAGAAGACTTTTTCCCTGCTCGCTCAAGTTCTGGTCTATATCACTCTCAGTTCCCAAGCCTCTTTCCACCTCTCCTTATCTCAGTCTTCATTTTCCCACTGTCAAAGCCTGTTTTTCCAGGAAGGAAAGTTATGGTAAAGATGAGGAATATTGTTCAGCACCTCTTTGCCCTTTGGCACTGCTATCAAACACTGGGATTTTATCTGCCACATTAGCAGAGATCTTACAAAAAACACATTCCTTTTTGTATAATGTACATGGTGGTCACTCAAACAATAACCAGTAACAGATGTCTGAAGTGAGGAGAATGGACTATTTAAATAGAACTTTATAAA
This sequence comes from Regulus satrapa, assembly GCA_013396955.1. Classification (NCBI taxonomy): domain Eukaryota; kingdom Metazoa; phylum Chordata; class Aves; order Passeriformes; family Regulidae; genus Regulus; species Regulus satrapa. The sequence goes on from VWZN01015902.1 coordinate 217,194, forward strand.
TTCTGATGATCCCTTCCCAGATTTGAGACCTTGACACTTAATTTATAACTATCAGCATGGCCCTATCCTTCCCTTTGTCTGTTTATTTCTAGTTCCAACTCGGTAAGGATTCTTTGCCCATCATGCCTTCAGTTTCTCTGTGACCTTGCAGATAATCTCACCCTCAAGTTGCCTTCATTTAACAGGGCAGAGATAAAAATGAAAAAAAACAAAAAAAAAACCAAAAAAAAACCAACCTCTGCAAAGAATCTAGCACCCAAATAAGGAATTCTGTCAGGGCTATGAACTTACATAAAATTACTGGTTTCATTCAGTACCCTGCAATGACCATCTGGGAAGGTTTTCCTTTCAAAGGAAACACAGGAGTATGAGAGAAATGTAACCTGGTAAGAGTCCACTGAAGTTTTGATGGTACAGGATTTGTACTTAGGTCTGCTTTCCAGGGCTTTTCAAACCATGATCTCACTCAACATGCATGGGAAATTAAGTAGTAACTGCTTTAAATATCCTTACATGTCAATATGACAAGAAAGAATGTTAGAATTGGAATTTTAGAAGAAAATTCTCCATGAATCTATAGCTGTAAACCTTATCTGCCAACAGCACTTTCACTCATATAGAAACAGCAGAACTAAAGACCCATTTGGCATAATACAGAAGCAGATTTGAAGACTACACTCTTTATAATGCTGCATGATGTTTAATTACCTTGTTCTCCCAAGTCCCCTTTAAGATAATAAAGATTTCTGTATGTACTTCTGGATTCAGATGCTTAAGAAAAAGCTTTTTTTTTTTAATGTCATTAATGATCCATCTCACTAAAACAAAGGATATTGCCAATAGTAGAAGCAATGGAAAAGAAGAAATTTTTAAAAGACATGGTCAGATTCTGCCATTGTAACAGCCCTGCAGAGATGCAGAACACGTTTACAGGCACACACAGAGACTGACAATTGTTGTACTTGTGGACAAAACTTATCCTTCATGATCTTTAAGCCTCCATTAGAAGTTTTACATTCCTGATTAATTTTTTCAAACAGTTGAAAAAATATGTAACAATAATCCCAGAAAATGGGCAACTCTTAACATTCAAAAAACTTTGCAGCTTCACCAGCAAAAGTCCACATGCATTTCACTGAAGGCTCTCAAGATGTGAATTTCAAGATCATTTGTAGGAAATAGAATTCCCCTTTCTCCTGAAGGCAAGGCAGCAATAGGAATTACCCTGTGCAGGCAGCAGATAAACAGAGCTGTGAAACATTTCTCCAACTGACAGATCATATTACAGGGCAAAAATCTCCTTTCCTTCCTGGTACAATGCTCACCTGTACCCCCCTCTACTGGAAATCCGTTGTGTTCAAGGCTGGCAAGGAGGAAAAACCTCTTGGGATACAGCAGTGACATTTCTGATGGAACTTAAGCAATGCCTACCAGAATTTTATATTCAAACACACGACAAAGACGCTGCAAATTTAATGTGATTTCACTGGTTGCAAAACCCAGCCCCACACAATTGTAAGTGGAGCAAAACCATAGGAGCAAAACCAAAGGATGAAGCCTCACATGCTGCAAAATTCACCTACCAAGGACAACAAAGGAACTTTAACAATATCTGCAGAGCTGAGATTTCACTCCCTACAAGTCTGATCTGCATCTTTCTAAGAGCCACATAGGAAAGAACACCTTGGATAAATTAAGTTTAAAAACCTACTTTTTTTTTCCCATGAATCTCAACAGAGGCAAAAAACAAACCAAAAAACCACACCTACGTTACAGATTGAGAGGGAATTACCCTTTGGAAAGCAACAGCTCATTTTTTCATTTAAAAAATTGATAGTATGCTGGCTGCACAACTGTCTTTGGTAAAAGGAATGAAGGAACAGAGATGACAGCACATGACAGATTACAGCTCCTGGATGTCAGGAACCACAGAGACAGGGACAAGTGATCACACCATCCATTTCATCTGATTTGCATTAATAAGATGAAGAAAAAATAAAATTAAAAAAACCCAACAACTTGGCTTAAATATGACCAAGAACACTATTAAGCTTTGTTGTAGTCACCTATGGCAATATATTTGTATCTTTGTATTGGCTTTTTGTTTGAATTTACTAACAAAGTTCCACCCAGGGCTTTTAAAAAAAGATGAAAAGGCAAGCTAAGGTAGCAAAAACACATTATTCAACAATAAATAAGACCTGCTGTGTTGCTAAGGGACACGGGTAAATGAAGAGGAAATATTTCCTTATTTGCCAGATATGAAGAATGAACTCATGATCTACTGTAATGGAATTAACATCAAAGAGAACAATAGAGATCAGGGTGTGGAAACATTTTAATACATTAATATTAATGATTACAACATGGTAAGAGATGCTCCAAATCTTGCTGGCTTTCAAGTTTTTTAATATGCCCTTCAACCCCCCTTCATTAGGTTTTCAGAGCAACACTGAAGAATGACAATCCACAACAAAAATTCCATTTTATCAACCAAGTATTCCTCAAAAAATTCAGGTAAATTTACAAGGGTTTAAAAGCTGTCATGAGAAATACACCCTTTCTGTATGAAATATTTTATATAACTGTATCAAAAGAGAACAGAATCACAACATCCTACAGAAAGACTTGCAGAAAGGCCAAGGACCCCACACGTGCCCCTTGACGGCTGCGAGCACATTTATGAAGTTAAACAGTCTCTGAAGATGACCTTGGAAAGGGCAGGTGGAAAACTGATAAAGGAAAATCTGCCATCTGGTGACACCCTGACCCCCCCAGGGAAATGGGCAGGGTTGGGAGCCCCCCAGACATCTCCCCAGAGTGGATCAATACAATTAACGAGCAGCAAACCAGCAGCCTTTCTTTGGATTAGTACTGGGGAAAGAGAAAACAGTTTGCCTCTCTCTGACACCTCAGGGGCCTTTAGGTTCTCCTTCTGGGGTGCAAAGGGGAATATGAAACATAAAACAGAAATTGTGCCCATCGTCCCTCAAAATTTACACTTTCCAGCATCTGGATATTCCTGTTCCCAGTGGCTGCAAACAGTTCTTCAGCCAATTCATCCTGCCACTCTTGGTTTTCCATCAATTGGAGTATCATTTACTGCTCCTAATCCTCACCTCATCACCAAGCCACTCTGCTTTACTCCTTCTGCTCCATACCTTATTTCTTGTAAACAAATCATTGCACCCTTTCTCTCCTTCACTTTCAAACTGGATGGGCTCAGCCTTCCCCCTTCTCATCACCAGTGCAGCAGGGGCCACCAAGATACAGGAGATTCACTGTCGCTAGAGGGTTTTCCTAAATGAAAAGCGAGTCTAAAAACTGAATTTCCCAAAGGTGCATAACTTGGTGGGGACATATCCACACCAAGGGCAAAGGGCTGGTCACAAAACTCCATTTCAAATTACTGCTGCTTCTTAAAGCCTGGGATTTGTTACCATGCAAACAACTTTGATGCGTAGCTGGTAGATATATTTAAAATAACACCTTTGCAGGGTAAAAAATGAGTAAAAAAAAAATCAACTATTTTACTAAACAAATTCTTGGTATGAAATTCATAATAATTCAGTTTTACGTATCTGACAGAGATAATTTTGCTGCCTCACTTCATAATTTGTATTTATCATTTTTTCATCAAAGGAAATGAAACAGGACCAGACAGCAGAACAGGAATGATGAAACACATTGATTCTCTTTGTTCATATGCTGTTTAGGAAAACAGTATCTCAGGGTTTTAATGGGGAAAAGATCAATTCAAATTTTAACAAAACATCTGTTCTGAGTGGTCCTTAAAAATGGCAACAGAATTTAAGCAGCAGAGAGCATTTAAGTCTTAAAAATAAAAATATAGTGATCTACAAACTGAAAGCTTCCTTAGTCTCCTGCAGTAATATTGACACATTTTTCATATACTTTATAATACTGACTTTAAAAATGCAGGTTTGCCTTTTAAGAGCTTCATAGAAAAGCTTATTCTGCCAGCTGATTATCCCTAAAACTGAACTCCCCCAATAATTTCCATTATCCACATTACAGCATCTGCACTTCGAGATAAAGTCAGTCATAGGGACTGCTGTGCCATTATTTTTACCTCTTTAATAAAACACTCACTGAAATCCAAATACTTCAGAATTGTACAAAGTCATAGGAAAAGCTCAGGTGGGATATTTTCAGCACAATTAATTAATGGCAATCTTCTGGGGAGCAGTGGTAAGTTTAACTGATTTTACAACCTACTTCTAACTCAACAAAAAAATCCTTACCAAAAATCCGTACCAAAGCACGTTTGTCTGATAATTTTAGGAGCTGGTTCTTTTTGTTACTTTCAAAACCTCAAAAAGACCTTGAAACTCAATTCATAAACAAGTAAATAAATTACCTTTGAGAACGGAGATAAAGGCACTACATAAACCCAAATATTTGTTACTTGAACAAATATGCTGTCCATTAAAATGCTTTTATGCCATCTTACTCTTAATTAGCTCCATCTATCCATATCCATGTGAAGAACTTGTCTACCAGAACTTGTAATCTCAGTTCTTTGTGATGAAAATTATATGGCCCTTGGACAATATTGCACATGATCACTGCACTTGCTGTTCCAGACAGTGAGAAGAATGCTGAAAACGTGCATTAATTGTACAAAAATAAACAAAACAAAAATTCCCAGCTATACTGAAGCCATGCCAGGTCTCACAATAACTGAGGCTGAAAGAGATGTTAATTCCTGTCCTTACAGCTAAATTCCTGTCAAACAGTTGCTACAGAAAGTGATTTCATGAATTGTACCTGTGCCTACCAATATCAAACAGGTATAAGCACAATATTTATGAAAATGATTGCTCCAATGGCCCTTTGAAGGTCCCAAAGCCAGCTGGGGGGAAAAAAAAAATTAAAAATCCTTTGTTTTACTAAAACCACAGTGATGATGCAAAATATCTCCTTGATCTATTATATATTTGAAAGCACTAAGCTAAATGCAGACAGTAATTGCTGACAAATCCCAGTAGTAAACAAACCAGCCTCACATTTTACATATTATCAAGAGGCTGCAGAATTAATGGTTGCAGCCAAAGAAATGTTGACACAGTTGCAGATTGAGCCTTAACATGCTGATCATGTTAAAAATACTGCACAAGAAATATTTTTCCACTTTGTAAAAAGCCAGACTGTTTACATGTGTAAGTGGCTGGAGATCTTGTTGTCTGTGTGTGGTCTTAACATTTCAGTATCATAACCATGAATATAAAGAGAAGCAGCATGAAATAACCCATTATACTTACAATCAATGCCAGACTGCAAATGTTAGAAGCGCTGAGATTTGAGTTTCTGAAAACAAGCATTACAACGTACATGTACCTACGTACAAAGCTGTTCACTTGTTTTACTAAAAGTAATTAATTAAAAAAAAAAAAAATTTGAAGTGAAGCTTTTCTAAAAGTAAACAGAGGGCTCATATTTCACAAAAATTAAGTTGCCTTCCCTTTACATTGTTTAGAAAGGACAAAAAAAAAATCAGGAAATTAAAAATAAACATCGAGGTATTCTGACACTATGATAATTTCACTTGCATTGTTTCATCACATAAAATGCATTAAATCACTCTAATTTTTATACAAGTATAACATATATCACAGCTCTAGTTCATAATTGCCTTAAACCTCTCATCTGAGAGAGAATCTGCTGATTCTTAGCTGACTTTTGCTACGAATTGCTGCTACTAATTTACTTAGGAAACTCTGGAAAAATCTCCTGCAACATTTTTTTTTTCTTTTGAATAAAAAGCAAAGCCTTATAGAGAAAACGGTGAAATCATTAAGAAGATGCAAGCTCCTACAATGAGCCCAGTTAGTAGCTTTACCATTCACACACAGCTGGTAAAGGATATCAAACTGTCCCACCTTCCCACTCCCTGTGTCCAACAATCAAACATGCAACTTTCAAAGGCAGGTACGCAGAATAAATGAAAAATATTTATTATAATCACTCAGTGCAAGAGCTCTTGGTATTTTTCACACTAATTGACACTTCCTGACACAGCCAGCAACAGAAAGCAGAGGCCCCCATCCTTCCAGCATCTGTCTGTGAACCTCACTACCCGTGGATGAAATTATTAACAATTCAGTGAGAGGAAAAAAAAAAGAAAAAAAAAAGAAGAGGAAAAAAAGAGAAAACGAAGGATTGAAAGTACAAGGTTGTATCAATAATGCATCTGTCCAAAGGTCTGAGACCGATTTCTGGTCCTATTGTTCATTTGCATATGTGGGAAGGTGAAGGGGGAAGGAGAAATAACCGATTAAGTTTTCCCCATGTTTACACCCAATCAATAATTTAATACGTGCACAGGAAGCAAAGTTCTTCAAAATAGTTTTGTCTTTAAAATTACAGGATTAACGTTAAAGAGGAAAAAAAAAATCAGGAACATAATGGATGAAGAGAATTAACACTGTGGGATCACTCTAATTCCATTAGGGACACACATCCCTCATGAGGTTGAGTTTCTGTTCCTTAAGCATTAAAGAAAAATAAACATGTCACCAAAAGTCTTTCAAAGTATACTTCCCAAATTAGAGAAACGATCAAGGAGCCAATAGAGAAGAAATATGTATGAAGGGTAATTCACTGCAGAAACAAACTGTAAATGACCCTTGAAAGGGGTCCTTCTGAGCTTCCTGGAGGAAGCAGCATGGCTCTCTGCATTATCCCCACTTTCCACTCCTCAGACCAGAGGGCTCATCAGCTCAAGCGTCCCAGGGAGGGAGACCCAGCAGAATTGCAGGATTTCCACAGTTCTACTGGACTGTCGGAGCCTGGAACCCGCATTTGTTGGTAAATAAAGCATTATGCTACACATTTCTTCAGTGTGGAATTATCTGCAGACATGCAGCTTTTGCTCTAGTCCATAAATATTAATGGATCGGTTGAAGACGGCTGCAAACAACAAAGGAAGGCCTGAGAATTTATTCTGTACGATGCCAGACTGCAAAACCTTCCTGTGGAAGTCACAGAGGGGAAACTCCAGAGCACACAAGCATTCAGTGGCAGATTGCCTTTCTCTTCAGGTAGCAGAGAACTCATTCCAAACGCATCACTTGTCCATGTACAATCTGTTCCTCGGGAAATTAATGGCGATTTTTTGCATTTTCATGCCTATTACCTGCATTTATCTGCAATTTAGGGCGTTATGCAGACTCCCCTGCAATTCAGCAGCAGTCGTAGAGGTGACAGCTCATGCCACAGTTGCTCCCAGCCCCCTGGGACAGACCTTCCCCAGCCTGTTCCCTGACCCTGCTGCTTTTCATTTTACTCCTTTTCCCTGGTTCTGTCTGATTTTTAAGCCTCTTCACAGTGCTGCTGCTGTAAACATGGCGATAACTGCAAGGGAGATCTTTGCTGCTGAGAATGAGCCCTCACAGAAGGGAATTTTCAGTGTTTTTGCCTTGTGGAAAAACCTGGAATCCTCACCCTGAATACACAGGAACCTCCATCACACAGCCCACAAGAGAGCTACAAACCCCTGCTGTTCTTCACACTAGTAAGGCAATAGGTAACACAGCATTTAAACTGCATTATATTTTAACAGATTTGGACTAATGTCTAACTATTTTAACATTTAAACAAGCAGCATATGGACATTTTGAGGAGATCCAAAGCGTTGCTGAGAACACAAGGGAACTCTCATCTCAACATCTTGAGGGTCACTGAACTGACTTGCAGATGGCCAAATGAGAGAAATGAGCAAGGCACTTGCTGATCAGGGCCTAAGCACCAAATCTGTGTGGCAATCCAGAGAGAAAGAAGGGATATAGCACAACCGAGCACCAATATGATGGCAGGCAGCAGCAGCAGAGATAATTTGGATTTGGGCAGTACTACATGGAAGATGCTCTTGGTGAACGAGCGCAGCTTTTTAAGCACCATTACGCTGCCTTTTTCTGAAACTACCACTTGTGGCAACTTAAACCTCATCGTTACCACTGTAGATAATTTTTTTTTTTTAAGTATTCTCTCCTTCTAAACTTGTTATAGTTTTGTAGTCCATAGTGAAGATTGTTCTATCAGGTTTTAAGAGCACTCATCGCCGGTACTCCTAACGCTTTGTGACAGCTCAAATACCCCGGCCTACTTACAAATCTGGAAATTATATTTTGCCCGCTTAATTTACTCTGCTTGGAGTGTGAATACTGCCTCATAATGAAACACAGCTACCTTGTCACAGCACTGGCTACCAACAAGAGAGGTTGAAGTGATTTTCTAGGTGTATAGCTTGAAGTGCTGTGAGATTCCCTGATGCTTGCACGAGATAAAAAAAGGCAGGTTCTAACAATATACAAGTATCATTTTGCTTCTACTCACAATATGTTTTTATTGTGTTCTTCATCACTGGGTTTTTCCCTTCCAAAATGTGTATCATAGCTCAAATAGGAGTTTAGAGAACCAGATTAAATCACAACAGCTCCTACAAGCTTAATAATGTAGGCCTCTCCAAAATAGCAACAACAAATGAACCATCTCTAATAACCCTACAGAAAATGGCTTCAAATTAGCAAAGAGTTTTCTGAACTATGTAGAATATGCTGAGCATCTGTAATTAAATCTCTTTCCAGTTCATAATCAAAAAGTACCCCTAGTTGTATCCTCCAGATATTCTACAAATCAAAATTCCTGCCAATTATCAGGGTGAAGGGATATAGACAAAGACACATTTTCCTTAACATTTTTTTTTGTCCTTTGAGGTCATCTCTACACACCACCCTTTTTCCACCAAACAATAAAAGCAAAATTAAATATTCAATTCAATTTACTGAAGCACACATAAATTGACACACAAACATTTAAAACTAGCTACAAATTCTATCAATTTTCTGAAGAAATCTATAAACCAATGTTGCTCTTTTATTCCACCCATGGCAGCCAATGATTTAATCACTGCTTTCTGCTTTTCAGCTATTTTATGTTATGCTCCAGACACTCTGTAGTCACTGTTTGAGATGAGAACATGTTGTTGTTTGATTGCTTTTTTAAATGATGGGTTTAATTTTCGACTTTTGATGTGTCAGGCTTAATCCTATCACCCAAGTTGTTTGTAAATTCCCTGAACCATGGATTGTGACCGTGTCAGTTTAACACCCAGGCAAATGAGAACCAGAGACTTACAGACAACACCACAAAGGGAATGAATAACTCTTTGTAGGTTTGTTTTCCACTGCTGAAGATTACCTTATTATGGCAGGGCAGAGCACTCTGGTCCAGCTCAAATGACTCTCCTTCCAATTTTTATTTTTGCAATAGGAATGTCAAAATAAAAGAAGGGAAAGTTATATTCTGCATGACCCTACTAACTGTCACATCCCAGGATCTTGGCATTGAACAGATCCTCTTTAATGGCCCAAGAGTTAGCTCTTTCCCAAATCCTAAATTCAGCAAATATTTTTCTGCTCAGATCTATACGTTGCTCTTCTCTCAGACTTTATCTGGATGACACAAAGCAGGATAAACCACAGTCATGTACATTGGGTCCACGATGAGTGCTGTTAAATCACTGGGATATTCAGCGAGCAAAAGACGATCCTCGGAGTTTACAACAGGAGAATATTGGCTCAAGCTTGAAAGGCTGCATTGAACTATACCTTCTATAAACGACTGGTTCACTGGCTGAGTGGTGTCAGAGATGCCAGGCATCCTTCTAACTCTGGAAACTGAGCAGGGACGTGCAAAGAGGACCTTGCACAGCTTCGTTTGGCTCACTTATTGCATAACTTTTTAGAGTAAAATGAGGACAGAATTATTGAAGTAACTTTACAAACCTCAGTCATTAACGATGTGAAAATGCTGAGAAAAATGTTCTGTGGCTATGACACATTTTCTTGGGTGGAAACCACTGTGTCATTCTTCCTTATCTCTGCTCTCACTCTCCCTGGAGACTAACAAGTGACTGTTCTCCAACCAGCTTTGATGCAACGTTTCCACAGCCATTCTCCACTTGAATGTTATCTCATAGCACATGGCGAGTTACACAGAAAAAAGGAATAAAATCTCCTTTTTGCCAAAGCTTGGAGAATCAGGATTTCCTGCAAGAGGATCTGTCTGTAAAACACACCTACAGCAAAAGCAGCAAAGACCCTTCAGTGGAGGTCAAAGACAAAAGAAGAACAAACCCAAGAAAGAAGGCACTTGCCCTTAAGGCTCCATAAATGGACCCTGCTTCCCTAGGAAAGTGTTCACAGCCCAGGAAAACACTCAGATCACAGCAGATTTTGGTTCAAAACGCCAGCACGTGATCTAGATCCCAAACTGTTTTCTCCCACTTTCCCCAGCGGAAAGTTTTCAGTTATTTACAACCACTGTGCTGTGGTAAGAAGGCAGAGCTGCCTCTCCTGTAGGCTTCATCCACAGCCCTGCACTCCTTGAAGCAGGAAAGTAAACAAGCCATGACTTTCCAAAGTTTGTCTGACTGGTATTAAAGCAGCTAAGAAATCTGTCGTATTTCTACCTTTTATTTAAACATCTAAAGTTAATTTTCAATTCTGATGATTTTTTATCACACTAGACAAGTCTTTGGCACAAAACAAATATGTGATGTTCATCACTGAGTTTAAAATGAGTCAGCTGGAAAATAAATGGGAAAAACCTCAAGCAGAAGTGAAGATGTAACTATAAACAATGTAGAAGTTTGCACTAAATTTTAAAGCAGGACTTAGTCAATATCTGTTTATCTTAATCATTATTGAAGCAAGTCTCAATGATGCACATTTGGAGCAATTTAATATGGTGACTTTCTTAAGCACTGTGTGTCAGAAGAGGGAAGAAGTGGATTAAGAGGAAATTCACCAAACTCCTGATTGTTTAAGAGTGAATTGGCCATCCCACTCTGCCCTACATTCAAATCCTTGTTGAGGACCTTCTCCTGCCTTAGAACATAAAACCATCCACCTCCAAATCTAATGGGGTTTTTTTCATATTTCTATTTTAATTCATCCATCCTTTCACTGTCCCTGGGGAATCACAAGTCAGCAACAGAGAGGATTTAATTTTACTTGTTTCATAGTGGAATTAAAATCAATTTCTATTTTATTATTTGACTGTATTACCTTTCCATATTTTTCCAACCTAATCTCCTTACACACTAACGTTATAGGCAAACACAACACATTAAAAACATGAATGAACTGGACTGAGGAAAACCATTTATGGACTAAATTAGCACGTCCTTAATTCAGTTATAGCACACTACAATATACTCCTACAGACACTGATCCAAAACCCATTGGCTTCAGTGAGGTTTGGGTCAGATCCACTGCAAAAAAATAAAATAACTTAATTCAGTAGTGGCAAATGAAATCCAAAATGCACAATTTGATTAGAAATCACTTGAAGTAACACTGTGAAGAACATCGGTGACTGATTCACAGCTCATAACAGATTTTAGTTCTTTAAACTATTATTAAAAGAAGTCTGGAATTCCAAGGTTTTGCCAACCCCACTGTGGCACTTAATTGGGCAGCTGTCAACTGCAAGAAAATAACTGCAGCATCATCTCTTTTACAAGAACTGGTGTGGGAAGTGAAACCCTTCCATGGGAGCTAAACTTTCTGGAGTCATGGTAATGAATCTGTTTTCATCAGGTGACCGTGAGTCATCATTTTATCAGCAGTTTAAAGGGTTTTCACAATAGCTGAGCGTCATCGTGGGTGCCCATGCACAGCCAGAACTGCAACACAACAATGAAACGGGGCCGGGTGCTGTGGTACCATTTAAGGAAATTAAAGGTACTTATTTAAGGAAAAGTCTGGCCACTGATTCACGAAAAATACTGCAAAGTCACGGCTGAGTAAGCACTGCAGGCAGCACAAAATGTCCCCAAACTGGAACATAAAATGTCCAGAAATGAAGTTTTGATTTGAGAATTGAAACGAAGCAATAATTTTGCTATTAAAAATAGATGCCTTTTAAGGAAGTTGTGAACTACGTGGATGAAACATAAGGAAAGAATAAAAACGTGTTGCCAGTCCCTCTTCTCCCCTTTACTCCACAGTCCTGTCAGAATACACTCTTGCATCAAATATTCAGATAGCTCCCACATATTAGAGCCCATCGACATTGTCCAAAGTAAGGAGAGGCTACGTGAGAAATTACCCAAAAAACCCACTATAATAAATGTCCATTATCACAACATCAAGAGCAAAACCTGCATTTCTCCATCACGAAACTGCTTGTGCCAGGTACTTCACGGAAACAGGGATCTCTTCACCTCCCAGCCTACTAACCTCCATCTGAACCCACTGGAAAGAATTGAAGAATTTCACCTACAGCGTAAGCTGAAGCCTCTCCCAGGACCTAGAGACACTCGGTGACCCCACGCAGCATCGCTGCTAAGCCCTCATGTTTTGCTGGACTCGCAGATTCAAGTCTGCTTCTGAGTTTCCCATCCTTTCCTCCTTCAGGGCTGGACTCTGGGGTCAAGCAGGCAGCAGCACCACCAGGATTCTCCACCAGGAAGCCAAACAGCGGAGGTGTAAAATCTGGTAGTGCTGGTCAGAAATAAAGCACATGGCAAGTATCGTGGGACCTGGATCTTTGAATTAATTTGGTGAAAAAAAAAACCAAACCGAAGCACATTACTTAGTGTGGTGGGGATTTAGAGTCCCACACCACTGCCACAGCAGTATAGTGCTCACAGCTAGCACAAAAATCCAATTTTCATGCAGAAGTGGTACTTTAAAACCTAATCAGATTTGAATCACCAAAAGGAGTAATGCAAGCTGAATGATCCTTTTATTCCTTATTTGAAGTGATCCCCGTGAAAGCAGTGTTTCCACTATTGTTGTTTATCCCTCTGGCTTCCTATTCCTTTCTCCTTCTGCTAACACTTTAATCTCTCAACTCTTCATCCACTCATCATTTCCCTAGGCTTGAAAATTAATCCTCTGAGGTCAGTGAGGAAACTTCCATTGACTCCAGGAGATTTAGAATTATATTGTACACTTAATTTTCCTCCCCCTTTTACCTCCCAACTTCCTCTTTTGTTTCTTCTGGAACTTATTTACTCATCACTTTAGCCATTCCATATCTGGTCCCATGAAATTGGGAATTAAATGGAGCATTAAGAAAGAGAACTAAATAGATGTCCCTCCAGCCGTTATTATTGTTTGCACTTCCTATTTTAAATCACATTCCCTCCTGCCCCCTTTTCATCATCTTCCTTAAGACCTCTAAGCCCTTTTAGACAAGTATCCTATTTTATCCATTTATACAGAAACAAATATGACAGCTGAGTGAAGGGTGATGCTACTTGATAACACCAACTTCAACCACCTGTATTTCCAGCTGTTCTGAGCAACAGTCCTTCAGGAAACCTTCATCTCTAGAAAACCACTATTTAATGGGTAACATAACTATTTCTTAAATTTTAAAGACCCAAACAGCAAAAACACACAATACATGGAAAACTCAGCAACCCTTAATCTGTTCAGAGAACACCAGTACCTCGGTTTTAGATTTAGAATACTTTAGAAAATTCTATTTAAATCACAGAAACCTAATCTTAGCATGTTTCTATTGAAACATTTGTGAGTACTCCAACCACAGGAATTTCACATACAAAATGTCTTCATTTTGCAGCGAAGGGGAAAAGAAGTGAACATCAGAAGTACTGTATTTATTGGTTAATTTAACTAAGTACTCTAAAAAAAACTCACCCTAATTCTCAAACCCAAACTCAGAATGCTAACACACTCCCAACTATGTACACAAAAAAGCAGCTGTAGAATCAGTCTCCTAACTCTGAGCAGTCACAATGGACGAAAATGTCCTTTAAATACAAACAGCATTCCTTATCCTCGCTCTCCACTTGAGAGCACTGCACTCATCTGTGGACTCACACATCACTCTATGGGAACACAGATAAATAAAAAAATCAGGCAAGAAAACCAACTCAATCCCACTGTCTTTTCTCTGTCCAATCACAGCCACTATTTCCATCTTTGCTCCCAATGGAAAACAAAAAGCTGTGCTGGCTGTTTCAAATGAATTTGCTACTTAAAGCAAGCAAAAAATTCGTAGGAAGGATCCAAAAAAGTTACACATACGTCCAGCATGCAACAATTTAAACTGGTAACAAGGAGCAAGAGTGCTGATAAATCAACTGCAGGGTGAGCAGGATGACCAGAAAGAAACACTGAAATTACAATTATCTTAATTTAAAGTCTACAAATCTGAGGCAGAACAGTGCTCCAAGTAGGAAACAAAAGTTTAAAAAGCATCCCTTTGAGCTGAGCTATTGAAATGTAGTAACAAGTTACTCTTCAGTCTTTGGTGCATGGAGGAATTGCACAAAACAGTAAATGAAATTTTTCTATTGCAGCCATAAAAGTGTCTATATTTAGTTCAGCAGCTTGGCATGAATAAAGTCAATTTACACAATTCTGGAAGAGAAATTCTTTCTACTTTGTCCAAAGTTTTAAACAAGGCCCTAGTGATATTATTTTTGAAATCCATATAGAGTTCAAGATTTTGCTTTAAGCCTCCCCAATTAAAGTTAAGATTTATTTCCCAGAACAGCAGTAAAATATTTTAGCAACACACAGAGAAAGATTAATTAAATTCATATGCTGAGGGGTATTTTAACAGGCAACGCTTTATGAAGTATCAATATAAAATAAAATAGAAAATTGATGACCAAATTAACTTGCATAAAATATTATCTATTGCAAATCACACGACTGTATCATCCAGCTGCTTGGTTGGTGAAGAAAGTGTGTTGAAGCACAGTTTCTGTATTAAGGTTTAAAGCTATTTTACCGCATCAATTCGTTTATTTCGATTTTAATTTGCCCACAAAGCCTCTCAAAAACAGAGCAATTGCCCCCTCCCCTGGAAATAACCGAGCATTACAGCACGGCGCAGCGATCGCGGGTAAAACGCTTTAATTAGAAGCGAAGTTAAACAAATTAGAGGGGGTTTCCACGGAGTGACTGGATAGTGGGCTAAGATTTGACAGACCGATAATCTACACTTTTAGTTCTCTTGCCAGAAAGATTCACACACACACAGGTTTACAAGATATAAAAGCTTAAAAGGGAAGGATGTAGAAGATGAAGGAGGCACCTGAAACATGGAATCATAGAATCCTGGAGTGGTTTGGGTTAAAAGGGGCCTTAGAAACCATCCCTCCTCCAGTTCTAACATCCTGCCGGGGGCAGGGACACCTTCCACCCGACCAGCTCAGGGCTCCGAGTGCCCTGGAACACTTCAAGGGATGGCATCCACAACTTCTCCTGTGGGAGCGGATCACCACCCTCACAAGGAACATTTTCTTCCTAATATCTACTCTAAACCCACTCTGTTCCCATCAGTTTTAAGCACAAGGAATCTAAAATGAAGAATACAGAATTTTCTGTACTCCACCTGAAGAGACAGTAAGGAATAGTTTTTACAGAAGAATTTTCTGCGTGGGGATTTTCCTTGCGAAACTTACGTGAAAGCTGGAAAGTCTTAGGAAACATTCACATGAAATACAGATCCAGTGAGCTTAAGGAAGCAAAACTTGGTATACAAAATCCCTGACCTAACAAGTAAAATTGTTAATCTGCGCATGGAAGTGAATTTCAATCAGGTTGAGGTAAAGTGAATTTATGGCATTTGGTACACGCAAAAACTTAAGTCTCATTTCTCAAATACTCTAAGAAGGAAAATCTGTATTTCATTAGCGTTTCAAAAGCTTTATTTGTGATACTGCTAAGCATCCTCAATGAGAACCTAGCCCTTACTCAGGCAGTCAGAAATGCTAAATCTGAATACCAGCAACACATCCTTGCTGAACAATGAAGCTGTAAATGATGCAGGTCAGAAATCAAAGAGTCTTCAGGCTTTTTATTGAGTACAGACATTCCAACCCATACCACTTTTTTTGCTTGGGCACTTACATGAATGTTGATGACATCAAGAGCTCCGAGCTGAGAAAAGCAATGCCTCAAGCTCCTGTTGTTACCCACATCAGTGGTGCACAGACTCGAGTGTCAGCTAAAATGTGCTCAAAATCAAAGATATTTCTCCTCTAAGTCCCTCCATCAACTCAGCAGCACTGAATAACATGACACTGTTAACTGAAGGTTTACAATCCTGTTAAACAGTAAAATTATAAAGCAAACACCCCACTAAATGACAGCAGATTTCCTTGGAAAAGGGCACATAAGCACACAAAAATCATGTGCTTGCTCTTCTCATTAAACAGGTTGCTTATCCACAAATCCAAGCTTCGACAGATTCCACAGCCTGATCACTCAGGAAGGATTTGGTAGCTGCCCTCCAAAAAATTCCAAGCACACCCACAGAAGAAAAATCTGTTGTGTTATGAAAATTCCCAGAAAAAAACACTTTCAAAAGCATAATAGGTTGTGCTAATCACGATTATATTTATTGATTAGCTGGAATAGTTACAGTAGTGGAATCATGAGGTGCTATGTTTATTACAGAAGGTTTTGAAAAGCTTTGCTCCTCAGCACATAACCAAAGTCTGGGGCTGTTTATAAAATGAACTTTAATGTCATTTTATTGCACATGAAACGACCAATCCCTGAAAATGGAAAAAGAGGCCAAAAAAGAGACAAACAAAAGGTCAAGCACGATAAATAGCTTAAGAAAATTGCTACACCTTAAACCAGGAGCCCTTAGGCCTGGAAAGCACAGAAACAGTATTACAAGATTACAGTAAGGATAATTCTACTGCAGGGAGCAAATAGTGTTTTACTGAGAATTCATGCAGTTTCTAATTCTCACTGCATAACTAATCACTTGCAGTTAGAGCATTTTAATCCTCAGCTGACCCCAGACACACCATGATACAGCACAATCCCAAGTTTGCTTCCAGAGGGAGAGAAAAGCTCATACAAAGTGTGCTGCTACAACAAGAAGCCCAAAGGATGCACTTTTAGTATCAACACACACATTCTAAGCAGCATTACAGATTATTTTTTTTAAGCTATGGCGTTCTACTTACCTTAATAACAAATTTGTTGGATGCCATGATAGGTCAGCGTAAGCTGGTCCTATAAAAATACCAATTAAAAGTCATCAGCACCGGAGAAACACTCAGATCTCGACAGCAATCAAGAAGGAATTTTACATCTGTGGCTCCTTCCTTCAACCCTTCACTCTGCTTTTTTAAAGGCAAGGAAAACTACTATTTCAAGGAAGATTACTTAGCTACCTGTGTTGGTTTCTTACAGTGAACCTCAGAGCAGTGCAGGCACTTGGCATCCAACACAGAAAATACAAAGTTAGAACTCCCTTCAAGTAAGAAACTTTGACTTTGGGCTCACCTGGTATCTAGCCATACATACATGTTATATATATTTAATATTTTACACACATAAAGCAACATAACCCAAAGTCTCATGGTGGTTGCACAAAAGTAAAGTGAACTTTGGACATCCTCCTCTCTTGCTTATCCCAAACAGGACCGAAATCACTTAATTTGGGGTCCTGAGTGAAGTACTGAGCTGCACAGCCCCTGTCCCTGCCTCACACCATCCCAAGTACCTCAGCGAGCGCTGATTTGCACCAGGAGTTGAACACTCCCTCGGGCTCAAGAAGAAACCCTCAATTAATTGCTAAGGTTTGTTGTTTATTTTTTTCTTTCCCAAACTGACAGTTACAGTCACATACTGAAGCTATAGCTGGGAAGCTCATCATCCTCCACATAAACAGGAGCCAAAAATGGACTTGTCAAAAAAAAAAAAGGAGAAAATCAGGTTAAACTCATGAAAGTCTTTCCAGCTAACTCCACCATGTTTGGATTCAGGACAGCATGCAATTGGCCCTATGGTACCAAATTAATAGAAACAAGAAACAGGAATACAAAAACTAAGATACATTCCGTTTTCACACAGGGTAGGAAGAGAGCCAACAGACAACAAAGAGACTTGGACTGGTCAGAAAATTAGGTGAAGCAGAGTCTCAGTAAAGTGGCAGGAGGCAGAGTATCCAAACAATACAGTTCAAGCTTCAAAAAAAGAAAATCAGTAGCTGCTGTCAGTAACAAATGAAATGCAACAGAAACCACACTGAGAATAGAGCTGCCTTTTGTAATCTGAACTTTCCTAAAGGATTAGTCTCTTTAAATGGACAAATCTGGCCAGTTTTGTAGGATTTGGTACAGGAAAATTCTAAAAATTGAGGAATGTGTAGACATTTGTCATTGCATACCTCAAGTTATTGTTAAGCACTGCAAAAGAGCTGTCAAACTTGCAGGTCACTAGTCAGGTTGGGGACAGGTCAGACACTGGGCTTATATGTTTCAAAAGGCAATCATTATCACTATTTAACTTCCAAAAAGTGCAAAACGAGGCAAACACCCACTTAACAGCTACACAGAGTAGCAAAGTTTATTTTAATGTTAAGTTTCTTAACAGTCCTGCAGGCAGAAGTGCAGGAATACCATCAGGCCTCCTTGTGCCTTGCACCCAACAGCCCTGGAAACTTCTCCATTTTATCAGATCAGATGCTGTCGACTTTCCTGATGGCAATTTGGAGAAACACAGCGCAAGGAACAGAGCTCTGGACCACTTGAGACATCCTGGTTCAGCTTCAGTGATGTAGTAAATTCAGCTGAATTTACCCTGGCATGGCTGATTTCTTTCTGCTAAGGACTGACTTTTTTGGATAATACTGTTGCAACGTGTCTGCTACGACTTAGGTGAGAACTGTTGGCAGGCAGAAATCTCCTCCGAATTCAATTTACAAAATAATAGAAGAAAAACATAAAAAAGGAAAAGGACACACAGGAAAAGTTAGCTTTGGTTCAGTTTGCTCTTCCTGGGAGTAAGCTGACTTTGGGAGTTTGCCAACTCCACCATTCTTTGCACTGACCACACAGATAAGACAAAGGAAATACAGCAGACAGACAAAAATACAAGCAAATCCACAGAAAACAAAAAGGAAAATATTTTGTGTGTGATCCATCAGGGAAATCACTGAAGTGACACAGGTGAAAAAATACTCAAAATACTAAGGCATCAGAAGATGAGGAAAACCACTCATCAATTGTTCAAGAAAAAAAACAACACGTAACAACTAGCCCCAAAACAACCAGCCCCAAAATACTTTGCCATTTCCTGTGTTTAAACAGAACCAAACACCAAAAACACAGATCTGCTACAACTGTTAATGTTTGACAGCAAGATTCTGTCTCATGGAATGCTTTTTCTCTTGCAAACCTCTAAAGTAAACTCCACGTGAGAATATCTGAAGCAAATAAGGCAGAAAAACTCCTCAGAAAATTATACATATATTAAAAAAAAAAAAAAAGAAAAAAAGTCTTGTATAGTATTCCAAGACTTAAAAATGCTGATATAATCTGTGCACGAAGACACGATTTAGAATCAAAACAGAGGTTGCCTGTAGCTCGAGACACAGTTAAAAAAAAATAACGTGGCAGCATATCTTTCTTTCCAAAATCTGAGTCAAATGGAGCGGCGGATACCCAGGAGAAGCCAGAAAAAACCACAGTCACCCAGAGAGCAAGCTCGAGTGTCCTCTGCCAGCTGATGAGCAGCATCTCACCTTGGCAAAGCAGCTCCCTGCGGTGAGGAAACGCAGAGCTGGGCAGGGAGGAGGGACTGAAAACTCCTGGCACGCACCGGGAGATCCCGCAGCAAGCTTCACCCCCTGCCCATCGTGGGGAGAGGGGGCACCTGAAAACGGCCTGTGAAACAAACGAACAAATGCTGATTAAGGAACTCCGTAGGGTAAGTTTGAAATGAACTACCACAACATAAAAGAGGAGTGTTCTGAACTTTCCCGCCCAGCAGTTGTCAGTTTCTGGGAGCGGATCCTAAACTTTGGGTTTAGCAACACCGTGTTCACCTACTCACACATCAGTAAAAATGATTGTTTTCTACTTCTGAAGAGACACACCACAATCCTCCCATTCACCGTTCAGGATTTCTCTGCCCACCGTTGCCAATTACTCCGCTTGAACCTTGATATATACAATATACGCTTGCAGCCGGTCAGCGCCTTGTTATTCACACGCCTTCATTCATAAACTGCCCATTCATCTTCAGGGCTCAACAAATCAGTTCCAAAAACATGACCCAGTCACTACGGAACCGGAGCGACCAGAGGTTCTGAGGAGCAACATTAGGAGCACCATCATCTTTCTTAACTTTTGTGCAACAGCTGAATGCAGTTAACAGTGAAATATTACTATACACTTTTTAAAATTATACTTTTTTTTTTTCTGCATGGAGACCAGGCATTAAAAATTTGTCTTTTGGCTACAGTCACACACTCTGCAACTATAAACGAAATTGACAACAAACCCATTCGTTAACACACGAAAGCAAACCGAGATATTCCTGACAGCGACCGCAGGAGTAGAGAACTGAACACGGGATAAGTATTACTGTATTCACAGGAGTATTTCTCGTACTTACTGGAGTGAATACAGGCAAAGTGAACACAGGAAAGCAGAAGAGCTAAGGAAAAGCGGAGGTCGGGGAAGAAAGTTATTCGAACTTGTTTTGGCCAGGGCACTTCTGCCCGCCCACAGGAAGCCTCAGGCAGCCGGGCGCAGGTGCGAGGCGGAGTGGCTGCAGCACCAGGTATGCAAGGAAGAGAAATCAGAGATTTATAAACACGTTTTAAAGCCTGGTTAGGCTGGGCGGGGGTGAGACACGGAACACAGCGGCTGAGAGAGCCTCGGTGGGAGCCGACCGGCACCGCCGCCAGAGCCCCGGCTGTCCGAGCATCCCCTCCGAGG